>OY740777.1:48391427-48704106 GCA_963513935.1 Aphrophora alni | reverse complement strand
GATGAACAAACAAGGAGATAAACCTATACAAACAACACACAACTTCTTCCTCCGTACTACCCACCTCACAAACATTGTCTTCACTGATCTTCTTGTGGTAATTCCACGGGTATTCGGGGATCACCAAATCTAGATATCGGGTATCTAGATCACCGGCATAGATATGCGATGCGCGCGCAACATAGTCAAGACTAGACACAGTCGTCCACAATGCGCCGAGGTCAGCGGATGTAAGTTGCGCGTGGTTACTATTTAACCTTTTGGTAATAAACCTAAATGACTACCTAAACCCTTAAACGCGGGGTCTGATCGACCCCCGGGTGTTACGTTGTCATTAGTAGGTCATCCGACTAAAATTGAGAACGAACCTATTGTAACTTAAAGGGTTAACGTAATTCTCCCATCACGCCTGTCCCAAACCGTAAGTTCTAACGACTAGAGTTAAGTAATTATAATAATTAATTAGTTAGTTTAGTAATTAACTTTGAGACTAAGCGTTAATTAACGATGCATTTTAATTACAGGGTAAGTCCTAACACGTTTTTCCAAACACTCCTTCCGGAACGTTAAGCGGTTCGAACGTCTGGTCATATCGAATAACGAAGGCTGACGTTCGCCTCAGTCGGTAGCCGAGAAGTTCGCCGCATTTTAAAAAAAAGGTTTGAAATATAACTTAAGGCCCAAAAGCATTGCTATGACAGCGAAACATGTAGTCATTACTATAGTATAAGGAACTCATATCGACTTGAAATAAGGTATGTTAAATATTTACAATATTAATACATATTTTAAGGGAGGCTTTACGTTTCCTTTGAACATTTAATTTTTGGGATGAGTGAGTAAGAAAATGTATCAGTTTCTCCCCCGTTCATTAATGAGACACAATTAATAATTGTTAATGTTACTTACTCTATCCTACATTCTTCTAACGTAGGCTGGCAACTTCAATTCTTACCTGAAACATAAAATAACAAGATAAATTGAAGTAAACAAATGACTGTTTATAAAATATCTGTGCTATTTGAAAAGGTGAAACATTTTAAATAAGTAAGTTCTAAACTTATCAGACTACATTTCGATAGTTGATGATGTAGAAGTATGAATAACGATGGGTAACTAATCATATTTCGCAAGACATAATTAATTTCGTTTTCTTGTTGTTGTTTACGTCTGCACTAGTTATCAGTGTCTAAGCTAGAAGCTGTGAAGGTCATTCCACTCACTACGCTCGTGTCGGTAACACGGCCCTACTTGATCACGTTACTATACGAACTAAAACTTTAACCATAGCTTCTTTAGAGCTAATTCAGTGTCTTAGTTACACACAAAGACTGAGTGAAGCTGCAGGATTGCCATGTCTTACTAAAACCAAAAAAAAAAAATCAACCTCCTTACTTTATTGTCACACCTTGTATGTGTATATAGAATTAAAGAAACCTACTGCATATGTAGGCGTTTTCATCAAAAAAATTAGAATCTCTTAATAAAAGTATAAATTGTAAAATGTAATGTTTGCTGTCTTTCTGAAACCACACTAACTTCACAAGACTTGGTAGAAGGAGATATTGACAAAGTTAAGCAATATGGCATACTACATTTTTTAATAAGAACTTTGTTTGTCAAGTTTTGTATAAGCTAGATTCTGTCATCATGTTCTTACATATGCTTATTACATGGGAAGCTAGGAATGGAAAACGCGTAAAATATTACCAACCGTTGAAAGAAATTTATAGAAACAAATAATTTAATTCAAAAATTAATATTATCGAATTTTTTTCTAAATGGGCGAGATTCATTAATTTTTCATTGGAATTCTAAGAAACCGTTTTTCAAACTTCTCAAACGACCGCCATTTTCCAATTTGACAGCTCACTTTAAAATTCCTAATGGAAACCCAAATTAGTGTTTTCAGATTTTACCAAGTTTTAAGACTTTTTTATTCTTGGATTATTTTTATACAGTTAAAAGCGCTTGAACTTTCGAAAATTCGAGGTTTTCTGCATTTTTGAAAGAGGTTTTCTCTACTTTTCAATGATTCATCAAGTTAAATATTTGATCTCTAAAGTTTGAACACAAATACTTTAAAATTTTAAATAAATAATTTATGGAACAGGTAAAAACTAACTCATATCTACTGTAGTTATGTAAGTCAAACATTAATTAACCAGAGATGATAATATTTTATAGGTTTCAAAATATATTTTATATCACATTAGGAAGTTATTGTATGTTAAAAGAAGAACACAACAAACTTCAATTTTCGAAAGTTCAAGCGCTTTTAACCACTAAACAAGTCGATTTATCAAAAACAACTCAAGAATAAAAAAGTTTTAAAATCCGGAAAAAAAGCACGAGTAAAAAAAACTAAATTACGATTTTCTCAAACAACTCTCTAATGATGTTTTTAAAATTTTCTCAAGTGTAGCTTCTAAGGATTCAAATAGTGAATATTGTTCGCCAGCCATTTCTTAATGTCTGTTCTTGTCTTATCGGTAAAAAAAAATGTTCAAAAAGACGTAATTTCTTAAAATCGCTTATTCCGATTTCGTCCAAATTTGAGAGAACTGTGTAGATTATTGACTCAAATTTGTGTGTAAAATCATAAATAAATATATATTATTGTTCAGCTATAGTTGGCAAAAAACAAAAATGAATATAAACAGCTGTTATTAAAAATTCGATTTTAATCAAATACGATTACTTAAAGGGCTAAAACAAAAAATTTGTGAAAAACTGTGTTCATGCATTAAGTTCACTTTTTAATTGAGAAATCCCATCTGATATTTTTGTTGTCAATTCGTTTTTATTTACTTTTGGGGATGTATGATTTATAAAGTCTAAATTACTATATTTACACCGTATATTTATAAAGTTTTGCGATCTGTAAAGACTATATCTAACCTGAAGATGCCACTTATGACTGTCCGAAACATGTCGTTACAATTAAATGCAAAACTATTATCGACCCTATATTAATTAATCATCAATAAACAGTTGGTAACTGGGTAAAATTATCGATATTGACATTTTACATTTTATGATAGATAAAATCAATCATCCACAAATGACGTTAACAAACGATTCTGTGTTTTTGTGTTAAATATTAATCTTGCTTCAACAGGTTGTAATCGCAGATAATTCTTGTAATATTATCAACTGTGCATCTGTGAGCAAAACATCTGTCTCAAAGTACTACATTAAAGCGTCTATATAGACTGACATTATCGGTTTTGTTATCCATTAGGCAGTGCATTTTACAACACATTATCTTCTGGGTGTGATAATAGTATTTAGAAGGTATTTTACTTTGTAGAGGAAATCGTTTGAAAGCGTGACAATAATACAATGTTATCGATCCAGATAAATTGAAAATAATATCAAACTTCCTCTCTTGGCACGATTTAAATTTGATTTTGATTATATATTTCATTTTTTTTTTTTCAAAATTAACTAACATTGCTTAAACTTTCCCTACCCTTAAATTGTAATTTCACAGTCTCTCATATCTTATATAGCACGGTGACAATTCTCATAGAGTTAAATAGAATATTCCGAGTTATAAAAATTAATTATAATCCACACCCTCAATTGCCAACCACTGTTAATTTAAAGTCTTATCATCCTACACTCAGGTACACTAACGAGAAGCTAAAATAAAGAGACCGCTAAAATGATAGTCGAAAGAGAACAAGAGTTGGTCAGAGAGACGTAATAGAAGAGAGGAATGTAACCCAACACGTGAAAAAAGTTGTAGATTCAGCTAGGGTCCCTAGGGATTGCCGCGTTCGTACTCACTATAGTGAGCTGCTAAGGCTGTTTTAACTACAGTAAATATGAGCGTAGCACTCTCGCGGTATCCTAGCTGGACCTACACAATCTTCTGTTGTTTGTATTAGATTCCTCTCTTTCATCTTTACCAAATATTGTTCTCCATACGATTAGAGTATTTATAAGGAACATGTAAAAAAATTTCAAAATCTGAACCACAACAAAATATTCCACTTGTTTAGTTAATTGCTTTAAAACCCTCAATTTTATATGTAACTCGATCTACTAGAAATACAAACACTAATTACATCTTTAATCAGTAAATGATCTTGTATCCAACATACACCAATATACATTTCACACCGCCCTACGTGTTTTGACTGAACTTCATGTTTCATGGACTCAATAAACCGAAACAGTGATTTCTACATCCAATAAAAAGAACTTTACACGAACCCAAATATTCATGCTACCAATTGATGGAAGACTAGGTAGAAGAACAACTTCAACTTCAGGCGACTACTGTTTCTTTAAAGTGGGCTTCCCCCCGCCATACCACATGTTGGAATCAATAAAACTGTACAGACTAACCCAGGAGAATGGGACTCGAATTCGCTATCTGAAGTGCTACTCTTGATATGCCGGGCGCAAAAAAATATAATGGACCATGAAATTTTGTATAGAGTGCTTATATAGAACCCCAATTGAAATTGACAAAAAATTAATTTAAAATTGTGAAAATTTTTAATTCGTTTTTTTTCATATCTCTTTTGTCATTTTACTTATAGCACACTAAATTATATAAATATTTCTGATTTCCTGCATGTAACAGTAACAACCCCACCTCTTCACGATGACAAATAGCAAAGTTGATGTTTAAAATGTAGGATAATTTTGAACTCTAATAGACCAAGAAAATGTGATAATAGCACAGAGATACAGCAGGACCAATTCACCGATACTTAGCTTAGCTACTGGAAGCACACTCGCATATGTATAGCTTGAAATACTGACACGAGCGAAGCGAGGGGAACCTTTAAATACGTACACAAGTACGAAGCTCGTAGTGCCTAGCCGACATAATTACGAGGGTTTCAACAAACTTACGCTACTGGATAAGACCCCTTGATCTACCAATACAATTTAACATGTAGGAACAAGGGCCAAGAAAACAACCATTGTATTTAGAAAACATACTTATATTAGCTTGTATAATAGAACTGAGTAAGTACTATGATGGCCCCATCAATTTGTTTTGTAAAATAATCAAATGAAAATACCTACCTAAATACATATTTGAGTTATTTTTTTAATTTTATAAACATATTTTTTAATGTAAAGTCAGATCTTTTTAACTAGAAATGTTTAAACTCCTCTCTTTTTGCTTTCCCTCTCTTATATTTCATTTTTTTAAAATTTAGGTGAAAACAACTTCAGACTGAGACTTTATACGACAATTGAAACGTTAAAATCTGTTGAAAACCCTAACTTAACCCAACCAAATAAAGTGTAATCTTTAGATTGTTAAGAGAAGAGCTTAGCGAGTGGATGCCCCTTACATATGTACAACTTCGAGGCCCGTCAAAAAATAATGGTGTACACAATTATAAAGCTCAGAAAACCTGTGTAACAACAGTTTTAAAAACAAACTTACTCTACTGGATAAGACACCTTGATCTACCAATACAATTTAATATTTCCTACAACACTCAAAAGACCAACATTAGGGCATTATATTTAGAGGATCTGCTTGTATTACATTTTATGATTGGGCTGGGTAAGTACCATGATGGTACCATGGTATTATTTTAACTTGACATTTCGCCACTGATGGTAATCAATCAGGAATATTTGTTTTTTTAAATTGAATTATTGCAACTATTTACAATTATGTATTCCCATTAACCTGTATTGAGAGGTGATAAACTAAAGTTATGTGTGTTTGTGAATGAAATGACATCTAAGAATGTGCTATGCCTTTGTGTAACATTCGATTTCACACTACATATATTTTATATATGCAAAAATATCGAAGACAAATCTCGAGTGTGTTTTATAACGTTGAGATGGGTATATTCATTTTCCCAATATAAACTCCCGATCAAATACAGACTCAAGAAAAACAACCCCTCATCCTCTAAAACATCAGAGACAAAACTGCCGTTCACAACTCACCCCATACTGCTTTAATTTATCTTTACACCCTTCCCTCATATAAACAATTACATTTTATTATTGTCAAATATGTTAACATATCTGGAACTGTTCTAATATTTTTAATACAGTTGTAGATGAAATGGACACTTTCTTCCCAGTCTGGTAGCGTGCTTTAACACCAGACAGCGGTGATGGCGTTTTGCGTCTTCAGCGTATATTATATTTTTATTATTAATTGTGCGTCCATGATTTGGCAACACCGCAATAAACGGTTTTTTTCTGTTCGGTTCCTCATTTCAATCTTTGAAATACGCTTAAAAACCTATATAAAGGGTTTGACTAAACATTTAAATTGAATATATAAAATTGTATTTAAATTTTAGTCAAACTTTAACCTTTCTTTCTTTGGACCTGTTATCACAAATAAATAACTATGAATTTCACAGTTCAATAGTATCTAGTGACTAATACATCCCTAAATCAGATCATTTTAAATGGTGAACCGCTAACCGCAGAAAGGCAACACGTCCACATTTTTCAATTTTACAGGAGAAACAAAAAACCATTTTTAACCCTTAATGTGCAAATAAATTTAGGTACAAATGGACAGGTTTCATCTGAGCTGTGGAGTTTGGGTGCGCAGTGGGTCTAGGCGTGGTCTAAGCAGCAGTAAGGTGGTGGGGGAAGCGGTCGCCTCAGTCTGTGTCGAGTATTGGTACTAACAACGATGTCTGCAAGACCGCTGGATCGTGGGCAGTAGTCGGCGCCGACTGTTTCCCCTCTGTCCCCACGCGGCCTCGAACTACCAACTTGTACCTCCCTTCCATGCGCAGCTCACAGCTCAGATGAAACCTGTCCATTTATATAACGTTAACAACGCTTCCTGGTGTTAAGAACTTAAACTTAATTGTTAATATAGTCATACATGAGGAAACATCATTTTCATTTCATTTCAATATTATAAATTGGAGAACAGTTTTACAATTGTTATTTGTAACTGAATAAAGCGTTAATATATAAAGGTTTATATTTAAAAGGAAGGAGAGGGGATAAAGGGTGAGCTATGAACAAATATTGCAACAGCTTTGTGTGTGGGGGTGCATTACGGTTCAGGATTTTAAAGGTTGTTTAACACGAATCAGTATTTGATTGGGAAAATAAGTTTGTATTGGAAATTCCAATGTGATTATCGCTTCATTTTAAAACACATTCGAGGCCTTGTTTTAAGTTATTTTCGATTCAGAAAATATATATAATAAAGGTAAAGTATAATCATGAATATTTTATTCATTTTATATAATTTTAGCGTCAATAGTCCTTCCATGACTTGAGACTAATCAAATAATGTTAAACTATCTTTTATTAAGGTTTTTCATTTCTCACGTTTTTACAATTAAATTTTAAAGTACTGTTACCAACATTTAAAATTGGCTTTACTAAGTATCTTAAAGAAAATTACTGTTTAGTGTTTCGTCTTTAGTGTTTACTGTTCTGTATGTAATTGGAACAGTAAATGTAATGTTGATTGACAATATCAAATTGCGTGTTCATAGCTACCATTTTCGTAAAAAATATTCTCCAATTATGTTTGAACTCCACTACTACAAATTTTAAGGTTATTCCCTTAAAATTGTATTTCTTTGAGTCCTGGAGATAAACTCGATCATTCACAAAACCACTTTATTATTATAGATAATCTTGTAATCAGTGATTTTAAGCATATATACAAGGTTTCTAATTATCCGTTGAAAACTTCCTGTTTCATAAAATCATATTATAATCAACAATTTCTACATTGGAGACAATTTGACATAATTCTGGCAGTAGTGTGGGACAGACAGCACCTTCTTTACTGAACCTAAATTTAATCTTGATTTTTTCGCCCGAAAAATAATTAAATTAATCTTGTCTTATTCTGTAAGTTCTACTACTTAATAATGCAAATACCTTTTGTTAATTCTTCATCTGAACTCTTACTACGACAATTTTATTCTCGTAAATTAATTTTTAGATTATGCCAGCTGAAAATTTGGTAAAATATCTTGTGAACACCAAAGTAACAATAAATAAAATTTAAACAATTTATAAATATAATTTTTATTGAACGCTTATACATTTTTGACCAAGCTAGTTATTATTAATTATAACCCAAAGTTTGCATCAAAAACAAAGTCAAGTGAAAACTGTGCGCCCCATACTGACGGTTAGGAATAGCTCAGTTGGTAAAGTATTGGCGAGTAGAGCGAAAGGTCCTGGGTTTCAATTCCTAATCTAGGTCGTATATGTTTCACTTAATAATGTCTAGCTTGTTAAAAATTTGTATAAGTGTTAAAATCCATAAATTAAATGCTGCAAAGCGAGTATACAGATTAGTTTCAATGTCGTTTGTAATGAGGTAATTTATCTGTCACAACTCAAAACTTGCATAAAATCAAAGTCAAGTGAGAAGTTGTACTGGAAAGCGTTAAAGAATAGCTCAGTTGGTAAAGCATTGACTCGTAAAGTGTGTTCAATTTCCAATTTAGGTTGTATTTTTTTCAGTTGAAATAATTATTTAATTCGTAAATATTTAAATATTTATCAAAACAATATTTTAAAACTGTAAATAAATCAGAAATAAAACAACATAAAATAAATTAAAACAACTAAAGTCACAAACCAAACCTACAATTAAATAGGCTATTTAATTGTACGATATTAGGATTTTCAATTAATGAGAGTTTAGGGCGTATATGTCTGCAAAATAATTCTTGGTATTTTTGTCTTTGTTTTAAAAAATAAAAATTTTATTTGTACATTGAGATAAATAAAGTGTGAAATTAAAAAATATTTAGCAACAAAATAACTATTTAGTTGCATCCTAAAATACTGTTGAAAACTGGAACAAACCTTTTTTGGTTTTAAATTGGGAGAAAAATGTATAAAAATATAAGTTTTTACTGAAAAAAATCAAGTGATGTTTTTAACAGCTAAATAAATAACCTATTCATTTCTTTCTATACTGTACAATAATTTTTTTTTCCACTCTTTCACGAAAAGACAAATACCAATAAAGGAGTGAAAACGTTTAAAAAATTATATCGAAAAATATCAAGAGCCATTTAAATAAACAGACATTATTAAATTAACAGTCATTTTAATTGTTTTTTAATATAAACTGACTATTTTTCAATTTAACTTTTAGCCATCTACGAAAGATAATATTTGTTGCATTTTCTTTTTAATCTAAAACTAAATGCGTTATATAAGTCTTATCATCTCAACTTGTGTAAAAATTATTGCCACTTTGTACACAGATAATATTATTGGAAATAATGGGATTTACAAAAGTAAGTTAAAACTTTCTTTGGTTTCGTTATTTTTTGTCCTATTGCCGATAAAAAAACTCTTTATTTGTATGCAGATATAATAAATGAAACAAAGGTTTGTCAAATAACCCGGAGAAATGTATCGTCAATAATAAAGACTACAATTTTTCTCCAGGAAGAGAACGACGGCAGTTAAAATCTGACTTAATAACCTTAACAAGTAAGAATTTGGCTTAATATTTAATAAATCCCGTTTAATTCTAAAAGAATTTGATTACTTTATTTTATTCTACGTTAAAAAAACAAATTAAACTCTGGTCAATTAAAGTTACAGATAGCTCAAATTTTTGTAGTTTTACAGTATACTTAAAAAAAAACTTCCCTTTAAAAGAAACAGATTTAGTTTTGGCTAAAAAATGGTTAAAAGAAAAGCGTACTTAATTAAAGCGTCTTGTTAAAATAGTTTTTATAAAATGGATTTTCTTTTCACAATTTAGTTATTTTTTATCAATCAACTATAAAACAAGGAATAGTCATGGTAAAACTTTTTTTAAATTGACTTCGGAATATATCCTTAATACAATAGGAAACTTACCGTCACCAATAGTCAAGAGTAGCGTTATTTAAACGACGGCCGTTTCGGCTATTCTGCCATTATCAAGTTTTCAGGAGGAGTCACTCCGTTGTCATGAACACTTAACACTTAAACACATAGTTTCACATGCATCTAAAATAAATACATATATTACGTCACACATTAAAAACGATCGCATATCCGGTATGCCCACTGTCTAGCGCTGTACTAATTTTACTTTAAATTGTGACGTAATGTATGTATTTATTTTAGATGCATGTGAAACTATGTGTTTAAGTGTTAAGTGTTCATGACAACGGAGTGACTCCTCCTGAAAACTTGATAATGGCATAATAGCCGAAACGGCCGTCGTTTAAATAACGCTACTCTTGACTATTGGTGACGGTAAGTTTCCGGTAATTATATAGCAGAGTAGCCTCACTTCAAAATCAATTTTTATGGGTTTTATTCGTCAAATAAATGTTGGAAAAATATTTTATTATCGAAAATAAGTGTCGGAAAAATTATTACATAATATAATTACACAAGTTGTTTTTTCGTGAAAAAATTAACTCTGTGTTATTTTTCATACTCATGACATTCACTTGAATAAACGTACGGAAGGAAGGTTTGGCCAGGTGGTTATATATATATATATATATATATATATATATATATATATATATATATATAGCAACCTGGCCAAACCTTTCGTGACATATAATAATACAGCCCTACATATTTACAGCAAAGAAAACATTATTTATTCTTATGAAGTAAGGTATGTAGTAGAGGATAAAAAAATAAAACAAGGAAAATACGGCGCCACCTTAACCTCCTAAGACCCAGAGGTGAACTAGTTTATACGCCTAATAGCCTGATGTACTTTTAAAAGTACAAATCAACACAAATCATAGAAACCCAGAATAATTATTTGTCTTTAGTTTTATCGGCCTGATGTCCTTTTAAAAGTACAAGAAAACTTGTATTTTTAATCTCCTTGGAAACTCCGAATGAAATACATTTAAATTCAATAAATTCCTCTTCTACTGAATTTGCAGCAGAATGACTCTGATTAAGATTTTCTTGTGTAATTATATTAATTAATCATCTTTCCGACACTTTTTTTCGATAGTAAAATATTTTTCCAACATTTATTTGACGAATAAAACCTTTAAAAATTGATTTTGAAGTGAGGCTACTCTGCTATATAATTACCAAGTTTCCTATTTATTAATTTATAAAAATAGTCGGTATGGCAAAAAAAACATAAATTGTGTATATCTTTAGTTTGAAAATAAAATACAAATAGACAAGAAATATAACAATTGTATTTAAAACCAATGTTTCAATAGTGAAACAATTCAAAATGTTTCTATAAAATATGTAAATAAAAACGAATAGAGAATAACATTTAGCGATACCTAGTGTAGCCTAGATGAAGACTACTTGACTATTACCAAATTGGCCTAGATACAATCGGAAAACTATAAATTAAAACAACTTTCCGACATTTAAAGACAAGGTTACCCGTATCAAAATTACATTAAATTAAATAATGAACCTAAGAAAATCCTCAAATCAACTCGACTCGACTTCAAAAGAGAAATATCTAAATTTTAATATACATTGAGAGTTTTGCCAGACGTCGATAGGCGAGATTATAAGAAAAGAAAATATAGCAAGAGAAGGTAACATCGCTAATAAACTAAATAGAATCTGCTGCATCTAAAACGACATTGCCGAAAATACATAGGATATACGAGTAATTTAAGATAATGAAAAAACCAAACCAATTCCCAAATTAATTGGGAAGACATACTCAAGATTTTAAAGACTCGATTGAAAGACACACCCACTTATGAAACTAGCGCTCTGATTGGAGGAATAAGATTTACCGTGTTTAACCTAAAATCAACAGTGCAAACTATATTTTAAGAAATATGTAAATTGGATATTAAGATTAACGTACTAAACAAATTATTTGTTCGTTATTAATATACGGTAACTCAATGTTTGGAATTTTAAATTATGTTATTCAAAATTAAATAAGCCCATCATGGAACCTTCAACCACCAAAGATCGAATTAGACCTCCCTGGACTGACATCTAAAAACGACCCTTTAGAAATGTAAAGAGCTGCCGCTCTTGAAGTTATCCACTCAAGATATGAAAGTCACTATAGGATTTACACTGATGTGTCATTGAACTCCTCAGGATCAAAATCTGGAGCCGGTTACTTTACCGAACATTCAGGCGAGTCCTTCTTTGTCCCAGCGAATTCAAGCTCCAGTACCGACACTGAACTACTGGCCATCAACGCGGCGGTTGCTCATTGCATAACTGTAAAACGTAAAAAGATATGTATACTCAGCAACTCCAAAAGCGCATTACAACTCCTCCAACACTATAGGCCCTCAAGTTACTACCACAGAGTCCAAGAGATTTTAGAACTCCTGAATCTGTCCACGGACAAGGAGATTTTCTTTCAATGGATACCGAGTCATTGCGGACTTCAGGGAAATGAGAAAGCTGATGAAATAGCGAAGGCAGCCACCAATATGCATCCTTTACCATCTAAAGAACTATCTCTTGCAGGCTGCATGGCTGCATCTCACAGAATCCTGAGACACAGGTGGGTGGAGCAGTGGAGGGATGAACTGACGGGTCGCCATCTTTACGTACTCCTCAAAGAACCAAACAACACTGTCATCTACAAGAACTTGCCCAGATCCGTGTCAACATTCGCTTCAAGAGCTAGAATAGGACATATTGTAACACAGTTCTATCTTTTTCGTTTCCAACTTGCTGAGTCGCCCCTGTGTCTTGTATGTCAGATAGAAGAAGAAACCCTACAACACATCCTCCTTGATTGTATCATCAGATCGGATGTCAGAGATGAGCTGAGGAGAAAACTCCAACCTGATTGCACTCTTGGACGAATTCTGACTGATCCCATCTACTGGAGACTGGCTAGCTATGTGTATGAGAGACACCGTGCGGTCGGCATTACTTGAGGCTGGATGCACGCACCATGAAGAAGAAGAAGAAGAAGATGAATATTAAATAGTTAGATTTTAATAAAAATTTTAAAAAAATAATAATAATAAATTTTCATTTGCATAAACACACCACTCATTAATAAGAAAAACAAATTGATACAGTGGAAAGTGATATAGAATGCGGGTATTTTGAAAGGCTTTGGAATCTGTTTCTTGAAGAATTGTTGTTGGATTTTCTCTGGACCAGATCAGGCGTATTTCTTCATGTTTAAGAAGAAAAAAATAACCAAGAAGAAACGATTTAAACAGTGCGGCATTGAATAATTAAAAGCATCAATCAGTGACAATCCCTCGAATAATATCAAAAGAAGGAATTGAAGAAGGAATTCTACAAAATTGGTGAGACCTAACCAAATAAAACCTATAAACCCATAGTTATTTTAAATATTTTACACCATAAAAACATTCTATCAAAGAGACAAAAGAAACTATACTTAAGTGATAAGACTATTGATATATTTTGAACTTAAATAACAATTAATTAACCCTTTTCATTTATTCTTTATTCATTTCAGTTTTGTTTTTAACTATATGTATTTGACTTAATTCAAATTAATTACCGATCACAATTCATGTTGGTGCTAATAATAGAGTTTGGGAAAAGCCGGCATTTCACCCGAACCTGAGATTAAGAGTGCTCTTTGAAATATATTTATTATTAGCTAATTTATGTGTGTGATAATGAATAGACTCCCATGAAAACTTTTTTTTTTTTTAGTTTAATGATTTATGTATTTTTTTTATGATTAAGTCAGTGGAAGAAAAAGAAAAAAAATCACTACAATTGAATATAGAGAAAAAATAGAGCTATAAGTCAAACAACATTGATAAAAGACTAAGAAAATTATTTCATTAATTCAAATTTGATTCATTATAAGTTTTGCTATATAATATTAATAAAAGTTTAATTTATTGTAAAATGACACTCCAATTGAGACTATTTAGTTGTAATAAAAATATAAACGTTAAAGTTGAACATTTCAATTTGGCACCTCAACGTTAGCTAAAACTAAAACATTATCAAGTTGTTGTAATAGGTATCTAAACATCGTATCTAAGAAGTTATCGATTCCTGTCTTACATAATAATAGTATAATAATAGTTACGTAATGAATCGAAAATGTTATGTTAACATAAATACATTAATACATATTATTACATGAAAAGTAATACTATAGAGAATATGTATGTATAAATGAAAAACAAAAAACCATAACTTTTTTACACTCTTAATAATTAAAATTCTATTTCAAGCTCTGTTTAAATAACATATAGTTTTTAGTACAATTATTGATATGTTTATTTTACGAATTTTTTTAAAAATAATTACGTTTAAATAAATAAAAAATTTTAAAATAAATATTCAATTTAAATTTTCTTTAAAATACTCCATATTTTGTGATTTATCTTTATTAGAATATAATAAAACGAATTTTGTACACGAAACACTAAATTTCATACTTTCAAATTAAACTTTTCAAAGTTACAGAATTCACAAATTTACATCGGTAAATGTTTCACCTACAACTAGAATACTTACACTTTTACAGAAAATCAATAAAAACAAATAAAACCGAGCACTCTTCTCAACTTTTACACATTTTTCGCCAAAAGCATCTTTTAATTTTCAAAATTCTACAAATATTTCTCATAAAAAGTGGGGCTACGAGAAGACTACACGTCAATATGAATTTTTTTTAATTCAGTGCTTTTTAAAGGGCCAAAAGCACAAAATTTCATAAGAAAATAAAACCTGCAATCATTAAAAGTGGTTTTTTTGCAAAAATGCAATTAGTAATACTGGAATATAGATATTAATATTCAAATTTTCAATCCAAAGTTTTAGCAACCCACAATATTTTGATTTACTTTGAGCTTATTTTTAATATTTCTAGTTGTATATATCGTGGGTATGCAGCTAAAATTAACCCAGTAAAAAAAAAAACTGAAAACTGAAGTTAAAGTGCCCAAGTACTTTTAAATTATCATTTCCGTAATAATAAAAACTGCCAAGTCATTATCTTTGTTAAAAATCTATTTATAGCCTCTTGCCAAAATGACAAAGTCTTAGATAATACTACCTGTATTAAGCAAACTTATAAAAACAGCAAATAAATCAATGAAGACTTCAAAACACCAATTTTATCAATAGCCTAGACTAAAGAGTAGGCCTACTTACTTCAAATTACTGCATTTAATAAACTCAAACCCAGCTGTAAGTTTAAATTGAACACTTAACAACACAATACACAAACTTTACACACTAAAACTAACATTACACAATTATTAAACACCTAAACGAAACATAACCTAAAACCGACCGTACACTACCGAGTTCTGTTATAAACTATATCAGAGTAACTAAAGGTTGTTGGCGAAACAGTTGAACTTTGATCGGAAGAGATAAGGAATTGTACAGGCATTGACTTGTAAGAAAAGGTAGCTATCATTATTTGAAATTAAAGTTTGTCACTTTAATGTATTAAACTACCACAATGGACGTGAGGATGTATTAAACGAAAACACTGCATTTACTATCTCATAAAACGAAACATAATATTGTTGCAATTTCACCAAAAAATTGCATATCTAATTCTACGTATGAAACGAACCCTGTAATTATTATTATTATTGAGTCTTACTCTATGCACATATAAAGGGAGATAAATTCATATAAAAGCGTATACTTTAAAAGATTATTTTGTAAGCTATTTATGTATTGAAATAGAGCTTTAGTTTGCTTTGCTCGTGCCGTGAACTCAACCTAAGCTTACATCGTATTTAATTTAATTCGAGTTTCGAGTTAAGACTGTCAACATTAGATTTTCATACGAAAGGTGATATTTCCTTTCACTGGTGATATGGCACAGCGCATCATTAATTTCACATTTTATTAAAATTTAAACGAAATCGGTTGAGCCAATTTTGAAACTATGTCTTTTATATCAAACTTGATGAACAATTATTTAGTTTCTTGTTTAGGTCCTTAGTCACTACGGTTTAGCAAAATTATATCAAAATCGTCAGAATTGATTTTTAGGAAATTATAATTTTGTCTTCGTTGTTTTGACAGTTATGCTTAAATTTTGTAATTTAAAAAAAATAATAAATGATGGGTAAAAAGAGTTCCCAAATGACTATAAGACGCGCAATTACAATTGGACAGATTTCTAAGCAGAAGACAAACGCGTAGTTACAAAAAATACTTTATACGACGTATATGCGAAAAAAAGTAATGAATTTCTTTAAATAACTCCAACTGTGGTCTTAGGATGCATCTCTACAGAATAGATATGTTACATAATGAAATCAATGATCTTATAATCTTGGATTATACAGCTCTTAGGATGTTTGTCAAAATGGGAATATGAAATTTGGTGTAGGGGAACTATAGTGTGGTCATATAGAATCCAATGTTATTTAAAATGGTATGTTGTTCATATCTCTGTTTTTATTCAGTTTATAATACATTAAATTATATAAAAACTTGCAGTTTTGATTTCTGCATACAATAGTACCAATTGCACGGTTCTACATAGCAAAAAAATTTGGTAATTGTATAGTTATGAGCACCGCATTACTGGCATGAGCGTAGCGAGTGGGTAGGCCAGTTAGGCTGTTAGAAATAGTTGTTAGGAATAATTTGTACAAAGTCTCAAGGCAATCTAAAGAAGTATCTAGGACACTAGGAGACTATAGTGTGCTTGTATTATTCGTAAAAATCAAAAAAAAAATCTATAAAACTGCTGACTCAACAAATCATAGTTACGAGACCGGTTGGGTGAGCGTAGTGAGTGAAATTGTTTTAATATATACTCATCTACAAGGCATATTAGAGCATAACTGAATGTTCTTATCGAAATACAATGTTCAGAAAACCTGTCTAACAGCGGTTTTAAACAAAGTCCTTCATCTATCAATACAATATAACATTTCCTAGATGTTACTTGTGAACGTTACATTTAGGACATCTGCATGTATAACATTGTATGATAGGTTTGGGTAAATACAATAATAGCGTCCATCAATGTATTTAGTTTTTTCCTCTAATTACTAATGGATAAAGGATGGCTATATTTCCACACGTTAAAAGACCGGCAATATTTGTAGAAAAATTTATAAAAATAAACTTTTTTATATTTAAGAGAGATATTTTTTCTAAATGAATCTAAATTTCTTTTTATTTTATTATATTAATAAAACTGTTTTATAAAAAGAGTTATAGTTTTTTTAAAAACATGTGAACAACCATAAAATGTTGACTTAACAACTAAAACCACTTAAAAGAATTTCCGATTTTGAGATATAAAATATAGACCGTTAGGCAGACGGTAATCTAAGCGTTTTAAGTATTTTCCTTTATTTTTTGTCATCTACAAATTGTTGCCATTTTTTTAACCACCCTGTATACG
Source organism: Aphrophora alni (assembly GCA_963513935.1). Classification (NCBI taxonomy): domain Eukaryota; kingdom Metazoa; phylum Arthropoda; class Insecta; order Hemiptera; family Aphrophoridae; genus Aphrophora; species Aphrophora alni. Next base: position 48,686,825 of record OY740777.1, on the reverse strand, counting down.
GATTACTTCCTAGTAACATAATGTAACATAATGGAGTTGTTGTTTAAAGACGAAAAACGTCTCTGTAATCATCGAGTTAAAAAAAATAAGAAAAGAACTTGTACGTTTTATTGTACAATTATACATACACTTTTTTAAAAGCTAATTATATTACCCGGGTTTTTTTTTTACTGTGCGATGTAAATTAATTTTATAGTTGGTTAACCCATTTCCGAAAAGTGAATTCCAAGCGCTTTCATTTCATTTGAAAACTACTCACTATAAGTTGATAGTTTTTATTTATAATCAACTACGATACTAAATTGAAACGTTACGTCCAAACTACAAAACGTAAGTTTACTCTGAAAAATAAATAAAACCATTGGAAATATCATTAGACTTACAAGTAAATCAACACCTTCCAGACAGTTCTGGTAAAGTCAAGGTTTAAAAACATCAAACGTCTAGAAATCGGTCTCGCACAATGTGCAGTTATTAGTACAATATTTAAATGTAAGCTATAACATTACTGCTGCAATAAAATCGTTTATTTATCAAGACTAAATAACTGACGAGATCATTTCAATCAATAATTGGAATAAATAAATCTTAAAATCTAAAACTGTGAGGGGGAAATAGATTAAAGATGGAGAGGTCAATTCAGAACCGGACAATTTTAAACATTAAAACAAGTGTACTGTAAAATTAAAAGTAACATTAAAAAAAGATTGGCAAATTTTAACTCGTAAATCTATGTTAAATTAACAAGTATTTAAAAATAAAATTGTGTAAGTTTAAGGAAAACAAAACGTAAAGGTACGATATAAAAATTGAACCAGCGCAATTTAAACAAATAAGAACTATCTCTTTACATATAGTGTTGTTCATTTAAGGAACTATAAAAATTATTTTTTTAAGTAACTGTGCCTTAAGATAGGATTTAAGGCTCATTTTAATAAAGAATAATTATTTTTCAGAATATACGTTATCTAAAATCAAAATAGTCATGGTTGGATCTTTATGATACCTTAAAGGAAACATTTTGTATGAGTCATAACAACTGTGTTATTAACAAATATATTAATAAATAAATATTGCACTTGATTTGTGAGATGTTACACAAAACTTTGTGAGAAGGAATACTTGATAGAATAAAACTTGAACAAAATTCTCACAAAAAGTACGATAATAATTCAAAACCATTTCAACGACAAAATTGCCATTTGTGGTTTCCATATTGTAACTCATGTTTACTGAAGATGGCGACTTTGTCGTTGAAACGCGTTTAGAATAAATAAACATACTATTTGTGAATAATTGTGTTCAAGTTTAAACTGTGAAGCGTTTAAGTGTAGTTATATTTAACAAATTGTAAAACCAAAACTTATAAAACTACTTTTAAAAAAGAATTAATCTAAAACTAATATTTTTGTTATTTATTATAATTTTAATATCTCTGTGCGTGCGTGCATGAATGCTGTAATTAGTTTTTAAATAATTAAAGATGTTAAGGTAGAAGTGGATACAAGTAAAGAACAAATGTGTAACCTCAAATTTATGTCTAAGCACAGCCAAGCAGAAATAATTATTTTTAAAGATTTCATAATATTTTAAATGTCAAAATAAATCTATAAAAATCATACAAAATGTTGCCAAGTTTAATTAAACTTTCAGTACAATTTTCTGCCATTCTTAGGATTACCTTATGATTTGCATTTGTCATCGAGGAACATAAATAATAAGACTCAAAATAATTATGTAGATTATCTATAAAGTCATACCTGACATATAAGTATGAGTAAGGTTTTATAAGAACATAAATATAGAGAATATAGAATCTATAAAGTCATTCTTGACATATAAGTATAAGTAAGATTTGATAATCTATAAAGACCACAGAATCTATAAAGTCATTCTTGACATATAAGTATAAGTAAGATTTGATAATCTATAAAGACCACAGAATCTATAAAGTCATTCTTGACATATAAGTATGAGTAAGTATTGATGTATAAATAATACATATAATTTTGTACTTCAAACATAAGTTCTTATAAAAATTGATTGATTTTTAATTCCCTATACTTTTTGTATTAATCAAAGATAAAAAAAGTTATACCAAAGTAACAAAAACACTGCTTTAATTAAAAAATAGTTTAACTTTAAAGACTAAAAAACGTTGCAAAAAGTTTAATAACAAAACATGAAATAAAAGTTAATTATTACTCTCGTTACTATTCCTACCTTTGTTAATGTTTTCATATCCTGAGGTCCCACTGGCTGTCCTTCAACCAGACCATGAAGAACTGTCCCTAACAGAACGAACCATTGGGCTACGTAACAAACCGCCATGATGAACGGGACGGAGGTAGACGACGCTTTGAATGAGTGTTGGGAAGAGCGCTTCAACTTATAGAGTAGCGACGCCATGCGCCCTGAGCACCATCGGATAACAATATTACTTTATACGTTGAGAAGGACGCGGATTTTCTTCTGTCGATCTGATCGTTAGTATTAATATAATGACTTTCTCACTGACTCGTCTTTCAAAAATAAATAAAAATTAGTCGCCAAGCAGTTCGATAGTTGCCAATCAAAGAGTGGTATTGAATCTTGGACGCCATTTTAAAAAATATATTTCTATTTAAACAGAGACTAAACTTGCTTTGCTTATGTCATAAACGCGTTCTCTGCTTAAATCATTTGAGTAAAGATGAGATTTCCAAAAAAAAAGCCGTCAAAGTTCTTAGGTAAAACCAAGTACACATGTAATATAATACGCGTGTCTATCTGTAAGTCGCAACCAGTCTACACAGACAAGACGATAAATCCTGTGTATTTCAAACTTTGCATTTATATTCTTTGTACTGTTCTACACATAAGAAAAATATAACGCAATAAAAATGGCTATGGGGTATTTAAGGCGAAAACTATTTGAGTTGATTTTGTTTTGTTTTTTTTTTTAAATATTATGAGTGGAGTGTCAAATAAAACTAAAACTTATTCTGATTACGAATATGTAATAATGATACGAATTTGCCCCTAACCACAATCACTAGAAACTTTAAAATAAAACACAATTATCTGATTAATTGTTCTTTATTAATTATTTCCACTAAATGACCCTGATGTACATTTCGATAACATGGTTATCATCATCGGAGGGTCTTGCTTATAAACTAGACCTAAACTTACATATATAGATCAGGGCATTTATTGGAAATAATTAATAAAGAACAATAATTAATCAGATAATTGTGTTTTATTTTAAAGTTTCTAGTGATTGTGGTTAGGGGCAAATTCGTATCATTATTGTGAATTTCACCACAGTGCTCAACAAGATTGTATCTACGAATATGTAAGTTTTTTGACGAAATAATTAATATGTTGTAGCTGTGGTAAGGTTTAAAGTATCAGATATCAACTCAGTACAATACAATTGAACATTTCCTAGAAACCAATATATATTTTGAACTGAGCATACTAAAGGAGAGACTATTGGTGGTTCTGTGAAGAAGAAATCACGACTCTTGGTCATATAGTCTTGTAACTCCAATGTTGCTACTGTTTAACGTAAGACGCGACAATACTTACAGTAACAATGTCGCGGGTAATGTTTGAAATTCAAACAAGGTGAAGAAACCAGAGATCGCAACTCTGGAGGGTGGTAAAAGGACAGAGGTTAAGTAATGAGCTTCTCGATAGTGTAAGTTCCAGGGCTTACACTAGGTTAGGTTAGGTTAGGTTAGGTTAGATTAGGTTAGGTTAGGTTAGGTTAGGTTAGGTTAGGTTAGGTTAGGTTAGGTTAGGTTAGGTTAGGTTAGGTTAGGTTAGGTGAGGTTAGGTTAGGTTAGGTTAGGTTAGGTTAGGTTAGGTTAGGTTAGGTTAGGTTAGGTTAGGTTAGGTGAGATTAGGTGAGGTTAGGTTAGGTTAGGTTAGGTTAGGTTAGGTTAGGTTAGGTTAGGTTAGGTTAGGTTAGGTTAGGTTAGGTTAGGTTAGATAAGGTTAGGTTAGGTTAGGGAGATAAAAGGACTGAGGTTAATTAATGAGCTTCTTGATAATTATGACCGTAAGAGATCCAAGGCTTACGTTAGTCTATAGGCTAACAGCTTCCTTACGATGCATGGCGCATTCGGAGGACATTTCGAGAAACTTGGCCTAACAGATGATATGACCTGTAGTAGATGAGGAAACCCCTCAACACCTACTAACAAACTGCGAAGGCGTAGCTATTGCCTTGAGAAGACACCAGTTGCAAGTGGAAGATCTACCCGCTATAAACCCCCTTCAAATCGTACAATTTATGATGGCTATGAGATTGGAAAGTTTGTTGTAACTGAGTCCCTCAGGAATAGAGAAAGGGGGGGGGGACTCCGGCTGAGCTACCTGGAGTCGCTCACTCACGGGCAGACTCACCCACACTCGACACAGTCTGTGTGTGCCACTACCAAAACTGTATTTTTTTTTAATTTGACCTTAAACGCACTAAAAAAAAACCATTAAATCCATTTTTTGTCTGTTGCGTGGACATTCCAGACCTAAAATACTTTCCGTCATACTGCTTCAAAAACAGCTGTTTTCAATACATGCATTGAGATGATAAAGTTGTTCTTTTTAGTCTTAGGACCTGAAAACATCAGTTGAGGTCTAGGTCATCAGCTGTTACTTCGTTTATACGAATTAATTAACGATTGTAAATCATCTATAAAAACAACCGATGCTCTCGATTGTAAATAACCGTTAAAACAGCTGTTACCATCGATTTGAAGGTAAATAACGTTTTAGTTTTTGTGAAATTGTTTTCTTATATTGTTTGCAGTATAACGAAAAATATACTTCATCACTTGGACCAAAAGAAGCTTTTCGATCCTCTCTCATTTTCCGAGCTTTAAACTTGAGTTTGTATTAAAACTCAATATCGCGGGTTGTCTCACCTGAACTGCCATTTTTGACGAATCTTAAATTAACTTAATTTTGTGTTAATAATTTAGACTTACGCGGAATAGAGAAAGTCGAATTGGAATTGCACAAATGGTTAGACCATAAGGCTAATCGGTCATTTTGGTATCACTAATACCAATTAATGAATTTAATAATTACTGAGTTAGAGGCCTAAAACCATAAAGAGTCTTACAACCCTTCCCAAATAACAACTAGCCACTTATTTGGGTGGTGTTGGGCCACATTCCCATACACAAACGCTCATAAGACGAAACACAAGTCGTTCTGAGCTCTGTACAGCTGTTTGCCTTGCTTGTGAGGGGAGACGTTGGCTTCCCAAATAACAACTAGCCACTTATTTGGGTGGTGTTGGGCCACATTCCCATACACAAACGCTCATAGGACGAAACACAAGTCGTTCTGAGCTCTGTACAGATGTTGGCCTTGCTTGTGAGGGGAGACGTTGGCTTGTCAAATAACAACTAGCCACTTATTTGGGTGGTGTTAGGCCACATTCCCATACACAAACGCTCATAAGACGAAACACAAGTCGTTCTGAGCTCTGTACAGCTGTTGGCCTTGCTTGTGAGGGGAGACGTTGGCTTCCCAAATAACAACTAGACACTTATTTGGGTGGTGTTGGGCCACATTCCCATACACAAACGCTCATAAGACGAAACACAAGTCGTTCTGAGCTCTGCACAGCTGTTTGCCTTGCTTGTGAGGGGAGACGTTGGCTTGTAAAATACCTATCGGCGGAGCGCCTTACACCTAAAGATAGGCAACTCATCGTACAGGAGGAAGACGCTGGTGATGAATCGATCCATTTTTTGGGGGGCTGTGATAACCTCCGTCAGAGGCCTCACCGACGTCGACCTGAAAGTCTTTTGCCGCCCCAAGTTCCATCCTACACCCACTCAGTAATACCTGTCATCCTTATGAAGGAACAGATGCTACCTATAGGGTTCTCTAGGATGGTTTCCATCTCCTTCCCCGGAGGGCCTAGAGAGTATAGCCTGGCTCGTCCTAACGCCTCACACACAAAGAAACCACATTACCTGCAGCAATCCCTATCCTGTGTAGGTGTTTTCTGAGGTGACATTGGCTCGTTAAAAGCCCAACCCCACCCAACTCATGTTATCCCTTCTAAGAGAGATAAAAAAAATCAATCCATAGGAATTTATTTATTTATTATTTTTTAATGTCCTTCAAATCGAACAATTTATGGTGACTTCGGGATTGAAAAGGATGAAACTGAGTACCTTAGGAAGAATATACAACCAATAGGTAATCCCTAATATGCAATACCATACATTGAGGTAAGGTTGTTTTAAAACATTTATTTTGCGGATATAATATGATGGGATCCCATAAATCTAAAAAAAAGTAGTCTTTTGGAATAATGTTTCTCTGTCTGTCTGTTGTATGTGCAGTGTTCTACAGCTTAGACGTGTAGATTGACGTGTAGACGTGTTGATTTTAATCAAATTTTGTGGATATATTTTGACCGTGTCGTAACTGCCATTTAAAAATACCAAAATAGATTTTCTTAAAATTGTCTCTAACAATTTTGATCATCATTTGATAACTTCTAAGGACCTAATGGTCACCAACCCTTCTGATAACTTCTAAGGACCTAATGGTCACCAACCCTTCTGATAACTTCTGAGGACCTAAAGGTCACCAACCCTTCTGATAACTTCTGAAGACCTAAAGGTCACCACCCCTTCTGATAACTTCTAAGGACCTAATGGTCACCAACCCTTCTGATAACTTCTGAAGACCTAATGGTCACCAACCCTTCTGATAACTTCTAAGGACCTAATGGTCACCAACCCTTCTGATAACTTCTGAGGACCTAATGGTCACCAACCCTTCTGATAACTTCTGAGGACCTAATGGTCACCAACCCTTCTGATAACTTCTGAGGACCTAATGGTCACCAACCCTTCTGATAACTTTTAAGGACCTAATGGTCACCAACCCTTCTGATAACTTCTGAGGACCTAAAGGTCACCAACCCTTCTGATAACTTCTAAGGACCTAAAGGTCACCACCCGTTCTGATAACTTCTAAGGACCTAAAGGTCACCACCCCTTCTGATAACTTCTAAGGACCTAAAGGTCACCAACCCTTCTGATAACTTCTAAGGACCTAATGGTCACCAACCCTTCTGATAACTTCTAAGGACCTAATGGTCACCAACCCTTCTGATAACTTCTAAGGACCTAAAGGTCACCAACCCTTCTGATAACTTTTAAGGACCTAATGGTCACCAACCCTTCTGATAACTTCTAAGGACCTAATGGTCACCAACCCTTCTGATAACTTCTAAGGACCTAAAGGTCACCAACCCTTCTGATAACTTTTAAGGACCTAATGGTCACCAACCCTTCTGATAACTTTTAAGGACCTAATGGTCACCAACCCTTCATAAACGACGGCTCGTGATTTATCGTCAAAACAAATCGCACAAAAAGTTACAAAGTACGTTCTAAAAACTTACTTCAACCAATTTCAGTGAAATGTGAATACTAATTATCAAAACTTGTGTGGATAATTGTAAGCACACAAATATTATAATTAAATTAAAATTGATAGCAGTCACTACACACAAGTACGATTTACTCTGCGAAGCAAGTTTGCCTTTTTTCCTCAAAAAAACTGCATGGTTCATATTTTTCTTTTACCTATAACTAGCCATGTGAAATTGTTGTCACAATTAACTTTGAATCGTTGTTATTAGGATCCGTAGGAAAAACCAAAGACATATTTAATTTTATACGCGCGTCTGTCTGTCTGTCAATCTGAAACTCGTAACCACTCAGACAAAACAATTATTTTGTTTTTTTTATTAATTATTCCTCAACCGTAATTTTTTTTTAACCTAAGTTTTGCACACAAATTTAGGTTTTTAATCTTCATATTTTACTAAAATTTGAACGAAATCTGTTTAGTCGATTTTGAGAAATTGCGTCAATTTTAAAGAGAAGACGATAAATCATATTTCAAACTTTGCATTTATATTTTCTTTGTATTGTCCCACATATAGGGAAAATATAACGGTAACAAAAGCTACCTTAGGGGAGTTTAAGAGCAAAAACTATAGAGTTGAAAATTTTTAATTTTAGGAATATTATGTGTGGATTATTATCAAATAAAACTAGAAATTATTTTGATTATTTGGGCCGCTTAAAAGATTTCGACTTTATAAAATAAAGTAGACACTTGAGTCCTAACGTTTTACCACACGCTTGGCGCTTTTATTTTTACTTGGTTTTGTCAATGGGTAACTGAGAAAGTTTGCGTATAATTTATTTTAAATTTTAGGAAGAATCAACCCTCACTAATATTCTCATAGCTTTAATAAGTCCAACATTAGAGAGACGCTCAGCGTATCATCCAATACTGTTCCCCGTTTAAATACATGTATAGAAAACATCTCCCTAATCCCCCCTTAACACATGTCTTGCGAGAGATATTCCAAAATACTGTTGTTTTCTAATCCCCAACGGGAAAACAATCAAAATGGGTAAATTTAAGCAAAACTCTCCCCATCGTTAAAGCGCGTATCCCTAGGGATTTGATCAAATATTTATAACAACCAGTTAAACATTCATTGGTGCAAATATAAGATGTGAAAACTATCAGCTGTTACTGATAAATTACTGTGGATTAACAATTATTATAGTCCTGCAACAAACAATAGAACAGTATGGGCCTGTCCTCTACCAAACATAAACAAGTGGGAAAAGTAGAGAGTAGTAAGGAAAGGAAAGGAAAGTTCGAAACCTAACCTAACCTAACCTAACCTAACCTAACTTCCTTGAAGTTGGGCCTCGTAGTTGTGTATATATTAAAAGTTTCCAATCGCTTCGATTGTGTCTCGGCCCAAAGAGCTTCCTCTCGCTACAATCGCCCTTCTTTCCACCTGCCTAACCTAACCTAACCTAACCTAACCTAACCTAACCTAACCTAACCAAACCAAACCTAACCTAACCTTACCTAACCTAACCTAACCTAATGTTCTTTCGTTTCTTGACGATCTATAGAGGTTCTAAGCTTCAAGCTTGTAAGATGTTTTAATAGATTTGTTCTTGTGAGCAAACACGTCACGTCACAAACCTAGAAGTGTCAGTATATAATACACTGCTACTGTACACTTTAACAAAACACCGCACATTTATTGATTTATGACTTCCTTCTACCCGTAGATTTACAAAACACAAGGAATGTTGAGTACTTTATCAGATAAACAGACGTTTACCCCCATTATTAATGACCTATGGCCTCGTTGGAAGTTTAATTGATCCGACTACGCTTTATAATTTAAACGTACATACAGGATGTTTGAAAACTTATACCCCTCTTTAACTTGTTTATAATTAAGATAGGCAAAAACTGTTAGGAGAAATATTCTTTACGTTTATTACTAAATTACTTACGTCATAGCAATCTTGTGTTTAGTATTTATTTATTAATATTTCATTACAGCTGTTTCGGTATAACATATACCATCATCAGATGAAACAACACATTTACACAACACACTGGTACACATTTCATCTGATTATGGTATATGTTATACCGAAACAGCTGTAATGAAATATTAATAAATAAATACTAAACACAAGATTGCTATGACGTAAGTAATTTAGTAATAAACTTATTTTAAAGCATTCATAAGGCAATATGGAATTTATTTATATTCTTTATGATGAGTACAGGTTTTCACTTTATGATAGAAGGGTAGAGGGTAGATCAAACCACCGTTATGTAATAAACGGCTGTTAACTAATAATAAGGAGAAGTTGTGTCCTATTGAAACACACCCTCGTTTTTAAACGTTTTTATTAACTCGCTTTCCTGTCTGTCCGTCTCTCTGTTCTGTACAACTTTTCCAATCGATTTTAAACTAACTTCCCGACGAGCTAGAGACTTGAAACTTTAAACATAGCTGGTTGACAATGCAATATAAACTCGCTTTCTTGTCTGTCAATCGTTGCTATGGTAAAAAGCAGTTAAATAATATAGTCTACATGAAATTATATTTTTAAACATGTCTACATTTCATTTCAACTAAACTTAATTATCAGTATCATACTGATAACTGCTGTATAGATCCAGTACCATACCTGCAGCTGGACAAGTAAGACCTTATAATGTGGCCACAAACAATTTTATTATTTATGTACGACGAGTCATACTCTGATTTTATATGTGTTAGTGTTGTGTTGTGTTACGTGTTTATGTGTTAGTGCGGGCCTGACGAAGTGTAGCCATAACTATAATACGGACTGAGGACAACCTCTAAGGTAATTAACTATATTATATATTAAACAGTCCAAGGCAACACATTATACTTTATAAAAAGCAGTTAAAGTTGGCGCATTGACCGTTGTAGCGTGACGCCTTTGGTGGTGGAACAACGCTGCAGACATTATTTAGATTACCAGTTGAGAAGATTGAAAAATGGTATTAATTTGAGACCACTCACTGGTAACTATTTGAAGGTCTTGTGAAATCAATGGAAGGACATCGATGAGCTTTCCTTGGTTCCGTATGAAATGTTTTGGATGATCTATTCCAGATTGCGACAACTGAAAGAAATAAATAAATAAAAATAAAAATAAATAAAAGGAAAATGAATCATTCAGTGGCATCAACAGTGGTTTTTGGAGATTTGTTAATCTCAACAAGTTGATTAAAATTTCACACACACAAGAATAAAAATAGAAATAATCATTTAAATTTTTAAAATGTTAACTACTAAACAACTAAAAAGTAAATAATAATTTCTCGTAGTCCCATACAAATTTATAACGCCGTACAAATTATCGTGAAAATTTGTGACTGTGAATTTCTAATAGCAATGAAAACAGTTGTAAGATTTAAATTGAAAAACCGTGGAGCGCATAAAATAGATATCTTTTTTTATCTCCATCTTTTCAATTAGAAAACCCTTTTTCAATGCTACCCTTTTTTAGGCATTTTGAGAGTTTTCTCAACGACGGCTTCTCTCTACACTCCTCACTTCACCATTTTTATTGATTATATTAGATTATACTAAGATGTTAAGGGTTAATCTAACATCCAGGGTTAAGGCCCAGGGCATCGCGAACATAGACCTATTATCCAACTAAGCCTCACAATGCTAGTTCAATGTTTCAGCTGCACATTTCACAAACACCAGATAGACATCATTCCACCACACTTGGAACTCATTAGCATTTTAAAATGACAGTATAATTTTCCACGGTATAAGCAATGACTACATAAATACTATAAGACACGACATGGCCATGTTAAATATTCTACGCTTATTCTTGAGTTGACCAATACCCGCTAGGGTGTGCTGCTAGAGAATCTGAAGTTGATGTGACTGGCGCTAGGTGGCTCTACGGTCAAACAATGTTTCAGTTGCGCACTGATGCCACATATGGGAACAGAGATGCGAGGGAAGGTCGAGAATCGCTTATCTCAACGCACGAACTGACAACACTGACTATGCTGTGTCAACAGTTGTACAGTCTCAACCAAGTGGGATGCGTACAGTCAAGCACCTGCTGCTAGCGCTTTCTGATAGCTGTGTGTCAAACTTGTGACGAACAGCACCCGTAAAGCGTAGACTATTTCCCTATCCTATGTCGTGTCTTATAGTATTTATGTAGTCGTTGGTATAAGTAATTAAACAAGGACGTTTTCCTTCTATCTTTTTATTCGCGTATCGTCTTCTCACTCCAAGTGTAACATCCCTCTATAAACACTATGAACTGTAGCTGATGTCACGTGTTTTGCAATATGTGCCGCCCTTGTAACACACACTGCGTGTTTTATTGAAATCACAATACAAGAGAGAAAACACATTTGTGTATCTGTGGACAAGAGTGTTTCAGTTGAATATAATGTTTAAATATGATGCTATCTGGTTGGAATATATATTACTGCATATTTTTTTTTCTATTGGTAGCACTGACTCCTATGAATACACTTTAACAAATGTTGAAATTTCACTTTTTTTTTAAAATACCCGAATAGAAATAGCACAAGCTCATGCTCATCCAAATATTAAATATGAACATCTGTTCTAAAGTTAACCTTCTCGTACATTTTTATGTAATAAATAAACAGGGACAATTTTTAAAGATTTAAATTAGACTTTGTTCAACGAAAGACACATACTTGAAGATGGCAAAACCACAAATATACAAAGTTTTTTTTAAGAAAAAAAATTATAGAAAATAAATCATAAACAAGTTGATGAGCAAAGCCGAGTCATCAACATGAGCGTAGATAGTGGAGGCTTCTTCTAGGGCCGAGACAAACGAATCCAATGAGAAGAAAGTTGCGATACACAATTATGAAGTTCAGAAGACCTGCGTAACAACCCTCAAACTCACCCTACTGGATAAGACCACTTGATCTACCAATACAAGGCTCAAAAAACCAACTCGTGGATATTAATTATCTATTGATTTTTTATTTATTTGATTTTTCCGCTTATACGTTTTTATTAGCAAATATTGAATTTACAATAATATTTCAATAGCTCAATGGTAGAGCATTGGCGCGTAAAGCCAAAGGTCCTGGGTTCGATTCCCAGTCTATGTCGTATATTTTTCACTTGAAATATTATTGTAAATTCAATATTTGCTAATAAAAACGTATAAGCGGAAAAATCAAATAAATAAAAAATCAATAATACATGCGTAAGGGCTGAAAAATGAGTAAAAATTAATTTCAATGTCGCATATGCGGGGTAATTAATTGGAAACTCAAAATTGCAGCAACTAAAGTCAAGTGAGAAGTCTACGCCCTGTGCTGGGAAGCGACTAGGATAGCTCAATGGTAGAGCATTGGCGCGTAAAGCCAAAGGTCCTGGGTTCGATTCCCAGTCTAGGTCGTATATTTTTCACTTGAAATATTATTATTAATTATCTGCTTGTACTGCAATGTAATGTGGCTGGATAAGTACTATGATACTACTTGTTTATCGTATAAACTGATCTGCACGTTTTAACAAAATTTAGGAAATTTTACCTTATTATGTTGGTATTATCACTGGAACGCAAACACTCTTACTGAAATTGAACGTTGGGAAACACTTCTTGTGGTATCAGCTGTGTTATTACATTTTGATACAAATATATCGACAGCTGATTTGCTCTATTCGCGTATTGTATTCGCGTATATTCCAATATGTAACAGATGTCACAATGCCGACACATTTTGTTTTCAACCGTTCTTATTGAATAAAGTTTTCTTTTGCAGTTTTCAATATATTTTTTTTTTTTTTTCATTATTTCTAAATACAATAGTTGCAAACGTCTAAGTAAAAAGATTTTACAATAGTTGCAAAACTAATTAAGAGTAAAAATCACTGAATCCCCTACCACAAGTTTGGTACAATAACCAATAAAATGAAATATTTATTTGCCTTATGCTATTGTAATTCCCTGATGTACATTTCGGTAACCACGTTACCATCATCGGGGGGGATCTGAACTAATACTCATTACTGAGTATTAAAATACAATAATTTACAATAGCATAAATTAATTATTAGTATTGAGTATTATTGAGTATTAATTTACAATAGCATAAGGCAAATAAATATTTTATTTTATTGGTGATTGTGTTATTGTACCAAACTTGTGGTAGGGGATTCAGTGATGTATAGTGTTCACATTCACCACAGTGCTCATTGAACATTTAAGAGTAAAAATATATAATTCATTGTCTTATTGTGTATTCTAAACAAATATTCATTAAAAGTTGTACCTATTACTTTTTTTTTTGGTCCGTCACAATCCTTATTTGAGTTAACTGTATCCAACAACCGGTTTCAACAATTAAAATTATCATCATCAGATCAGACCAATTGGTTCATTAATAAAAATGATTGTGACGAACCAAAAAAAGATAATATAATTTTAATTTTTTTATAAAATCCTGGTAACTAAATATTATAAAATGTTCAAAAATTCATTCTTGACAATTTACGAAAGCTTTAGTTCTTCCAATATTTAGCAGTCATGTTTTTTAAAAATAGTTGAATAACTTTACTGCTAAGTACCATAAAGCTCTTGTATATTATATTAAATGTTGAGCTTGACTTATGAGAAAAATTACACAGTATAACAAACACACAGAACACAATTCTCACAAAAAATACGCCTAAATATCAGACAAGTTTCAACGACAAGGTCGTCCTCTTCAGTGATACACGAGCTACACCAATCAAACTATAACTGAATCTAACGTTGCGCCGAACCCCATATTTATACAAACTGAAGGGGGCGTAACTTATCATTTTACACTGCCAAGGCCATAGTACGCGCCACGTGTCAATTTAACTACTTAAGATTTAACATACAGTTAATACAAGATAATCGAACTAACCCTACATTTAACATTATACATTATATTTTACATTAATATAAAAATTTGTATAGGTCCTAGTTCATTATTTACAAATATGTCCTGGTACTTATTAATATAAAAAGTCTATATATTTATACAAACTCAAGGGGGCCGTGGCTTATTATTTTACACTGCCAAGGCAATAGTACTCCTTGTATATCACTTAGTGTAATTTTATTAAATTAGCAAAACTGAGTTTCTTTTAGTTTTTTTCAATATAGTAAACATAATATGACACGATAGCGGCAACAAAACTTAAGAACAGGATATTATATTGTGCTCATATAGAAACCTATTGAAAATCAGAAAAAATAATGTTAAAATGGCGGCTTCTTTAAAGAGTATTTTATTCAAATCTCGTGTGTTACTAACACACCAAATTAGACAAAATATTTGCACATTACAATTCTCTGGATGTACCAACTCTACATCATTACAATGACAAATTAGCGAAGTTATAGTAAAAAATATAATTTTGAATCCTAAACAAACAAGAAAATGTGATATTCGTAGGTAGGAGATACGGAAGCGCCGAATTACCGAAACCCCTTCACAGATATACATCTTCGAAGCCTACCAAGCGCCCAGACACTGAATCAAGGGGAAGCGAGTGAAGACCTTAAACTACCATGTGTCCAAAAAGTCCCCCCTCTTATTTTTTTTTTATCAATAGAAATAGACAGATTTGCTTTTGGGGAAAGTTTAATAACCAAAAAAAGGAGTTTTTTGAAGTATCCAAATTTTCAACCCTTACCAAAATGGGGTAGTTTGGGGGTAAGTCAAGAATTTTAAATCGTACCCCTATTGAGTGATACCTCATTTTAAAGGTATTTTCAAAATAAGAATAATGGCGCAAACCAGAGGTCTCTCAGTTCATTTTACCCAACATAGCGACCAATCGAATTGTGAATGTTAACCTACAAACTCCAGTTGTTTTTATTACATTACAAACTGTTATAAATTGGTAAAATGATGTTAAAAGCCTTACCTTGTTTTTTTTAGCTCATACTAAGTTCTTGAACTGGCTACCATTTACTTCGTGGCAGAATAGATTCTGGACACAAAAGCATGTTGTACATTTCGTAACATTTCCGGTGTAATTATTAACGTAAAATTCACAATTCTATTGGTCGCTATGTTGGGTAGGATAAACTTAGAGAATTCTGGTTTGCGCCATTATTCTTATTTTGAAAAGACCTTTAATATGAGGTATCACTCAATAGGGGTTGCTATTTAAAATTCTTGACTTACCCCCAAACTTCCCCCATTGTGGGGGTAAGGGTTGAAAATTTTGATACTTCAAAAAACTCCTCCTTTGGTTATCTAAACTTTCCATAAAGCAAATCTGTCTATTTCCATTAATAAAAAATATAACAGGGGGTGGGACTTTATGGACACATGGTATATACTCATCTACAAGGTCAGTTAAAAACCGTCCAAAAAAGTAGTGATTTAGAAAATTACAAGGTTCAGAAAACCTGTGTTTTAAACCAAGCTCACACTACTGGATGAGCTCCCTTGATCAACCAATACAATTTAATATTTCCTACAAGACTCAAGAAATCAACTTTTGCCGTTGCATTTAAAAGATCTGCTTGTTTTACATTAAACTGGATAGTACTACCGCTTTGATTTTTCTTAGCGACAAATAAATGAGAAAGATAATGCAATGTTTTTCCACAGCCCATTTTAACTTTGGATGGCAACAATTATTGCATTCATGAATCAGTGTAATAACAAATCATATGATTGCTTCAGTTGACAACTCATTAATCTGTCAAAATATATCACAACTGGGTAGGGGGGGGGTCAACGTATCGCTCGCTATGGTGGGGATTCATATTGAATAAGATTCAAAATTAAAGTGATTTATTTAATACACCCGCAAATTTTAATCTATAAATAAAAAATTAGAACAAATCTCTACTTATCTCCAAAATATAACCACATTATAAAATTTGAAACCAATCCACGAGTTTTGTTCGCAGAGTACAGAAAGACAATCCAAAAAGCATATTTTTAGATTCAGGGAACCTCAAAATGTATATATCTCCAAATAACTCTGTACCTTATTCCCCCCCCCCCCAACACATAACGGTCTCTATATGTAGGAATATTATAAAAAGAAGAACAACCTAATAAAGATTCTACGTCTTCAACTAGAGGGTTTACAGGAGTTATTTACCACCCTGTAAATTAACAAAGTGATATTTAAAAGAACGTCCACTTACACATAAGTTAATGGAGCAAGTTTAGAACTGTATTTTTAATGAATTTAAGTTGAACACGAAAAATTAGAATTACAAATTAAACACGGAAATAAAGTTTAGATAAAAGTTAATTATTTAAATAAAGTTTTAATCAACTTGACTATAATGGTGTACGTTAAATTAGAATGTAGGTATTATTATAGTTATAAAGTAAATGACTATATTTCTGAAGTGATGGTCTTGCTTGGCCAACTACCGTTTCCTCCCTCCACCATACCAAAGGATGGATAGAATCAAACTGCACATCCACTTTATGTCCTGGATGGAATTCTAACCCACAGTCTCAAGTATTACCCATGATTAGAAAAGTGACGCATCCACTAACCAGGAATAAATTTTTATTACTTGCAGAACAACCCGTCAAAACAAAATGTTTGTCCCAAGAGTCAATTATAGGTCTAATTAGAGATACCGATTCTATCGTTTTTTTTTTTTTAGGTAACGCATCTTTTTAAAATGAGTGTTTCCTTTGCAATTGGAAACTAACCAACCCTGACCTAACCTAACCTAACCTAACCTAACCTAACCTAACCTAACCTAACCTAACCTAACCAGGAATAGCTTTTTATTACTTGCAGAACAACCCGTCAAAACAAAATGTTTGTCCCAAGAGTCAATTATAGGTCTAATTAGAGATACCGATTCTATCGTTTTTTTTTTTTAGGTAACGCATCTTTTTAAAATGAGTGTTTCCTTTGCAATTGGAAACTAACCAACCCTGACCTAACCTAACCTAACCTAACCTAACCTAACCTAACCTAACCCAACCTAACCTAACCTAACCTAATCTAATCTAACCTAACCTAACCTAACCCGTCAAAACAAAATGTTTGTCCCAAGAGTCAATTATAGGTCTAATTTGGGATACCGATTCTATCGTTTTTTTTTTTAGGTAACCCATCTTTTCAAAATGAGTGTTTCCTTTGCAATTGGAAACTAACCAACCCTGACCTAACCTAACCTAACCTAACCTAACCTAACCTAAACTAACCAATCCCGTCAACGTCCAGTCAAGCAAATCAACGTCCCTCCATAACCAACATTTTGGAAAAACTGCACAGAACTAAACTTGTGTCCAATGTGGCATACGAACCCGCAATCTCAGGTTCTCTTGATTTAAAGAAGTGACGTCATTTACCACTAATCGACCAAATTAGGACTAGTTTTTTTTTACTACAGAAAAACCAATTTCAGCGAAATGTTGGTGACAAGAATGAATTGTAAGCCTACTATGAGAAACCTTTTGAAACTGGGTACAAAAATTGAGTTGAACTGTCTCGGAGTTGGTTTTCTGATATCAAAACACACAGCGAGCATGTTCAAGAACCATTGGAAGTGTCAATTTTAAATAACAACGATGACTGTATTAGGTACTGCGTAACTCAAACTCAATTTGTTTTGTTTTAAATTAACGTCTTAACTGATTCCTTAAAGTTACGTGAATAAATTTCTACTTTCAATTAAAGTTGAAAAAATCGTTTTGAAATACCCTGTGAAATAAAAGACAAATCTTTTCCTCCGATTTCAACTCGGCTAATAAATAAGGTAAAAACACAGTATCGTTATTTAGCTGTGAAATATGAGAAGTGAAACTGTAAAGGGCTCAGCAAGCAATAAATAAAGTTACCATTCGTGCTTGAAGTCGCCACTTATGTTAACCCGGGCAAGAAACTTAAGTCTAGAATTCACAGAGTCCATTCTGAGTTGTACACTGGCTCTTTTTTTTAAAAAAGGCCACCTTTGGTATCGGTGGAACTGTTAAACATACAAAATATATATTTCGAAAATGTCTTACATTTTTGTTGGTTGTCTTTGAAACGTCAACTTGTTGTACAAATCCCCCCCCCCCGGGTGTCACAAATATTGAATACGGTTGTAGGAATCCTCCCAATCTGGAAGTTTACCTATCGTCATCTAATAGTCTGTTAATTGCTCTTTTTCTGATTTCTTTTCAAGTCTCTTTTTACAAACTCTTATTCTCTCCCAACATTAAGGTTGGAGTATTAGAGGGTATCCATTTAATTTTCTTTTGATTGACTTCGGTACTAAACAATTGCTGACACAAAGCATCAGTTGGTCATCTCCCAGGTTTCAGGCGGTCTGGGGCAACATCCCTTATCTGGGGGTACCACAGCCAGTACCAGCATAATAACTCGACAGAAGGTACAATTGAAAGAATAAGTCTGTAACTGAAAAGCTGCTTAGGAACTGTAATTAAATTGACTTCATGTCGACAATATTCCCATTATTCAACCTCCCAGCTTAGCACGCCTCATCCCGCTCCTATATCGCGGGTTTGTCTACCTGACCAGCTATTTTTAACGAATTATAAATTACCTTAATTTATAACTAAACAAATTAATTAAATCATAATCATTTAGACTTACGCGGAATAGAGAAAGTCGAATTCGAATTGCACAGGTGATTAGAGCAAAAGCCTAACCGATCATTTTGGTATCACTACAACATATATAATAATTACGGAATGCGAAGCTTAAAACCCCAAAGGGTTGTTCAACCTTTCCCAAATAACAACTAACCACTCATTTGGATGGAGGTAAGATAAATCCCATAACTAAAAAGCTCACATAATGAAACACAAGTCACTACTCTGACTGATGCACGCACTCTGTGCTATGGCTTTGCTTCTGTTGGGGGAGCCTTATCAAATGCCCGTCGGTGAAGCGCCTTACAACCAAAGATAGGCAACTCATCGTACCTTTAAGTAAAGTAAGGGGGAAGACGCTGGTGATGAATACGGTTATCACAAGACAGTGTCCTATTAGAAATATTTATTGCGTTACAAATAATTCCCCTCAAGTTCAAGGTTAACTAGGAGCTACACAATATTTCGTCGGGTGGTGGTGGTCAATCGATCATAGCTGGTTTGTTCCAGATTTTGAGCGAGACAGAATAGTTTGCTAGCGTGACCGGAGTGAAGTTTGCTCTACCAGTTCTCTGGGTTTGCTGGTAACAAGTGCCCTACGTTCCTTTTAGAAAGAAGATAATTTAGGCCGGTTTTCGAGGTGTAACAGAATCGCTCATGTCGAGTTAAGAAGAGGAAGATCATGAAAAGGGCAACGGTATCTTTCTATGGTAGGTTTCTCAGTGATTGTTACAGTTCCATGGGCGACAGTATCAATGATTTCCAATCTTAGTCATGAACAACCTACAGCCACAGAGAACGGTAAGCTTTTCCCACATAAGTGGAAATGTGAAGATAGTTTTTCCCCATGTAAATGTTGAGAAGGGTGTTACATGGAATCAAAGAATATTTTGATTATTTGCTGTACTTAGTTGGGAATAGATTTCACTCCAAATATATCGAAAATGGAGTAGTGATCATTACATCAGTAACAGCTGATATTATTCACAAATCTTATTTGCACCAACGAGTGTGTGGATTAACTGATTGTTATGAATATTTTGTATTAAATTCCTGTGGCTTTATTTATGTGAAGAGTATTAACATTTTGACTGTTTTCACGTTTGGAATTCAAAATTAATAGGATTTTAGTCTATAGCTGTCAAGAAATGTGATAAAGCGCTTAGTATACATGAGTATTAACACGTATTTGGAAACTCCTCGTGTCTGGTGAGGGACACATTTAAATCTATTAACGTATTAGATAAACTACTGTGATCATTAACAATAATGTATACAAACAAAAACATGATTTATTGTGTGGTATGCCAATTTATAATATGAAAATATCTAAATACTACTGTGTCTTTCGTGGAAATATCCCAGCATCGGGATGCTGATTTTAATTCAACTTTAGTAAAACATGAAGAGTTTTCCCAAAGGAACCTTGGTATGTCTTTCACTGAAAGGTACTTGAAGGTTTATAGTTGTTGTTATTATACACAATAATACGTAAATCGGACAACGTTTATCTCATTTTGTTCATTTCCAAGATCGAGATCGAAGTCCCGGTCACACACAAAACAACACACTTGTGTCCTATTTATGTGAGCGTATCAGCTGCTTATCAGATAAATACTTAACTCGAAAGTAATTGGATGTCAGTAAACAGACCGCTTAACCAATAAACTTCGGTCGAAACGATAAATCTATGACTGTACACAATCGATTAATCGAATACAGACTGTTCGTGGGCGCCAACTTGTTACAAATGTATTTAATCTGCACACATACAAACATTGCACATACTTTATCATTTGCAATAGACGGAAAGATGAAAGAGAGGGATCTAACCCAAGACTACACAAAGAATGTTATCAGTGAAAAAGTAATATTGAATTATAGACACCTACTTTGAAGTGTCTCATGATCTGAATCTGTTTTACTTTCATCAAAAATATGTCCTCATAATAAATAGTATTTTTTAATTGGTCAACGTTCATTTTTGTTCTTTGCCAATTTTTCCATTTTCAGTTCCAATTATAAGATTTATAACTACGATATTTCAAATGTATATAAATGCAAAACAGTTTTATTTTATTTTAAGTTGTTTTTTTTGACTTCAAACAAAAAACCTGGTGTCTTTAAGTACTATTGGACAACAATCCTTTAATCAAGTCATTGGCGCCCTAACCTCTCAACCATACTTGGGTCATTCAATATCGCTTGAGTGGTGTAGTCAGATTGCCTATCCCACCCCGTTAGTTCAATCGCATAGGGAAAACGAATTTCAATGTCACAATATGCTAAATCGAGTATATTTAGAACACAATTATAATAAAAATGGGTGAACAATGGAACTCGTGCTTAAAATAAGATTAAATAGTGTTCCAACTTACTTCTGTGGCCCAACCAAGGAGCCCACCAAATAAAAATTATAATGAGAATAAATTGGGATGTTACGGGAAGGGATTCTAAATAATAAAATATCAATTGGCATTTGCGATTTTGTTGAGCAGTGCAAGATCACGTAGAAGGGGGGAGAGAGATGAGGAGTGGAGGGCTTGAACCAGCGAGCCGGGAGAGAGTCTGTTCCGAGAGCCGCGAGAAGAAAGTTGAACGACAGACCGCTACGGGACGAGGTCAGTCCATTTTCGGCCACTATTAAGGCCTTTATCTAGCCGTTATGTCCTGTTTTATAAATTATGGTTATTACTGTATTTTTCTAATTCGGTTCTAGAATAAAGGATAACATTTAATTTAACTTGCGTTGCGTTCGTTCATTTAACGTCCTAACCCGAGTCCTTGGCCCATCCTGACAAGATTCGGCTAAAGTGTACGCGGTCTCCAGCCAGCCGGAGCTTCCAGCTGGTCAAAAGAAGTGGGGACGGTCACACTTCTATAAAGAATTCCTCAGTATAAATATAGCTGACGTTATTATACAATTCTTATTGTTTTACATTCAAAATATTAAACCTCGGACAACCAGAGAGCGGTTATTTATTCGACCAGGGAGCATGTGTTATCGTCTACGAGTGATAATTAATGTTGTTTGGTCAAATCCCATCAAAATGTGCTGCAGGTTCGTTTTGGACCCAGGGTCGGACGACCCCTTGGGGTTTTTGGTCTGGCCTTCTCTAATTTATTTATATTGTTATGATTTTCCCACGCAAAAATGGACACTTATAGGTCGTAATCCGTAAAATGTTTCAAAACATTATTTAAGTTAATATTGCATGTGATTTCATGTAGTGTTTATATTTATATATCTATGAATTGTTTAAATTTAATTATTATATTATCTGTCCCACACTACTGCCAGAATTAAGTCACTGTCCCCAATGGACAAATTGTTGATTTTACTAAGATTTTATGTAACAGCAAGTTTTCTACAGATAATTAGAGACCTTGTATATGTACTTAAAACTACTGTTTGTAAGATTATAAAGAAGGTTACACATCAAATAGCCTTATTGTGTAAACATCTCATAAAATGCCTCGTACTGCAGAAGAGTTTGAGTATAACTCAAAATAAATTTTATATTAGCTGTTCTTTTTCAACATCATTGAAATGCTTTCCTCTTTCCTGTTTCTCCATTTCAAAAACTGAAGAATTTAGCTGTAGAAAAAAAAATTGTAAACAATCAACATAACCTAAAAATTACGACATTCGTTGGTCAAATGTTTGAAAACCCCCATTTTTTCTCCAATTAATCCTTGTTTAGAGTTAGTGAGAGATAAGGAAATCTTTGATTAAATATTTTCTAGAAACAGAACCCAAAATTTAATTAGACATTAGGTTAATCTGCCATTGAGCATTAATAAAATGTTGTAAAAATAGATTGAAAAACTCAAAATTTTAAACTTTTTAAGTATCACCATTTTAGCGATACTTTTTTGTTCCTTGATATACTGCTAACACTACGCGTTAATGTAAACAATGTGTGTGCCAAATGTTGACTTGACATCTTATCAGTGTTGAAGTTATCATTATTTTTTCCATTAAAACACAAAATGGCAGACCAAAGATACTTGTCTCTGTAATAATTCCATAGACCAATAGCCTCGCATGTAATTGGGCGACTGTTTGATTAAAACGATAAATCTATTACTTGTACAATCGATTAATCGAATACAGTTCGTTGGCGCTATGCACAACCTACTTGTTACAAATGTATTTAACCTTCAGACACAATGCACAAACTTTCTCGTTAGTAAATAGAATTAACTCTAACACAAGATCTCAAGAAAATTACGTTTACTTCATCATAATGATTAGGTAAACATAATTTTATTGAGATGTTGTGTTCGAGTTTTATTCTATCTCTCAAGTCAAGCTCAATATTTATTTATTTCTCCATTGGTTCATTGGTTCCATTGGTTCTATTTAATAGATCATTGGTTCATATCGGAAGAGATCATTAATGGGAATATAAAGACTGAAAAATCTCCCTCCACTTGTTTAAAGGTGGAAAATCTCCCTCCACTTGTTGTTTAACGGTGGAAAATCTTCCTCCAATTGTTGTTTAAAGGTGGAAAATCTCCCTCCCCCTTGTTTTTTAAAGGTGAAAATATCTCTCTTCCTTGTTGTTTAAAGGTGGTAAATCTCGCTCCCCCTTGTTAAAAGGTGGAAAATGTTCCTCTCCTTGTTGTTTAAAGGTGGAAAATCTCCCTCCCCTTTAAATTTAAAGATGGAAAAATCTCCCTCCCCTTTAATTTTTAAAGGTGGAAATCTCCCTCCCTATTGTTGTTTAAAGGTGGAAAATCTCCTTCTTCTTGTTGTTTAAAGGTGAAAATATATCTCTTCCTTGTTGTTTAAAGGTGGTAAATCTCCCTCCCCCTTGTTGTTTAAAGGTGGAAAATTTTCCTCCCCTTGTTGTTAAAAGGTGGAAAATCTCTCACCCTTGTTGTTTAATAGTGGAAAATATCTCTCTCCCTTTGTTTTTTAAAGGTGAAAATCTCCTTCCTCTTGTTGTTTAAAGGTGGAAAATCACCCTTGTTTAAGGGTGGAAAACCTCTCGGTCACCATAACCTTAAAAAATAACATAAAATATAGACCCCAAGCTTTCGCATACTCTAATAAGTAAAGATAGGAAATGTACAGGAGTTAGTTAAGGGAAACGCGATATAATCCAAGACTACATGAAGAAAGAGACCCTACATCCATCTTGGGTCTCTCAGACTTGTGTCACCACGTACTCACTATAGTGTGCGCACCTTAAGGTAAAATCAATCCAAGATGCGCTGAAAACATTAATCACATGCCTTTGAACTCGGACTGGTCTGGAACTATTTTATTGTTGTAAGTGACCTTAAAACAGACAATAGGTTACACAGAAATGACTCTCAATCGTGTGAGTGTTAAAGCGGGAGTGAGCGGTTTGATGGAGGTAGTACAAAAAGGTTCCTTTACAGTCCATTACCTTCTGTAGACAACCGAAAACTATCTGAGATTCGACAATACAAGGTTGAGTTAAGGAGTGATAAATGCAGGTTCCTGCATAGAGAGGATAAAACAAAACTAAGGTTAGGTTAGGTTGGGTTATATTAGGTTGGGTTGGGTTGGGTTAGGTTAGGTTAGGTTAGGTTAGGTTGGGTTAGATTAGGTTAGGTTGAGTTAGGTTAGGTTAGGTTAGTTTAGGTTAGGTTAGGTTAGGTTAGGTTAGGTTAGGTTAGGTTAGGTTAGGTTAGGTTAGGTTAGGTTAGGTTAGGTTAGGTTAGGTTAGGTTAGGTTAGGTTAGGTTAGGTTAGGTTAGGTTAGGTTAGGTTAGGTTAGGTTAGGTTAGGTTAAGTTAGGTTAGGTTAGGTTAGGTTAGGCAGGTGGAAAGAAGGGCGAGTGTAGCGAGAGGAAGCTCCTTGGGCCGAGACACAATCGAAGCGATTGGAAACTTTTTAATATATACACATCTACGAGCCGGACTTCAAGGAAGTATATACAATCACAAGGTTCAGAAAACCTGTGTAACAACTGTTTTAAACAAACTTACCATACTGGATAAGACGCTTTGGATTCACCAACACAATTTAACATTTCCTAGAAATATAAGAAACCAACTTTTGGGTATTACATTTAGAGGATCGATCTGCTTGTATTACATTATATGATTGGGCTGGGTAAGTACCATGATGACACCCATACTCTCTACAACGCAACAAAATCCTTCATCTGCGCATGCGTTAATAGACAGAAACAAACATAGACTTATAAAGTATTTCTGTTTCTTTTCAACTTTAATAATCCTCCGTTATATGACTCTACTATTAACTCACTATTTGGCAGTTGGGTAAGAAACTGTCATTTGACCACTGACGAAAGATGGACAACTGTAAAAAACTCACATTTTGCAACTCGTCATTAGAGTTACTTAAAACCATCTTATCGAAATAAATGTTATACCATTGTAAAGCTGACGTTTCGTAGATGCATATACATGTAATCAAAAGTTCATAAAACGCTATAAAAATATTTAATTAATTGGTAAAGTTTGGCGTGTTTTAGACAGAAACATGACGGTTGGCAAAGAATACAAAATGGAGTCCTCCTTTAGGACGTTGTGATAATAATGTTTTCCAACCATATTCCTTGACAATTATACTGTTCTTAGTACAAATGTTTACCTATCGAACAGAGTTCGCCACATGTCAGAAAGACAAATGGTTTTCATTCTAGATTTTTTTCAACACAAAAAAACAGTTTTAGAGAAAAAAAATGGTTGTTTTCTTCAAGTCCACTTTACCCTAGTAAATGAATTCTTAGAAACATGAATTATACACCATTGAAAAGCTCATATTTCAAGCTTTTAGAGGTTATGAAATTTGATTATCTTGCTACATTTAGACAAAATACAATAATTCTTTGAAGTCCCCTATTTCTCCGGCAGACTGCTGCACTCGACGGCTAAAGAACTGTAACCTACTTCTCTCCTTGTTTATTCTAAATATAGCTTTACATTTGCCCTATCTGACAGGTTCTTATCTCTTTGTATAGACAAAATACAGACCTTTCCAATGATATAAACCAAGTTTTAGTCAGTCATATGGAACCTAAAGACAACGTGGTTGTTTCGGATTGACGGTTGCAAACTGAAGCAAAATGGCGTTCTTTTTGTCGCTTTCTTCATATTTCTTGTGATAAATCGAGTGTATTCATTGATTATAAAAATGTATTATATAAGTTTATATGTGTGTTATTCTTTGTAGAATCTATTGTGTTATTGTAATTGTGAAATCTAGTGAATGTTGATTTAGGTGTACAAAACATTACTAAAAAGGCGTTAGTGGGTAAACCTTGCAAAATTTATAACTTATTACGGGTAAGTACAATTTCTATATTCAAAATTTCAGAATTTGATTTTTTTTTTACCAATTGTTATTCATATTTATACTAGAAAACGTTTGTAATACTCGTAAAAAATGTAAAAATAGATTTTCTACGCTCAATTGGACTTTGAAGTGAAATTTGGCCTTGGATTTTCGTGTTTTTTTTTGTTCTATGCAATACTGGCTCCAAAATTATTATTCAATCTTTTTTTAAATTACACTACTAAATTCTATGAACATTTCTGAACATAATTATATTTAGAAGTTGGTTTTCCATAAATATTACAAATTTTGGTGATTTATTGAAAATAAGCTGGACCATTCCTCTTTTTTTGTAAAACAATTTTTTAAATATTCAAAATGTAACAAATTTTGATATATTTTTTCCGAAATGTATTCACAAATATATCACTAAATTTTTGTACATCTTAGAAAAAGGTTGTAAGCTTTTGATTTTGGGTGATACAGGTATTTCTGAAAAATGGTAACATAAATTTTTGACATGTAACACACTTACTCCAAAACCGTTTCAAAAATTATTTTTTTTATTACATAGATAAATTATATGCATCTTTCTGAGAAAAATGATGTCTTATAAGTTAGGTTTTGTTATATATTAATATATTTTATTAATTTTTAAACAAACGAAGAATTGTCAAGAAAATTAACATTGCCAAATCAAGGGTTAACGAAGCTATATAAGCTTCCTAATTAGATTCCATCTCAAGCGACAAACCTAACCTCACTTAACGCTTTGAGGAAGAACTTCGAGATGATGCGGTATAATACACCTCGTTATCGACACATTGCGCTGTCTATAGAGTAATTAATTCAAAGATAATTGAGCAAGGCACAGATTGGATTACAGAGACACTCTGTGATCAGCGTTCAATGAGTATCATACAAACTGTATTAGCAAATTTACATAAGATATTGATTCCGTAGGCATGACCTAGAGGTTCAAAATTAACTGCAGTTTTACTAGCCGATGTTTGTATTTAGAATTTACCTATGTACTCTACTAGTATTTGAAAAGAATAGAAATAGACCGTTAGTAAACTAGGTTATAAAGGAACATGATTTACAATTAATATTTGGATCAATTTATTTTAAATCGTTCATACTTGAGGAACTAAATAATGTTTATTTATAAAAAATGTTAGGCCTATCTGAAAAATTCTTAAATAAAGATTGCAAACTGTCTTACTCGCCAATCTCCAATAGCGACCAAAACTATTCGACCTCAAGTGTGAATTGGCTAGCTGTTAGTGAAAAAGTGAAAAAAAGAACGGACGCTTTAAAAATATTAGAGCCTAAATATGGGCTAAATATTTAACTAAACCTAACCTAACCTAACCTAATCTAATCTAACCTAACCTAACCTTGCCTAACCTAACCTAACCCAACCTAACCTAACCTAACCCAACCTAACCTAACCTAACCCAACACTATTCGACCTTAAGTGTGAATTGGCTAGCTGTTAGTGAAAAGAAGAACGGACGCTTTGGGCTTAACTTATTTGTTTAAATCGAGATTTTAATGACAACTTTCAACTTTTTCAACATTCCTGAACTATAATATTTGTTACTTGCTATGAATGACGGGTGTTTGGATATTTAGTCTTCAGATTTCACTAAAAGGACCGATTTTGTGTTAATTTAGCGATAACTTACAAATTGGAATGTTTGAAGTGATTTTAATAAAAAAACATTTGATTTTGGTCCTTAGAAGCAACACTTGAGCAAATTTTATAAAAAAATATTACAGCTGATTTTCAGAAGATCGTAATAATTTTGTAGTAGGTCTACCTAGTTAATTTTGAGTTACGAAAAATGAGGAAGGAGTCCCGAGATATGACCAAATACACAACAAATTTGATTAAAATCGGTTCATGCGTTACTGCTGTACAGACGGCAGACAGGCAAACAGATATTGTTCCAAAAACCACTTTCGGGGACTTAGAGGACCTCAAAATGGGTATATCCTAAAAAATCTTGTCACTGATTTTTGACCCAAAACATTCAGAAAAAACAAAACACTGAAGAAGAAAAGAAAAACATTCAGTTTTACTTAGACCGAAATCTATGACACCACCACATACTCAAGCTAATCTGTTACAACCAAAAGTTCACATTGAACTTTGTTAATACCAACTAAACTAATAAGAATGTGTTATGCTTTATTTTGTAACATTAAAACAATAATTTATTTTGCTAACGATATTTTATTTGTCCATAAAATGAAGTAATGCTGCAACAAGGCTTTGTTAATTGTTTAAAAAACACAGCAGCAAAAATAACTAAATATAGGCCTTGTAATAACTTTTGAAAACCTTTACATTTTACTTTCTAGGAATAAATCAAACGAATTATAAACTAAATGAACTTAAACCCGGTTATTTGCAAGGATAGTCTATCTACTCAGTACGGCCTAGAATGTCTACGTTGGTAGCAGTGTTTTAATAACACAACAGCATGAATAACTAAATATAGGCCTTGTAATAACTTTTGAAAACCCTTACATTTTACTTTCTAGGAATAAATCAAACGAATTATAAACAAAACGAACTTAAACCCGGTTATTTGCAAGGATAGTCTATCTACGCAGTACGGCCTAGAATGTTTACGTTGGTAGCAGTGCTTTAAAAACTACAACTAAAATCATTCCAACCTACTTTGTTATACAGACAGCCTTTTGTTCATACATTTATCAACCCATTACTTTTAACCTATTCTCTGAAGTTTTAGGCCACAAATAATCGTTAAATTTTCGTAAGTTAGGTTAATGTCGTATTTAGTTAACGAAGGTTAGAAAAACAGGATAAACAAAGAATTATTACATGTTTAATGAATTGTTAACTAGCCACCAAACACTGAACCAATTACCTAAAGTTATCTCTTAAAACGAAACTTTCTTGTATGATTAACACAATTAATTAGATTAATCAACTTACGTGAATGATAGACGTATTGTAATTGAAACTTTGCCATGATAAATGTATAACTCAATCACTGATAATCACATAAAACTTACAGTTCGTCAATCATAAAAATAAACGCTCCACAACACAACAAACACAGAACAAGTTAAAACCTGAAACTAAAACAGACACACCTGCCACGCCACTGCTGACTAGAAACTAAAAGAGAAGACTAGGCCACTATTTTCTTACAAGCGAAACCTTTGGTGGCTGATTAGCTAAAGAGATACGAAATTGCCAAGGCAGTGGCGATTGGTAATTTTTTTCCGTATTTGTAAATTTATAAAAATTCAAACGGATGTAGTGTACATTATTAATACCCTAATAGTATATTTCATAACAAGAGTGGAAAGTGGGGTTTTGCATGTTCGAGACCATATGTTTGAAGTGCGAGATTTATCGAGCACTTCAAATATGGTCGAGAATATGCAAAACAATTTCGCTCGTGTTTTGAACGATACTTTTCACTACACTACGGAATAAAAACGAGACATCGTTAAAAAAAAAATTAAACGGATCTTGGTAGTTTACTAGAACACACTAGAGGTTTTTTAAATCATATTTTAGGCCTATATGTTAAAGGATATTTTACAGCTGATTATTTTTCTATGTAAAATTTAATTCATGTGGACTTATTGTAGAGGACATATTGGTTTGCTATTATGCATTAATTTAATTTTTTTTTTTATTTAATCTTGGTAATTTACTAGAATACACAAGAGCTTTTCAACGCATCTTAGTTTCCCACAGCTATTTACAACATCATCTGCTAGTGCAGAAAATAACATTTTCCACTCTAGAGTGGAAAAATCAGACAGCTGTTGAAAATATGATGTTTCTCAGGTTGTAAACACATAACGAAAACAGCTGAACTCATAGTAGTGTAGTGAAAACAAAATTTCATGTTTTTTTTCTTTGTTGCCTATATTATAGGATCTGTAGTTATTCATGATATCTGACATATAACTATAAATAAATAAATAAGATAGTATTTATGGGATTAAGGAGTAGTGTTGAGTTTTGTATGGTAATATCTATTTTAAAAAGTCTCTTGTGCGATTTTGAACTTCTGATGTCCGTTTACCTGTCAATTTGATTGTCACTACCTGTCTATCATTTGTCTGTCTTTCTGGCACTCAGTCATTCCAGCAGTCATCTTTCTGTGTGTCTTTCTGTCACTCAGTCATTCCAGCTGTCATCTTTCTGTGTGTCTTTCTGTCGCTCAGTTGTTCCAGCTGTCATCTTTCTGACTGTCATTTGTCTGTCTCCCTGTCTGTCTATCGGTTGGTCAGTAAATCAGTCTGTTTGTGACCTGCCTGTCAATTAATCGTCTGTTTGTCTCTCATATATCTGGCAGTCTGAGTCAGACAGTCTGTCCTACATCTGTCTGAATATTTTATCAGAATCGGCTGTAACGATTTGATCTTTTTTTGTAAAATGAAACGTTTAAGAACGCTTACAAAGTATTGTTAGCCATCTAAAAAAAAACATAGGATCAAAGTTTTAAAATCTCCCCAAACTGTTTATGATCAAATATGGTAGTTATCGATTAAAAACTAAAAATCATGTGCGCCGTGGTTAAAGTTCATATATCTCAAAATTGGAACAGACTATTTTGATGAAAAGTTTCTTGGATAAATTTGAAAATTCCGAATGATCTATGATCGCTCTCGGTTCGTTTTCTTCTGAATTACACAAGTACCGTAATTTTGTTTTACTTGTGTTTTATGCAAATCGCTGGTTTCAGTTTTAAATCTTTAGATTTCAACAAAAGTTAAGCGAAAATTCTTTTATTACGACGACGCAAATGATTTATTTTTTAATCGATTATTTCCCCCAAACAGTTCTTACGGAGAGATTGTGGGCATGAGTTTTAAGGTTTATCTAAATATTTAGAGCAGATTTCGACCCTATCAGAATGTTGAGTTTTTATCCGCCTTAATCTTAAAACTGCACTTTTCTACTACCCTTAAAGACTTTGTCCTACTTTGTCTTGCCATATTATTGGCAATTTATAACATTTTAACTGCTGAAATATAGGTCTAGAAATAACCCAGACAATTACCAGCCAGCGTGAAGTCTCTTCAGACAATCATGAGCCTGTAATTGCTTTAAATGGGTGGTTTATCTGTTACAGGGGGACATAAAATACCAAAACAATGATACAAAGGGAAACCAGAGATATGATAAAACATGGAGCGTTGATTCAATAGAAAATGTTATGGCCTAACAAAAAAGAAAAAATACATATATGGTTGCATTCATCCTGGTTAATAAGCGCCACTGTCGTCATTGTTAACAAAAACAGCTACTGTTATAAAAAGTTAGAAAATGATTTATAGTTTTTTTTAATTATTAAAATCACGGTTTTTAGATAGTTTATACTTAGACAATATTCAAAATTTGGTATTCTTCAAAAAAAATTTGTTTTTTTACTGTTCTTTCATTGGCTCAGGAAACCGCCCGTCCATCAACGTTGTCGTCATTTCCGTTCTCTGTTTCCGTTCGTAAGTGAATAAATTACAACAGAAACTTTCATATAGGGGACTATAGAGTGCTAATAAGAGAGCTCTATTAATATTTGATAAAATTGAATTGAAAATGTCAAAATGGCAGCCATTTAAAAATAGTTATTTGTGCAACTAGAGAGCAAAGTGGCGCTTTTTTAAACGAGAGAAAAATGTTGACGCACGAGGCTTGCCTCGTGCGTCAATTTTATCGAGTTTAAAAAAGACACTTTGCTCACCAATTGCACATTATACTTTGTCTACAGTTGTTATTTTGTTACCATTGTTTTCCTTTAGCCATGACAAAAACAGTTCATAGTGGCGGTCGTACTTTTTCCTTGATTTGTCAGGAAGGAGATTTAATACAACGTTGTTAGCTTTTTCCGCTAATTTAAGCGGGGTATTTGACAGGTTTTCATCCTCTGAACTGTCCATATTTTAAAACTAACTACACAAAATATAGCAGTAGTGCTAAACAACACATCAACACCGAGTAGAAGTTCTCACGTCAAAACTGAGGTTATTTATGAATATTACAAATTAATAACTTAGGTGTATTGTTGAGGAAACGGGATTGCCAACTTCAAAACTCGGCAAACGAAAAATACTCTCCGTGTACATACACTGTCAATCATCTTCATGAATAATTACTTCCTTTTTCTACTTTAAAACGTTGTTTTGTTGTTTATTTATGTTATTTTACATGTAATAATTAATCTAACCTACATACGGGACATTTCCTGTATATTATAAATCAATTCAAATAAACTTAACCTAAATTTAGTTTTGTTCGGTTGCCATTCGGAGTGAGCAAAGTAGTGGGCAAAGTGAAACTGTTGAGAAATCAGCTGTTTTGCAAACTAATTTAAATGTACAAAATGCCACTTTGCCAACAACTGTAGACAAAAGTAATTTAATCATATTTCGTGTGTTATTCAACAGAACAATAAATTAAATAAAAAATGTCATATTTCAATTCCATATGTAATTGTAACAACCCCACCTATCTTTGATGACAATTACCTGTCTTAAATGTAATTTCGAACCCGACTTTTCACTAAAATGTAGTTACAAGATCAGGAAGGACGAGAGCGTAGCAAGTGAGGTTCCTTCACAAATATTCCGCTAGGATCGATTTAGTGACACGAGTGAAATGAGAGGATATTTACGACCTTTAAGGCCTATCCGACGTCAATGGTTGTTTTACAATAAACAAGAAAAAAACATTAATTGAATTACTCACGAAAACTGTAAGAGTTAAAAGGGTTCCTTCTGTAACTGGCACATTTTAGTTGACACTGCAATTAGTGATGTGCGAGTTCGAATTAAAATACTCGGTGATTCCGAGTATCAAAATTCTCGGCAGAGTCCGAGTATTAAAATCCTCGGTTTCGAATTAAAATACTCGGTCAAAATCGTCGTAACTAGGAACAAGGAGGAGGTAATGTGCGAGTCATAGCAAGTATCCTCGGACAACGATATTCGTTAGTGTTGTGTCAATTCCAAACAAAATACTCGGTGTTTCTACTTTGGCTACATTTGTTTCTAAGCTGATTTTTCACTACACATTAATTAAACATTACGATTTTGAGTTATAATGATTTAGATTCGGTAACAAGTTCAATTTAAAGTAACAATAATATTCATTTATTTCCACAATAACAAAAAGTAAATTAAATTATTATTTAATTGTAATTACTTATATTTAAATAAATATTTATAGGTTACCATCTTTATAAAAAATATAGTAAATTAACTTATTTTAAATAATAACTAAATTATTAATGTTGGTAATAATTTTATTGTACTTACGTTTAATTACTGAATTTGTGTCGAGGAAGGATAACATTTAATTATGTATTACAAGTGTCAATCACATATTGTTAAAAAAATAAATACTTGGTGGATCAGTCTAACAGATAGAAATATAACACACACACACACACACACACACACACACACACACACACACACACACACACACACACACACATTCTGTGCAGATACTCGATGTCGAATTAATAATACGAGTATTGAAATCATTCGAAGCCGAGTATTGCGAGTATCTATTTCAACCGAGTATACTAACCGCTAACTGCAATCATCATGATGGGGAGATTATCAAACCATATCTCTCATCAGCTGTTACGATTATCCAATAGCAGTGAAACAGCTGACGCAGAACAATCTGAAGAGCACAAAGTGAGGTGCTGTCTCTAGACACAGTGTGCTCAGGTATCAAACCATATGTTTATCATTATCACCTGTTAACATTTTATTTTTTAATTTATAACCATTTTGTTGCCAATTCGCAATAACAGGTTAACATATCTAGGGAAATAATCCGAGAGCAGCTTGAATATTTCTACTTGTTTTATATCCCTTCGTACTGATGGGTCCATTTGTCTGTGCGCACGGCTAGCTATGGCGCGGCGTTGAAGAGGGGAGTGGTTATCGCTCATTTCCAAAAGCACGTGATCCCGCGCGGCGCGCCTGACGTAGATTATACACCTGTCTTCACCGTAGCTTCGAGTTGTTTGTAAACATCATGTTTACAAATCTTGTAAACTGTGATTATGTCTCGCGAAAGGTAGACAAACATAGTTGGGTGAGCGAGCCCTACTTTTACAGAACGGCTAGTAGCGTCAGAGCCGCGCGCACAGACAAATGGTCCCATCAGTACGTAAAGTGAGTATGGACGTGGTAATCCCAAGGTAGCCTAGCTGGATCTACGTCTTTTTTCACATAGTTTTGAGTTACACCCCTCTCTTTCAGATTTCTATTAACCAACTCGTTCTCTTCCAATCCTGCCGCTATTAGAGTGTTCAAGGATTAGAGATCTATATTTTAAATTCCTTTTTATAACGCAATTATTAAAGCCGAGGGGTTTCTCATCCATAAACAACAAAAGGATATACAGGGTGTAAAATAACTCCTGATACACCTCGATATAATTTGAATGGATTGCTATATCAACGTAAAATCTCTTACAACACCTATTATAACACTTTTTCTGGTATTTAAAGAGGCAAACTTCACTTTTTTCAACAATAACCACTTACTTATTACATATCATTGGAAAATTCTATACAATAGAAAAACAATTGCTCCTCAAAAAGATTGTTATATCTACTGTGTGTAGTATATTTTTCTCTTCTTAAATAACTATCTCACATAAACTATCAGGATTTATTAACAAATGAAATATGGAGTTTTATACGGCGGTGATTACTTAATGACAACTACCAAGATTTGTTTTTCTTTGTTCTAAGATTGATTTACTTGCCGCTTCAAGGTTGACAAGACAAGATTGACTTCTGCTTGATCCACCTTTCTTGTTATCACGTTTTATGAAGACAAATGAGAAGTCCAACATGGCGGAGAGAAAACAACAGTTCAATCAGCTGTTTTAATGTTCTACATTTTATTACTTTTTTAAAATTAAAACTTTAGTTCTCTTCTGTACAAGAATTGTTCGTTTGAAATCATCAATCAATATATATAATTACTCGTGTCTGGTCTTTGTGGATTTTGCTTAATTTGGCTTGATTTTACAAATTTTTCAAGTTCGTAAACACAAAAACCGGTGATTATTTTTAGTAGGTAGGTTTTCGTTGTTGTAAGATTGGAGGGTCTTAAAACTATCACTAAAAATTACAATTCTGTCAAAGATTTCATTTTGGTTGTTTGATTGCCATTTCTGCAACAACAACCAAAACCTGTTGTCATCTAAATACAAAAAATAATCGTTCTTAAACTGTTACGAAACTTTTTCTTTTTTTAATCGGCTCTACAGGGTATCTTTAAATTTTGGTAAATTGTAAAGCCCGCCCAATGTGAACATTGAAAATAAAATAAAATTGTGGTTCAGGAATAATTTACAAAAAATGAAACTGACAGCTGTCACTAAACACTGAACTTAAGTTCTGCACGAGTTTAAG
Source organism: Aphrophora alni (assembly GCA_963513935.1). Lineage (NCBI taxonomy): Eukaryota > Metazoa > Arthropoda > Insecta > Hemiptera > Aphrophoridae > Aphrophora > Aphrophora alni. Next base: position 48,651,099 of record OY740777.1, on the reverse strand, counting down.
GCTCCAGTAACGCAGTACTAGACTCTATTTTAATATATATTTGTTGTTATTCTATAAATAAGAAGAACATTCGGTTAGCCGTCACCTTATAAAAAAAAAAAATTTAAAAATAACTTTAAACCCTGTAACCCTGGAATACTCGAACACCGTCAGGGTCGAAAAGGAACAACTATTGGTCAAGGGGCGTGATAAGAAAGATGAATCTAACTCTATATAGAAATATGTGTAGATCCAGCTAGCATATCTCGGCTACGCAAGTACTCAATGAGAACTAATGATAGTAATAAATATATGTGAATCAATACATGTGATATTTACATACCAGGCACTTATGGTTTTTGCCCAGATTTGCTATCTAGGCTTAGTTGGACAAATGGTGGGAAAAGTTGGTAACCATAAAAATGGGTTTAAAATTTTAAAACAGCTTTTTGACGATTTTTGTTTCCTTAAACTACAACTACAGCAGTTCGTTTTGTGCATCTTTGGAATTTGCATTGAATGTCTTTTCTACTATGACAATTAAAAGAGTTATTAATAAAAAACAAAATAACTAAAAAACCGTAACGAAAAGCTTAATTGGACATTTTAGTATCATTACTTCATATTAATTTAACAATTACTGAGGGCGAGACTCAAAACCCCAAAGGGTTGTTTGACCACCCAAAAAAAATAGCCACTCATTTGGGTGGAGTTAGGCCTAATTCCCATAACAAAAACGCTCACAGAATGAAACACAAGTCACTAAGTCTGTACAATGCACGCACCCTACAGGCTTTGCTTCTGAGGGGAAAATATTGGTAAAGACCTCGCCTTATCAAATACCCGTCGACGGGAGCGCCTTACAGCCAAAGATAGGCAACTCATCGTACATTTAAGTAAAGTAAAGGGGAAAACACTGGTTATGAATACAGTCATCACAAATTGGAATTTTAATTATATGTATTACCTATTATACTTCTTTTTTAGGTGTATCACCAATACTATAATTGAACTTTGAATTGCTCGTTTCAGCAACTAAATTGTCATCATCATATTGCTTCCATCAGCTAATAATCTTCGTTATTAATGTAGAACACAAAACACATGTTTTTTTCACCTTGAATGGTATTACAACGATTATCTGTACTGAACTGTGCAAATTGATTATACTTCTGATTATATATATCCTATTGAAACATTTATTTACAAGATTGTATGATATTATTGAGTTTAATAATACCATGGAAGTAAATTTCAATATATCATTAAGAATATGGTTTGGATGATTTATGGTGGTTTTATTGATTCCATATTCCTCCAAGGTGTTGAGTAGGGCGTCCTTTCTTATAGTAATTAAGGACAATTAGGTTGGAAGTTTGCTTTTTTCAGTGTTCGAGATTCTAATGTAATTCATATTTACTTGTTTTTAAGGTTGTTTCCATATTCTAGACATATATAACGGGTTCGGGATATTATTCTGGAGTTTCAAGTGTTTTTGGAGTAATTTGTTTATCATTTCTCTCTTGTAGCCATTGGCTTCTGTTGTTTGTTTCACAATGTCTACTTCTTGATTGTAATTTTCACAACCTATTTGAATATTGAGGAGTCGCTGGATAAAACTGTGATAGGTCACGAATTTTAATGATTGTAAAACGGTTAGAAGATGAATGGATGGTTATGTCTTTGATGGATTGGAATTTTTAGTCAAATAAAGCTTTCATACTTGATTAATTCTCTTAGTAAATGAGGTACAAATGGTTGTACAATTTCAAAATGGCGTACTTTTGAAATAGATTTCCCATAATTATTGTTTACGAGTAGTACACAACTTTAGCAACTAGTGATCTGTAAGTATTAACGCAAAGTTTGATCTCACAAAACAAAATGTCTACTCAATAAATGCTGCAAAAACATTTCACAAACTTTCCCGCTCATAACCAAATTAAAATAAACCAAAACTAACCGTCACAAAAAAAAATGTACTTTCGGTAGTTGTTAAAAAAAACCCCATAGAGGCCATCTTTAAAAAACTATTTATATATTTTAATAAATACGTAAACTTTGATAAACATAAATTATTGTCATGTCAGCAGAACAGCTGTTTCCCAATATTTTGTTATATACAAGTTTTTTTAAACCTTAGTTCTCAAAATATCGTCACGGATACGACACTTTCAGTCTGCAGTCTCGTGCTGTGAAAACAATCTCACGTCACCTGTTAAATACAGTCACAGCATCCAACATCGTGTCAAACACAAGATGTGTATTTATTTATTTATAATTTAATATCCATAGGCGTGTCTTTATATATTTAGGGGCGATATCAGCCTAGAAGGAAAGTGTTTGATTTAATCATTAGTGTAAATGATGTTCTTCTTCTCTTTATTTACTAGTTTCCAGTGTTTCCCGATGTCTCACATAAATGTATCTGTCTAGCTGTTCTTCAGAATGATGGTCAATAAAAACTGTTATTACATCCAAGTCCTTGTTTCTAAAATATCCAAACCTCCTCAAACTTGTCATCTCTCACATCTTTATTTTTACATCGAAGAGAATCCTTCCTCCTTACAGACAGTAGAGTCAGATATGATATTTTTTAAGATACTTTTCTGTGACTAGATGACCAATTCTGACCCTTGCAGTGTAAATGATGTTCTTCTTCTCTTTATTTACTAGTTTCCAGTGTTTCCCGATGTCTCACATAAATGTATCTGTCTAGCTGTTCTTCAGAATGATGGTCAATAAAACTGTTATTACATCCAAGTCCTTGTTTCTAAAATTTCCAAACCTCCTCAAACTTGTCGTCTCTCACATCTTTATTTTTACATCGAAGAGAATCCTTCCTCCTTACAGACAGTAGAGTCAGATATGATATTTTTGAAGATACTTTTCTGTGACTAGATGACCAATGCTGACCCTTGCAGTGTAAAATGATGTTCTTCTTCTCTTTATTTACTAGTTTCCAGTGTTTCCCGATGTCTCACATAAATGTATCTGTCTAGCTGTTCTTCAGAATGATGGTCAATAAAACTGTTATTACATCCAAGTCCTTGTTTCTAAAATTTCCAAACCTCCTCAAACTTGTCGTCTCTCACATTTTTATTTTTACATCGAAGAGAATCCTTCCTCCTTACAGACAGTAGAGTCAGATATGATATTTTTGAAGATACTTTTCTGTGACTAGATGACCAATGCTGACCCTTGCAGTGTAAAATGATGTTCTTCTTCTCTTTATTTACTAGTTTCCAGTGTTTCCCGATGTCTCACATAAATGTATCTGTCTAGCTGTTCTTCAGAATGATGGTCAATAAAACTGTTATTACATCCAAGTCCTTGTTTCTAAAATTTCCAAACCTCCTCAAACTTGTCGTCTCTCACATTTTTATTTTTACATCGAAGAGAATCCTTCCTCCTTACAGACAGTAGAGTCAGATATGATATTTTTGAAGATACTTTTCTGTGACTAGATGACCAATTCTGACCCTTTCAGTGTAAATGATGTTCTTCTTCTCTTTATTTACTAGTTTCCAGTGTTTCCCGATGTCTCACATAAATGTATCTGTCTAGCTGTTCTTCAGAATGATGGTCAATAAAACTGTTATTACATCCAAGTCCTTGTTTCTAAAATATCCAAACCTCCTCAAACTTGTCATCTCTCACATCTTTATTTTTACATCGAAGAGAATCCTTCCTCCTTACAGACAGTAGAGTCAGATATGATATTTTTGAAGATACTTTTCTGTGACTAGATGACCAATTCTGACCCTTGCAGTGTAAATGATGTTCTTCTTCTCTTTATTTACTAGTTTCCAGTGTTTCCCGATGTCTCACATAAATGTATCTGTCTAGCTGTTCTTCAGAATGATGGTCAATAAAACTGTTATTCCCACCAAGTTCTTGTTTCTAAAATTTCCAAACCTCCTCAAACTTGTCGTCTCTCACATCTTTATTTTTACATCGAAGAGAATCCTTCCTCCTTACAGACAGTAGAGTCAGATATGATATTTTTGAAGATACTTTTCTGTGACTAGATGACCAATTCTGACCCTTTCAGTGTAAATGATGTTCTTCTTCTCTTTATTTACTAGTTTCCAGTGTTTCCCGATGTCTCACATAAATATATCTGTCTAGCTGTTCTTCAGAATGATGGTCAATAAAACTGTTATTCCATCCAAATTCTTGTTTCTAACATTTCCAAACCTCCTCAAACTTGTCGTCTCTCACATCTTTATTTTTACATCGAAGAGAATCCTTCCTCCTTACAGACAGCAGAGTCAGATATGATATTTTTGAAGATACTTTTCTGTGACTAGATGACCAATTGTGACCCTTGCAGTGTAAATGATGTTCTTCTTCTCTTTATTTACTAGTTTCCAGTGTTTCCCGATGTCTCACATAAATATAACTGTCTAGCTGTTCTTCAGAATGATGGTCAATAAAACTGTTATTCCATCCAAGTCCTTGTTTCTAAAATTTCCAAACCTCCTCAAACTTGTCTCTCACAAGATTTTTATTTTCACACAGCAGAAGAGAATCCTTCCTCCTTACAGACAGTAGAGTCAGACATGATATTTTTGAAGGTACTTTTCTGTGACTAGATGACCAATTCTGACCCTTGCAGTGTAAATGATGTTCTTCTTCTCTTTATTTACTAGTTTCCAGTGTTTCCCGATGTCTCACATAAATGTATCTGTCTAGCTGTTCTTCAGAATGATGGTCAATAAAACTGTTATTCCATCCAAGTCCTTGTTTCTAAAATTTCCAAACCTCCTCAAACTTGTCGTCTCTCACAAGATTTTTATTTTCACACAGCAGAAGAGAATCCCTCCTCCTTACAGACAGTAGAGTCAGACATGATATTTTTGAAGGTACTTTTCTGTGACTAGATGACCAATTCTGACCCTTGCAGTGTAAATGATGTTCTTCTTCTCTTTATTTACTAGTTTCCAGTGTTTCCCGATGTCTCACATAAATGTATCTGTCTAGCTGTTCTTCAGAATGATGGTCAATAAAAACTGTTATTACATCCAAGTCCTTGTTTCTAAAATATCCAAACCTCCTCAAACTTGTCGTCTCTCACATCTTTATTTTTACATCGAAGAGAATCCTTCCTCCTTACAGACAGTAGAGTCAGATATGATATTTTTAAGATACTTTTCTGTGACTAGATGACCAATTCTGACCCTTGCAGTGTAAATGATGTTCTTCTTCTCTTTATTTACTAGTTTCCAGTGTTTCCCGATGTCTCACATAAATGTATCTGTCTAGCTGTTCTTCAGAATGATGGTCAATAAAACTGTTATTCCATCCAAGTCCTTGTTTCTAAAATTTCCAAACCTCCTCAAACTTGTCGTCTCTCACAAGATTTTTATTTTCACACAGCAGAAGAGAATCCCTCCTCCTTACAGACAGTAGAGTCAGACATGATATTTTTTAAGATACTTTTCTGTGACTAGATGACCAATTCTGACCCTTGCAGTGTAAATGATGTTCTTCTTCTCTTTATTTACTAGTTTCCAGTGTTTCCCGATGTCTCACATAAATGTATCTGTCTAGCTGTTCTTCAGAATGATGGTCAATAAAAACTGTTATTACATCCAAGTCCTTGTTTCTAAAATATCCAAACCTCCTCAAACTTGTCGTCTCTCACATCTTTATTTTTACATCGAAGAGAATCCTTCCTCCTTACAGACAGTAGAGTCAGATATGATATTTTTAAGATACTTTTCTGTGACTAGATGACCAATTCTGACCCTTGCAGTGTAAATGATGTTCTTCTTCTCTTTATTTACTAGTTTCCAGTGTTTCCCGATGTCTCACATAAATGTATCTGTCTAGCTGTTCTTCAGAATGATGGTCAATAAAACTGTTATTCCATCCAAGTCCTTGTTTCTAAAATTTCCAAACCTCCTCAAACTTGTCGTCTCTCACAAGATTTTTATTTTCACACCGCAGAAGAGAATCCCTCCTCCTTACAGACAGTAGAGTCAGACATGATATTTTTGAAGGTACTTTTCTGTGACTAGATGACCAATTCCGACCCTTGCAGTGTAAATGATGTTCTTCTTCTCTTTATTTACTAGTTTCCAGTGTTTCCCGATGTCTCACATAAATGTAACTGTCTAGCTGTTCTTCAAAATGATGGTCAATAAAACTGTTATTCCATCCAAGTCCTTGTTTCTAAAATTTCCAAACCTCCTCAAACTTGTCGTCTCTCACAAGATTTTTATTTTCACACAGCAGAAGAGAATCCCTCCTCCTTACAGACAGTAGAGTCAGATATGATATTTTTGAAGGTACTTTTCTGTGACTAGATGACCAATTCCGACCCTTGCAGTGTAAATGATGTTCTTCTTCTCTTTATTTACTAGTTTCCAGTGTTTCCCGATGTCTCACATAAATATAACTGTCTAGCTGTTCTTCAAAATGATGGTCAATAAAACTGTTATTCCATCCAAGTCCTTGTTTCTAAACTTTCCAAACCTACTCAAACTTGTCGTCTCTCACATCTTTATTTTTACATCGAAGAGAATCCCTCCTCCTTACAGACAGTAGAGTCAGACATGATATTTTTGAAGGTACTTTTCTGTGACTAGATGACCAATTCCGACCCTTGCAGTGTAAATGATGTTCTTCTTCTCTTTATTTACTAGTTTCCAGTGTTTCCCGATGTCTCACATAAATATAACTGTCTAGCTGTTCTTCAAAATGATGGTCAATAAAACTGTTATTCCATCCAAGTCCTTGTTTCTAAACTTTCCAAACCTACTCAAACTTGTCGTCTCTCACATCTTTATTTTTACATCGAAGAGAATCCTTCCTCCTTACAGACAGCAGAGTCAGATATGATATTTTTGAAGACACTTTTCTGTGACTAAATCACCAATTCTGACCCTTGCAGTGTAAATGATGTTCTTCTTCTCTTTATTTACTAGTTGCCAGTGTTTCCCGATGTCTCACATAAATGTAACTGTCTAGCTGTTCTTCAGAATGATGGTCAATGAAACTGTTATTCCATCCAAGTTCTTGTTTCTAAAATATCCAAACCTCCTCAAACTTGTCGTCTCTCACATCTTCATTTTCACACCGCAGAAGAGAATCCCTCCTCCTTACAGACAGCAGAGTCAGATATGATATTTTTGAAGATACTTTTCTGTGACTAGATGACCAATTGTGACCCTTGCAGTGTAAATGATGTTCTTCTTCTCTTTATTTACTAGTTTCCAGTGTTTCCCGATGTCTCACATAAATATAACTGTCTAGCTGTTCTTCAAAATGATGGTCAATAAAACTGTTATTCTATCCAAGTCCTTGTTTCTAACATTTCCAAACCTCCTCAAACTTGTCGTCTCTCACAAGATTTTTATTTTCACACAGCAGAAGAGAATCCCTCCTCCTTACAGACAGCAGAGTCAGATATGATATTTTTGAAGATACTTTTCTGTGACTAGATGACCAATTGTGACCCTTGCAGTGTAAATGATGTTCTTCTTCTCTTTATTTACTAGTTTCCAGTGTTTCCCGATGTCTCACATAAATATAACTGTCTAGCTGTTCTTCAGAATGATGGTCAATAAAACTGTTATTCCATCCAAGTCCTTGTTTCTAAACTTTCCAAACCTACTCAAACTTGTCGTCTCTCACATCTTTATTTTTACATCGAAGAGAATCCCTCCTCCTTACAGACAGTAGAGTCAGATATGATATTTTTGAAGATACTTTTCTGTGACTAGATGACCAATTGTGACCCTTGCAGTGTAAATGATGTTCTTCTTCTCTTTATTTACTAGTTTCCAGTGTTTCCCGATGTCTCACATAAATATAACTGTCTAGCTGTTCTTCAGAATGATGGTCAATAAAACTGTTATTCCATCCAAGTCCTTGTTTCTAAAATTTCCAAACCTCCTCAAACTTGTCTCTCACAAGATTTTTATTTTCACACAGCAGAAGAGAATCCCTCCTCCTTACAGACAGTAGAGTCAGACATGATATTTTTGAAGGTACTTTTCTGTGACTAGATGACCAATTCTGACCCTTGCAGTGTAAATGATGTTCTTCTTCTCTTTATTTACTAGTTTCCAGTGTTTCCCGATGTCTCACATAAATGTATCTGTCTAGCTGTTCTTCAGAATGATGGTCAATAAAACTGTTATTCCATCCAAGTCCTTGTTTCTAAAATTTCCAAACCTCCTCAAACTTGTCGTCTCTCACAAGATTTTTATTTTCACACAGCAGAAGAGAATCCCTCCTCCTTACAGACAGTAGAGTCAGACATGATATTTTTGAAGGTACTTTTCTGTGACTAGATGACCAATTCTGACCCTTGCAGTGTAAATGATGTTCTTCTTCTCTTTATTTACTAGTTTCCAGTGTTTCCCGATGTCTCACATAAATGTATCTGTCTAGCTGTTCTTCAGAATGATGGTCAATAAAACTGTTATTCCATCCAAGTCCTTGTTTCTAAAATTTCCAAACCTCCTCAAACTTGTCGTCTCTCACAAGATTTTTATTTTCACACAGCAGAAGAGAATCCTTCCTCCTTACAGACAGTAGAGTCAGATATGATATTTTTAAGATACTTTTCTGTGACTAAATCACCAATTCTGACCCTTGCAGTGTAAATGATGTTCTTCTTCTCTTTATTTACTAGTTTCCAGTGTTTCCCGATGTCTCACATAAATGTATCTGTCTAGCTGTTCTTCAGAATGATGGTCAATAAAACTGTTATTCCATCCAAGTCCTTGTTTCTAAAATTTCCAAACCTCCTCAAACTTGTCGTCTCTCACAAGATTTTTATTTTCACACAGCAGAAGAGAATCCCTCCTCCTTACAGACAGTAGAGTCAGACATGATATTTTTGAAGGTACTTTTCTGTGACTAGATGACCAATTCTGACCCTTGCAGTGTAAATGATGTTCTTCTTCTCTTTATTTACTAGTTTCCAGTGTTTCCCGATGTCTCACATAAATGTATCTGTCTAGCTGTTCTTCAGAATGATGGTCAATAAAACTGTTATTCCATCCAAGTCCTTGTTTCTAAAATTTCCAAACCTCCTCAAACTTGTCGTCTCTCACAAGATTTTTATTTTCACACAGCAGAAGAGAATCCCTCCTCCTTACAGACAGTAGAGTCAGACATGATATTTTTGAAGGTACTTTTCTGTGACTAGATGACCAATTCTGACCCTTGCAGTGTAAATGATGTTCTTCTTCTCTTTATTTACTAGTTTCCAGTGTTTCCCGATGTCTCACATAAATGTATCTGTCTAGCTGTTCTTCAGAATGATGGTCAATAAAAACTGTTATTACATCCAAGTCCTTGTTTCTAAAATATCCAAACCTCCTCAAACTTGTCGTCTCTCACATCTTTATTTTTACATCGAAGAGAATCCTTCCTCCTTACAGACAGTAGAGTCAGATATGATATTTTTAAGATACTTTTCTGTGACTAGATGACCAATTCTGACCCTTGCAGTGTAAATGATGTTCTTCTTCTCTTTATTTACTAGTTTCCAGTGTTTCCCGATGTCTCACATAAATGTATCTGTCTAGCTGTTCTTCAGAATGATGGTCAATAAAACTGTTATTCCATCCAAGTCCTTGTTTCTAAAATTTCCAAACCTCCTCAAACTTGTCGTCTCTCACAAGATTTTTATTTTCACACAGCAGAAGAGAATCCCTCCTCCTTACAGACAGTAGAGTCAGACATGATATTTTTTAAGATACTTTTCTGTGACTAGATGACCAATTCTGACCCTTGCAGTGTAAATGATGTTCTTCTTCTCTTTATTTACTAGTTTCCAGTGTTTCCCGATGTCTCACATAAATGTATCTGTCTAGCTGTTCTTCAGAATGATGGTCAATAAAAACTGTTATTACATCCAAGTCCTTGTTTCTAAAATATCCAAACCTCCTCAAACTTGTCGTCTCTCACATCTTTATTTTTACATCGAAGAGAATCCTTCCTCCTTACAGACAGTAGAGTCAGATATGATATTTTTAAGATACTTTTCTGTGACTAGATGACCAATTCTGACCCTTGCAGTGTAAATGATGTTCTTCTTCTCTTTATTTACTAGTTTCCAGTGTTTCCCGATGTCTCACATAAATGTATCTGTCTAGCTGTTCTTCAGAATGATGGTCAATAAAACTGTTATTCCATCCAAGTCCTTGTTTCTAAAATTTCCAAACCTCCTCAAACTTGTCGTCTCTCACAAGATTTTTATTTTCACACCGCAGAAGAGAATCCCTCCTCCTTACAGACAGTAGAGTCAGACATGATATTTTTGAAGGTACTTTTCTGTGACTAGATGACCAATTCCGACCCTTGCAGTGTAAATGATGTTCTTCTTCTCTTTATTTACTAGTTTCCAGTGTTTCCCGATGTCTCACATAAATGTAACTGTCTAGCTGTTCTTCAAAATGATGGTCAATAAAACTGTTATTCCATCCAAGTCCTTGTTTCTAAAATTTCCAAACCTCCTCAAACTTGTCGTCTCTCACAAGATTTTTATTTTCACACAGCAGAAGAGAATCCCTCCTCCTTACAGACAGTAGAGTCAGATATGATATTTTTGAAGGTACTTTTCTGTGACTAGATGACCAATTCCGACCCTTGCAGTGTAAATGATGTTCTTCTTCTCTTTATTTACTAGTTTCCAGTGTTTCCCGATGTCTCACATAAATATAACTGTCTAGCTGTTCTTCAAAATGATGGTCAATAAAACTGTTATTCCATCCAAGTCCTTGTTTCTAAACTTTCCAAACCTACTCAAACTTGTCGTCTCTCACATCTTTATTTTTACATCGAAGAGAATCCCTCCTCCTTACAGACAGTAGAGTCAGACATGATATTTTTGAAGGTACTTTTCTGTGACTAGATGACCAATTCCGACCCTTGCAGTGTAAATGATGTTCTTCTTCTCTTTATTTACTAGTTTCCAGTGTTTCCCGATGTCTCACATAAATATAACTGTCTAGCTGTTCTTCAAAATGATGGTCAATAAAACTGTTATTCCATCCAAGTCCTTGTTTCTAAACTTTCCAAACCTACTCAAACTTGTCGTCTCTCACATCTTTATTTTTACATCGAAGAGAATCCTTCCTCCTTACAGACAGTAGAGTCAGATATGATATTTTTGAAGACACTTTTCTGTGACTAAATCACCAATTCTGACCCTTGCAGTGTAAATGATGTTCTTCTTCTCTTTATTTACTAGTTGCCAGTGTTTCCCGATGTCTCACATAAATGTAACTGTCTAGCTGTTCTTCAGAATGATGGTCAATGAAACTGTTATTCCATCCAAGTCCTTGTTTCTAAAATATCCAAACCTCCTCAAACTTGTCGTCTCTCACAAGATTTTTATTTTCACACAGCAGAAGAGAATCCCTCCTCCTTACAGACAGTAGAGTCAGACATGATATTTTTGAAGGTACTTTTCTGTGACTAGATGACCAATTCTGACCCTTGCAGTGTAAATGATGTTCTTCTTCTCTTTATTTACTAGTTTCCAGTGTTTCCCGATGTCTCACATAAATGTATCTGTCTAGCTGTTCTTCAGAATGATGGTCAATAAAACTGTTATTCCATCCAAGTCCTTGTTTCTAAAATTTCCAAACCTCCTCAAACTTGTCGTCTCTCACAAGATTTTTATTTTCACACAGCAGAAGAGAATCCCTCCTCCTTACAGACAGTAGAGTCAGACATGATATTTTTGAAGGTACTTTTCTGTGACTAGATGACCAATTCTGACCCTTGCAGTGTAAATGATGTTCTTCTTCTCTTTATTTACTAGTTTCCAGTGTTTCCCGATGTCTCACATAAATGTATCTGTCTAGCTGTTCTTCAGAATGATGGTCAATAAAAACTGTTATTACATCCAAGTCCTTGTTTCTAAAATATCCAAACCTCCTCAAACTTGTCGTCTCTCACATCTTTATTTTTACATCGAAGAGAATCCTTCCTCCTTACAGACAGTAGAGTCAGACATGATATTTTTGAAGGTACTTTTCTGTGACTAGATGACCAATTCTGACCCTTGCAGTGTAAATGATGTTCTTCTTCTCTTTATTTACTAGTTTCCAGTGTTTCCCGATGTCTCACATAAATATAACTGTCTAGCTGTTCTTCAAAATGATGGTCAATAAAACTGTTATTCCATCCAAGTCCTTGTTTCTAAAATATCCAAACCTCCTCAAACTTGTCGTCTCTCACATCTTTATTTTTACATCGAAGAGAATCCTTCCTCCTTACAGACAGTAGAGTCAGACATGATATTTTTGAAGATACTTTTCTGTGACTAGATGACCAATTCTGACCCTTGCAGTGTAAATTATGTTCTTCTTCTCTTTATTTACTAGTTTCCAGTGTTTCCCGATGTCTCACATAAATATAACTGTCTAGCTGTTCTTCAAAATGATGGTCAATAAAACTGTTATTCCATCCAAGTCCTTGTTTCTAAACTTTCCAAACCTACTCAAACTTGTCGTCTCTCACATCTTTATTTTTACATCGAAGAGAATCCTTCCTCCTTACAGACAGTAGAGTCAGATATGATATTTTTGAAGATAACTTTTCTGTGACTAGATGATCAATTCTGACCCTTGCAGTGTAAATGATGTTCTTCTTCTCTTTATTTACTAGTTTCCAGTGTTTCCCGATGTCTCACATAAATGTAACTGTCTAGCTGTTCTTCAGAATGATGGTCAATAAAACTGTTATTCCATCCAAGTCCTTGTTTCTAAAATTTCCAAACCTCCTCAAACTTGTCGTCTCTCACAAGATTTTTATTTTCACACCGAAGAGAATCCTTCCTCCTTACAGACAGTAGAGTCAGATATGATATTTTTGAAGGTACTTTTCTGTGACTAGATGACCAATTCTGACCCTTGCAGTGTAAATGATGTTCTTCTTCTCTTTATTTACTAGTTTCCAGTGTTTCCCGATGTCTCACATAAATATAACTGTCTAGCTGTTCTTCAGAATGATGGTCAATGAAACTGTTATTCCATCCAAGTCCTTGTTTCTAAAATTTCCAAACCTCCTCAAACTTGTCGTCTCTCACATCTTTATTTTTACACCGAAGAGAATCCTTCCTCCTTACAGACAGTAGAGTCAGACATGATATTTTTGAAGATAACTTTTCTGTGACTAGATGATCAATTCTGACCCTTGCAGTGTAAATGATAAACATCTGCTGTGTTACCGTAGGAACGTACACCTCTTCAGAGTTCAGTATAGTAAGCAGAAGATATTTAAATACGTAGCATATAAGTTACTGGCGAATTACTAAGCATATAACAATAGATCTAAATATTGGTCACTAGTTATTAGAATGAAGTTGAGGATGGCAATCCAGATCCTCAATAACATAACGTTGCCTTATTTAGCGAAATGGAACCAATGTACCACTCAAAACAACCTTCGTGTTGCACAGAAAGAGGAGTAGTGTTCCAAATGTGACAATGCATGGAGTAGTCATGCGCAGTGAACAATAAAATCTACGACTTGGAACAAGATGGTTGACCTATAATTATTCCACATTTTCAGTTTGCAACTTTATTATGTCTCACTAGATTACCAACGTTCGTGACGTCCTGTGTGATCCCGACAGTCCATTAAACCAGTAGGTGTAGTGAAGTAGATAAATTAATATAAAAGTCCCCTTATTTTTTAATTTAGTTCCTTCGTGTGTTGGCAGGGTTAAATATTTATATTCGGATGTAGAGAGACCTACAGATCAATCCTAGAAAGCATGGTTATCGTTGGCATTATAGTCCATATGTAACCAACACACCCTTTGCAATCATAAGTATTAGTCACTTTATAATCGGTAGTTTCACGTAGTAATTCGGTGAGGACGCATTTCAACGTCCTACACGACAACACTAGGCGCTCTTACTAAATAATACGATTGTTACTCTTTAAAGTTACATTGTCAGAAATTTATTACTTACTATTATGAAGTTATAAATCCCATCTAATGGCACCATAGCCACTTATACTGAACTGTGTATAAGAGTCAATTGCTCAATTGGTTTTGCCTCTGGATAATTGCCTAAAACCCTGGGAGACCCACTAGAGTACAGAATGTACCTAGTTAAACCTGTTAAATCGCCAAAAGGGGTTGTAACCCGCTCTCGGGCTAGGAAGCTTAATACAACCAATGACTACATAAATACTATAAGACACGACATGGCCATGTTAAATATTCTACGCTTATTCTTGAGTTGACCAATACCCGCTTGGGTGTGGAGCTGTCGCTCTGCTAGAAGTTGATGTGACTGGCGCTAGGTGGCTCTACGGTCAAACAATGTTTCAGTTGCGCACTGATGCCACATATGGGACCAGAGATGCGAGGGAAGGTCGAGAATCGCTTATCTCAGCGCACGAACTGACAACACTGACTATGCTGTGTCAACAGTTGTACAGTCTCAACCAAGTGGGATGCGTACAGTCAAGCACCTGCTGCTAGCGCTTTCTGATAGCTGTGTGTCAAACTTGTGACGAACAGCACCCGTAAAGCGTAGACTATTTCCCTATCCTATGTCGTGTCTTATAGTATTTATGTAGTCATTGATACAACTAACATTAGGCCATTCCCCTAATAGCTTGCCACGCCTTCTGGACCACGTCACTTGTTGCTGTATCTTTGATACAACAACACGTATTTGACGTTAGTTGTGTGTTACCGTGATTGTGTTTTTTGACTTCTCAGTTTTAGCTCTGAGATATTAAGGTTGGTGGTATTCATATTTAATTTTATTTCTTACATAGGCTTAGTTTCTAGTTTCATGTTTCTTTAGTTTTTAGTCGCTTGATAACGGGAATTGATTCTTATTCCCGAAACGTCGTGTTTTGATTTTTAACACACAAATGATGGCAAATGTCCGAAAAATGCATAATTATAAAATTTAACTTCCATCATTAACAAACAATTTCAAACAGAGTACAGAATATAGTTGTATATATAACAAAGTGTAAGAATAATCTTGATGAAATTCGTCCAAGTCCTAATCAGAGACTTAATATGAAAAAGTGGAAATGATCACAGGAAAGTTTAACTCTAGGTGAAATGACCCTAAACGAGTTTATAGCCATCTTCCTCAAAGTGAAGGCTTCAGAAGTCCCTCAAACCGAAAAGGGTAAATGACTATGACAGTGTGTAAAATGGTGAATAAATCAAAAACGACAAAAACGATTTTGGCGAAATGTGAAACTTATAACTTAAACAATTGTTCTAAACAGTAAGTAAAAGAATATTATAGATTGTGAGTTATTTTGAAAATAATTTTAAAAACATGTTTCGTTTTGATTTTGTACAAATTATTCAGGAACTGAAAATGTTTTTTTTTTTTTTTTTTTACTTGCAATACAACAGTATTCAAGTTAACAAATTTTACTCCCATATGCCGACATCCCTTTCATGGTTTTTGAAATTTTAAAAGGCGCCTTTCACTTTTTGAACTCAAGGAATCATAAAACTGTTAAGTCCTAACAAACTTCACACCGATTTTTTAACCCATCACATAACTTTCTCTATATGTGAGGAAGTAAACATCAAATTCTATTACTTCCGACTTTTGAACAAGTGGAATATCATGTAGCTTGGGAGAATGTTTTTAGTTTGGCTAGTAGCACTGCCCTTTAAACAGCAGTAACATAGCTATATCGTGCCAACTATATCAACAGCCCATGTTTTCATTTCTACTGCAAACTTGCATCGCTTCATTAATAATCAAATTACGTTTCTCATTTGGTTTAGTTTTAAATATGAACACGATTTAGAATTACAAAATAAATCTACCCAATAATTTTAAAACACAAATTTTAACATATTTATTAAATATTAGGATTAGACTGTCTTTACTGGAGCGTGCAAATCTGTCCTGCCTCTCCATGTATACTGATATATTCTGCAATGTAATGAAAAAAAAAACCTGTTTAAATGTTTATGTGGGAAATATCACAAAAATAAGTGATCTGGAAAACAGCGTTTAATTTAAACTTTTTTTTTAAATATCTTTCATGTAGAAACATGAAGTATAGTGTGATAATATAGAAAACTTTGGAAATACAGTAAAATTGAATTTTAAAATGTTGAAATGGTGACCATTTTAAGTTTTTTGTACATATCCCATGTGTTATTCAACTTACACTAAATTAGTAGCAATTTTTAATTCCAATTCTGTATGCAACGGCATCCATCTCAAATCTACGATTATATACAGAGTGTCCAAAAAATATCAAAACAATGTTATATTTTTTTGTCTACAGTTGTTGACAAAGTGGCATTTTTTTCATTTAAATTAGTTTGCAAAACAGCTGATTTCTCAACAATTTCACTTTGCCCACTACTTTGCTCACTCCGAATGGCAACCGAACAAAACGAAATTTAGGTTAAGTTTATTTGAATTGATTTATAATATACAGGAAATGTCCCGTATGTAGGTTAGATTAATTCTTATATGTAAAATAACAAAATACATAAATAAACAACAAAACAACGTTTTAAAGTAGAAAAAGGAAGTAATTATTCATGAAGATGATTGACAGTGTATGTACACGGAGAGTATTTTTCGTTTGCCGAGTTTTGAAGTTGGCAATCCCGTTTCCTCAACAATACACCTAAGTTATTTGTAATATTCATAAATAACCTCAGTTTTGACGTGAGAACTTCTACTCAGTGTTGATGTGTTGTTTAGCACTACTGCTATATTTTGTGTGGTTAGTTTTAAAATATGGACAGTTCAGAGGATGAAAACCTGTCAAATACCCCGCCTAAATTAGCGGAAAAAGCTAACAACGTTGTAATAAATCTCCTTCCTGACAAATCAAGGAAAAAGTACGACCGCCAGTATGAACTGTTTTTATTGCCAAAATAACAACTGTAGACAAAGTATAATGTGCAATTCGTGAGCAAAGTGTCTTTTTTAAACTCGATAAAATTGACGCACGAGGCAAGCCTCGTGCGTCAACATTTTCCTCTCGTTTAAAAAAGTACCACTTTGCTCACTAGTTACACAAATAACTATTGAACCATTGCAGATTAATTAATAAAACTTTGCACATCAATATTATACCTTAAAATCTACCTTTTGAAGCAATTGTCAATTTCACTTTATGGTGACTGCTCGCAGAGAATCAGAAAAAAAATCTTAAATAAGAGCATACGTCGAGATTTACATCATTTTAAAGGTCTCTGTTCTGAGAATCCGTCCTCAAACAGGTTCACCCTATACAAAATGGCGGCGGTTTTAAAATTACAAAAACTTAACATACATGCAGCGACAGAAATATCTGCTGAGATCCTACGGAGCGTTATGGATGTCTACTAGCTCTCTCTGCCAAACTGCAGAAGGAAAACAATTTGAACTTTTATTGTAAAAAAAGGTAAGCTGCAACGTTAACTACAACTAGAGTTATTGTAAGTTGTTAATTTGTTTTAATAGTCGTCATTTCTGATGTGATTTGCGGTAAAATGTTACATTCAAGTAGCATTTTAATTTGATCAACTAGTTGTTCTAGGTTTACACTAAAAATTTTCTTCGTCCTCCTCTTAAACCGTTCCACTGGACGTGAAAAAATCACTCACTATCCAGAAACATTGTTCCTTACATCCGGTGTGGAATATCGGGGGTTTTACTTACGTAACTCATACCAATGACTACATAAATACTATAAGACACGACTTGTCCATGTTAAATATTCTACGCTTATTCTTGAGTTGTCCAATACCCGCTAGGTCGCTCTGCTAGAGAATCTGAAGTTGATGTGACTGGCGCTAGGTGGCTCTACGGTCAAACAATGTTTCAGGCGGGTAAGAGAAAACGCACTGATGCCACATATGGGATCAGAGATGCGAGGGAAGGTCGAGAATCGCTTATCTCAGCGCACGAACTGACAACACTGACTATGCTGACGGAAGTAAGTGAGAAGGTTTGTGAGAGAGAGGTCAACAGTTGTACAGTCTCAACCAAGTGGGATGCGTACAGTCAAGCACCTGCTGCTAACGCTTTCTGATAGCTGTGTGTCAAACTTGTGACGAACAGCACCCGTAAAGCGTAGACTTTTTCCCTATCCTATGTCGTGTCTTATAGTATTTATGTAGTCATTGCTCATACCGAGAAAAACAAATAAACCATTTTCAACAAGCCCGACATTGCAGCTTTAAACCGCCGATATTTTGTATAAGGTGAACTTGTGAGTACGGATTTACGGCATTGTATTCTCCAGAGAACTTTAATATGTTGTCAAACTCGACCTATGCTCTCATTTAAGATTTTCTTCTGACTCCTTTGTTCACATAAGGTAAGATGAGAAATTGATAGTTACTACGTAAAAATATATTTGGTATAGTATTGACGTGCTAAGTTTCATTCCTTAATCTGCAATGCTTTAAATATAACGCTTTTCTGGTATTTTTATTGACGCCCTGTAGATTGAAGCCCCCCCCCCCCAATTTATAATATTCGCATTGTTACGAGATGCGGAAGGGCGTAGTCATCAACACGAGCGTAGCGAGTAAAAGCTCCTTGACATTGTATAGCCTTTAAGCCCATTAATACAAATACATGAGCGAAGCTGTTTAATATACTTTTCCGAAATCAAGAATTTAATGAGAAAACATTACTGTATAACACTCTTTGATGTATCAATACATTTAACACTTCCTACATGACCCAACAAACCAACTTTTGGGTGTTTAACAGTTCTGCTTGTGTTACATTGTATGTGGGGCCGGGTAAGTACTATGATGTTACTTATCTACGTGTTCAACTTTGTTTATAATAGTTTCTATTTCTGATGATAACACCATCAAAATCTTTACTTGCATGTGTTAATAGAAAAAGATAATTAAGTATTTCTGGCTTATCAAGATGGGGTTTCCACTTAAATACCACTCAGGCACTCAGTATACTGAGTGCCTGAGTGGTATTCCCGAGGGACCTTTAGCTGGAGCTACACATTTTAAATCCCTCACTTTCGCCTTTCCTATCTGGTGACCAACTTTTCTTCTCTTCCTACCCTAACGCTTAATAATGTATTAGAGGGATAAATGTTTTTACTTCTCTTCTTTTTGTTTTATAAGATGACGACTGATCGGTTTTTCACCTTTAAAAGACAAGACAAAAAAATCACCCACATAAGTTCTCCCCCACTCTGTCGATTTGCAGAGTATTGATCGAACAAACATCGACGTGATCTAGAACGAAAGCTGTAAATGTCAAAACTGAAGATAATTACAGAAGGCAGTGCATTAACTTCTCCAGTAACATATCCTGTACACAGCCGAAGTGATTAAAACTAAATATACTCAAACCCATCTACAAAGACTAATCTAGTTCAATAATGCTGTCAAGGACTGTTCAGTTTTCCAAAATAACTCGCAAATCATAAATTTCTTTGACTTACTGTTTGGAACAATTCTTTGGTAAGTCATCAAATTTCATCAAAATAGTTTGTGTAGATTTTAAGATATTCAAATTTTCGCACCACGAAACACTGCTAACTCCTTCATTTTTTTAGTGAGTATCACTGGCTCACTGTAGTGTATACGGGGATGGCAATCTCGAGGGACATATTTTTCATTTATTATTTTGTTAACCCCCCCCCCCCCTCTTTCGTTTTTCCTATCAGGTCACTCTTGACCATCTCTTGTTCTCTTCCAATTATTTAAAATTCGAAGGCTAGGGAATAATTATTTAATATTAGTCTCTTCCTTTTTTATTCGACGTTATTTACCAAGAGGTTTTTCGTTTTTAAACAAAAAAAATAATCCATTGAAACGTTATTGATTAGTTTAGGTTAGGTTATAATGGGTTAGGTTGGGTTAAGTTAGATTAACTTAGGTTATGTTAGGTTAGGCTCACGAAAGAAAAATAATAGTAAAATATGTGTAGTGAATTCCTATCACCACCTCCCATTTTTCACGGCGATACTTCCATTCAAACAGCCGCGCTGGCGGGTTGCCTAGCTGGTAAAATTCAGGCGAATTGTTTTACCGCAATACGACAAGAATAGTCTGCTCCTCTCCCTCGGCGGTGCAAATCCCTACCGCTTATCAAAGTAAGAGAAGAGTCTGTTGTGTACCAGCCAGATGTGTTCAAGGAACTGCATGTCTTCTAGTCTACAGGATAACCGATATTTCAGGTACCCGCCAAAGAATAGCTGAGTAGCTACTTTTTGGGATGGATCAGACGGCCCAGGGGTTTAGGTGGTGCGTCTCCAAATTCCGTATAAAATTAAATAGTCAACGGTCATTTTGGCCTAATACACTTTCCTAGACCACCAGTTTTATATAAAATCATTACCTTAATATTATTCATAGTTAATTTGGTTTAATAAAATAGTTTTAATTGCTCATGGAGCTGGCTGGATGAGCTTTAGTATTTGAGTAATTGAGGGTAGGTGTCAGGTTAATTCCTCCCTCCCGCCTACATCCAAATTTCCTTGCTGAACTCGAACTCTTTTAAAGATCCATCTAATCGAAATTAATAAAAAATCAGGTTGCTGCAAATTCTCAGGTTCAGAATAATACAAAATGAAAACTAACTTTCAATGGTCATGTTTTAAAGTATTTTTAAAATAACTCACAATCAATAATATTCTTTTACTTATAGATTAGAACAAAGGTTTGGAAAATAAAATATAGCAGACATAATTTTTAAAAACATTCTTTCGTCATAATGCTTCAAAAACAGCTGTTTTCAAATACATGCATCGAGATGCTAAAGTTGTTCTTTTTAGTCTTAGAACCTAAAAACATCAGCTGAGGTCGAGGTCATCAGCTGTTACTTCGTTTATACGAATTAATTAACGATTGTAAAGCATCTATAAAAACAACAGATACTCTCGATTGTAAATAACCGTTAAAACAGCTGTTACCATCGATTTGAAGGCAAATAGATTATAACATTTAGTGTTTTTGAAAAAAAAATTGTATATTGTTTGCAGTATAAAGAAATATATAGTCCATCACTTGGACCAAAAGAAGATTTTCGATCCTCACTCATTTTCCAGCCTCGGCTCCTGCTCGGCCGTTAAACTTGAGCTTGTATCGAAAAGCTTCACTTTTGGTCCTAGTGATGAAATATACTATTTTCTCTCAAATAGTACACAACTGATATATCCGCAAAAAAAAAAACGCGACAACACTTTTTTTATTCATGACACTAGTATAAAAACTAATTTGGAGAGAAACTTTTCTGATAACCAATAAAATGTATCAAAATTCCAAACACAAAAATTCCCTCGAAACAAATTTATTATTAAACTGATGTTATTGTGAAAGTCCCTCTACTATATTTTATCCCTTGACACGTCTCTCAACACAGATCATTATTTATATAAAAAAGCCCATTATTTTAGACATGTGTGTAATGATATGTCTGACATCGATTATGTTCTGGAAATATGAAATATGACGCGACACGAGTTTGGGAGCAGTGTTTTGAAGATTGCAACCTTTATAATCTGTTATCATTATAGGACATTTCCATTAGTGAAAGTATAGCAGCTGTTGTAAGAAATATCCAAATTTATAAACTGTAAAACAAAATATGCTAAGGCTATATAACAGCTGTTCTAACAATACCGCCTTCTAAATATTGAACAAGTAAACGGATTTGTTTAACGTTTAAAGCACTATGTAGCTCAATATAAAGTTAGTATAGAGAAAGTTATGTGATGTGCGACCTATAGCGGAACTTGGTGGGAAACCTAGGATAACCTGGATATTAGAATTTTTTGAGAAATTTAGCTTAGAAAATCGTGGTTAAAACATTTTAACATAGATACCGAATCGATAGACCTTCCGCCATTTTGCACTCACATTTCCTCAATTTATCGCCTTGGTATTGGAATATGAGACTTCCCGTGAACTCGACAACCCCATTAATCCAATTTGTTTAACCTGTCGTCATAATTTCAAGATATATCTTGAAAATAACGAAGAGTTGGCAAGTTAGGCCGTCATTTATAACGGACCCACAACAACTGCGTTGTCTAATTCTCTGCAGCAAGGAAATCCCATGCTATATGATGTGGGAATCTGCTTACCATGACTCTAAAACGACACAGAAGGGTAAAAAATTGAACATATTTGTATTGAGCCCTTTTGAGTTCTAAATATAGTCAAGGTTGTTTTTTGGAGACTATTCTTAAACATTAATTTTTTTTTTTCACTTGGTATTTTAAACACTTGTTTGTGCTATTATATTTCATATTTCATAAAAATTCTAACGAAATCGGTAGATGTGTTTACTCTTTACGAACATTTTTTATTTTTTTTTTTTTTTCTTGTATCTATGGCAACCATGCGTTTTATTTGTATCCTTAGAGGCGACGCTTGAACAAAATTAAAATCTTTTTTTTATATAACAGCTACCTACAAATTTTAAGTTACCAAAAAATGAAAGGAAAAAACATCCAGATATTGCCATAATATACCAACAACAAATCTCAATAAAATCGGTCGCATCTGACCTCTATACAGACGAGCATTCTTTTAAAAACTTATTTTTTACAAATAAAATCCAAAAATAAATACATCCGCAAAAAAAAACATCAGAACTACTTTTTCGACCCATCACCATACTTCCTTTATACTACGTATAAATGAGAAAGTTAATGCACAAAAATTCGCGCCTTTCTTATCAGCTTACCTTCGTATTCTAAAAAACTATACAACCTACACACATTTTACAATGGCAGCTTGAATCTCTCTGTTTCCAATCATTAAAATTGCATCCGTTATATAAACTTGACAGATAATATAATGAAAAAGTTTTGTACTTTCCACCCACATGACCCAGTCGTCAGTTCACTGTGAAGGAGTTACGAAATTGTATTTAATTGTTATAAAATCATACGTTTTCATCGTAAGACCAATAAATTTCTACCTATCAACAAATCCCGTAGCATACTATAAGTGGGTTGAACCGTTGTAGTGTTGTGGGTTTAAGTTCAGAATGCGCTAGTGTTGTAGGAGACGAATCATGTCCTTGAAGTTACCCCAAGTAGTCCGTAAGATAGCAGCACTAAAGCGTTTAGTTGGTGAGCTTCAAACCATACTATAGAGATTGGCAATGTAGTATTTTGTCGTTATTGTTGTTTAAAGGAAAAAACCTCTGTCGTGATTGCCTTAAATAAATACCCCTAGTAATAATGTCAGGATCGGTAAATAACAAGAATTGGTCAAGAGATGCCTAATAGGAAAGATAAAATAAAGAGATCTAACCCAAGACTACTGAAATTAATCTAAATCAAGCTAGATGCCCTCGGGATTCTCTAAATGAACCCCTGATGATCTATTTAGTATACAGGGTGGCTGAAAAGAATCGTCCTCCTTGTAACTTTGTTGTTAATAGCGCACTCACTGAACAACAAACCAACTCAGCTAATCTAAAATCCATTTACAGGCCCAGCTGTTCAATACATTATCGGAGAAAAGGATTTTGAAATAGATGAGGACTAATTACATGTCTATTATTGTTCTGTGTACAATATTATTACAATACAATCTTTAATTACCTGACAATTATTGTTCTGTAACTTGACAAACTATATTTTCTATAGCTCTCACATAATCTCTAACTAATAAAAAACAGTAGGAAATTAAATGTATACTGCAGTTGTAGGAAACATTGTGTAATTCGAGAGTAGAGTGTCTTTTTCGCTGGAAACATTGTGTAATTCGAGAGTAGAGTGTCTTTTTCGCTGGAAACATTGTGTAATTCGAGAGTAGAGTGTCTTTTTCGCTGGAAACATTGTGTAATTCGAGAGTAGAGTGTCTTTTTCGCTGGAAACATTGTGTAATTCGAGAGTAGAGTGTCTTTTTCGCTGGAAACATTGTGTAATTCGAGAGTAGAGTGTCTTTTTTTTCGCTGGAAACATTGTGTAATTCGAGAGTAGAGTGTCTTTTTCGCTGGAAACATTGTGTAATTCGAGAGTAGAGTGTCTTTTTCGCTGGAAACATTGTGTAATTCGAGAGTAGAGTGTCTTTTTCGCTGGAAACATTGTGTAATTCGAGAGTAGAATGTCTTTTTCGCTGGAAACATTGTGTAATTCGAGAGTAGAGTGTCTTTTTCGCTGGAAACAATGTGTAATTCGAGAGTAGAGTGTCTTTTTCGCTGGAAACATTGTGTAATTCGAGAGTAGAGTGTCTTTTTCGCTGGAAACATTGTGTAATTCGAGAGTAGAGTGTCTTTTTCGCTGGAAACATTGTGTAATTCGAGAGTAGAGTGTCTTTTTCGCTGGAAACATTGTGTAATTCGAGAGTAGAGTGTCTTTTTCGCTCACGAGAGATGATTACGCTCAACCGCGCATGCGCTGTAGCTTTACGCTCATAATACAGAAATTAATATTAGGATGCAGTTGCGTAGTAATCTACGTTGAACTATTTTCTTGAGTTATAGAAGGTGCAAAGTATTACCAATGTTAGATTCACAGGAATGGCAGTTTGTATACAAGGTCATCTTGATGTCTATAAGGTTGGTAACTGTCCACGTACTTATTCCGATCCTTTGTGCTTTTCCTCAGCGGTACATCGCTGTCAAATTTGTTGGCCGAAGGTTCACTCGCTGTACGATGCCAAGGTAAGTCGTAGGATGTAAACTCTGGGAAAGTAAATTTCTTGAAAGCTCCGGAAAGGCCGAATATAAGCGCCATCTGACTCAAGAGAAGAGCTTTCCCTCCAACCATGACCATGAATTGGAAGCCCATAGGTATGACAAACGCCAGCATCATCATGAAGGCTATGATGATTATAGGAAAACTTTTCTTGTAGTAGTTTTTACCGCGAGCTGGAACAAAACAATTTGAGTTTTTATTTTTTATTTTACGTACACATTATTGTTAGGTTAGGTTAGGTTAGGTTAGGTTAGGTTAGTTTAGGTTAGGTTTGGTTTCATAATTTTTATTTGAAGGCTATTATGATTATAGGAAAACTTTTCTTGTAGTAGTTTTTACCGCGAGCTGGAACAAAACAATTTGAGTTTTTATTTTTATTTTACGTGCACATTATTGTTAGGTTAGGTTAGGTTAGTTTAGGTTAGGTTTGGTTTCATAATTTTTATTTGAAGGCTATTATGATTATAGGAAAACTTTTCTTGTAGTAGTTTTTACCGCGAGATGGAACAAAACAATTTGAGTTTTTATTTTTATTTTACGTGCACATTATTGTTAGGTTAGGTTTGGTTTCATAATTTTTATTTGAAGGCTATGATGATTATAGGAATACTTTTCTTGTAGTAGTTTTTACCGCGAGCTGGAACAAAACAATTTGAGTTTTTATTTTTTATTTTACGTGCAAATTATTGTTAGGTTAGGTTAGGATAGGTTAGGTTAGGTTAGGTTAGGTTAGGTTAGGTTAGGTTTGGTTTCATAATTTTTATTTGAAGGCTATGATGATTAAAGGAAAACTTTTATTGTAGTAGTTTTTACCGCGAGCTGGAACAAAACAATTTGAGTTTTTATTTTTTATTTTACGTGCAAATTATTGTTAGGTTAGGTTAGGTTGGGTTAGGTTAGGTTAGGTTAGGTTAGGTTAGGTTTATTGTTCGTGACCATTAGTTTTATTTTATTTTCGATTTTGATGGTAGGTCAGTGAAAGAGTTTGTGTAATATTTGTTCACAATTTATCTCTTTCTACAGTTGTCTACATCCTTCATTTGTCGTTTTAAGGAGAAAATCCTCTTCATCATCGAATTATAAAAAAAAGGAGAAAAGAAGATAAAATAAAAACCTCTAACCTTACTTTAATAGCGTCAGGGACGGAATAGAACAAGACTTAATCAAGAGAGACCTGATAGGAAAGAAGAAAGAGAGGGATCTAACCCAAGACTACATAGAAAAGTGTAGATTCAGTTAAGCGCCGTCGGGATTGCCAACCCTATTCTCACTACAACAAGCAACCGATGCTCATTTTATCATAAATTACAATTTTGGTGACAGTTTGATTTTGGAGATAGGTCACTGAGAAAGTTTGTGCAATGTTTTCACAATTAATTTTTCCCTACCTAAAAAATTCACTAGTCGTTACTTCTATGATCAATACCTGTAGTAAGATCTGTGGTTGTGTTTTCAGATAATCTCAAACTCTTGTAGATTCTATGCAGCAACCAGAACAGCTCCCTGCAAGTTTTCAGTTCAGCTCCTTTCAGTTTTCTGTAATCAAACAAAGTCATTTATAAAAGTTACGAACAATATTTTTTTTATTTTTCAACGCATATATGAAGTATTGAGATCGCTAAATAATCAATGTCAATATTTTCACCGCTATATCAATCTGTATAATTAACTGACTCCAATAGAAAAAAATGTGTTTACAGTTGACAGAGTTCATTGCAGTATTGATCAAATTACAAGTCTTACTTTTTCCTTTGTTTACAGTTTTGTTGATAGTTTACTTCTAACTTTACAAAACTTTGATTAAAACCGACTTTGATGGCGCCTACAATACATTTCCCACTTTTAATCGATAACGCCACTTTTTGGGGGAAATAGCTAGAAAAATATTTTGGAATCCTTGGTAGCTTATATTTTAACCTAATTAGTTAAAAAATCCCGTAAAATAGCCGTTTAAAATATTTAAACGGCCGCCATTTTAGATAGTAACAAGATATCGACATCTAGTTTGTACAGTTGTATTTTACTAAATAACCCCTTTAACATGAGGGATCACTCGATGGGGGTTTCTATTTAAGATTATTGAGTTGCCTTCAAAACCCCCATTTTTTGGGGGACATATGAAAACGTCTCATTTGCCACAAATTAGTTTTTTTTCACTGGAAAACATATAAATTATCTTTTTTCTAACTTTTTTGGTTCTAAAATTATTATTAAACCGGTCCGGGACTTTTGGAACACACTGTACACATCTACCCTCTATAACATAACCGGTGCCTAGATAATAGTGATAAAGAAAATTGTAAATTTCAGAAAAATATGTGTAAAAAAGGTGTTAAACAAATTGACTATATTGTATAAGACCTCTTAGTCTACCAATACATTTTCTACAAGGTACAAGAAAGCAACTTTTATAAGATGTGCTAGGTAAGTACTACAACACCTCCCATGTTGCAGGGATAGGTGTATAAAACATTTCTCTGATTGTATTACAAGGTAACTACATATTTTATAGCATTTATCATACATACTGTATAACCGTGTTCTAGTGATAAAGGTCTCTGCACACTATATGCTTCAGTTACCATAGCGACACTTTCAAAACTAACATTTTTATCAAAACCTGAGAACAACCATGTGGTCAATTTAAATTGAAATAACTGCTCTATTATCACAATGTAGTGACTGTACTTTACATAATTAAATCTGTAATTAAAACTAAAAAGCAATTATATTGCAATTTGTAATCAGTGACAGTGATTTTGGGTCAACAAACAATACTAGTTTGGAATAATCAACTTGCTTTTTGAAAATGTCTAATCATTTTCAAAGATATTCAAAACAAACCATTGGGTGTGGGTTTTTTAATTTCAATTTTTTAGGTTATGTTTTTATCACTTTTTATGTGGTAAAAGGAAAGTTGGGTGAGGATAAAAAATATCGATACCTGGTTTTTGGGGGGTGTGTCCGGGAATGAAGTCTTTCTGAGTGACATCGTGACCGATTTTCATCGAATTTAGTACATGAGAGTAGTTTTATTATTATTATTATTATTATTATTAAGACTGGAGAGAGTGTTTTAAAAGCGCCTCCTGCACTGCGACCTAATTAGATCTTTTGTGCCCTCCTCTTGTTGGACTCAGGAGAGATCTATGTCTTTGACAAAATCGATCAAACCCCTGGTCGGGAGGTTTAGTAATTCTTCTTCCGAAATGAAGATAAATTCTAGAAATTTATGTCTTTTTAGGCATAAGGCCGGGCACTCCATGATGATGTGTTCCATGCGTTCCACCTCGTCATCATCCACCAGGCCCATCTTACTTAAGTGATACCTGCAATGGATATGTCCTGTTAGTATACCACAGAGGAGTTTTAGCTCTCTTCTGCTTAGGTTTAGCACCTTCCCGCTCTTTTTATTAGGGCTAAGGAACTTCTTGGAATGTATAAGACCCGGCAATGTATTCCAGGTTCTGTTGATTACTTTGTTGGCCCAGTTGGTAATAACCTCCTTGTAATCCCTAGGGCCAAATCCATACATAGGAAATGGCCCTGTAAAGGGTTTAGATGCACCAAGTTTAGCTTGCTGATCTGCTTCCTCGTTGCCTGCTATTCCCTCATGCCCTGGCATGAGAGTAGTTTAGTCATACCATAGAAAAAAATTAAATTGTTTAGCTACCATTAAAAAAAAAAAAAATACAATTTTTTTTTTCAAAATGCATTAAAAATAACAATGACAATAATTAAATCATTTGATAAATGTGATTACAAATCTCTGCTCTATACCTTGACCGACGATCATTTTAGAATGTGACAATATAATTACACCCCCCACTCTCTTCTACTCACCATCATCTTAGAATTATTTTTCAAGAAGTGATACAAAATATTGCCCTCCTAGATAGTCTATTTAGAAAGTACAGTCTTTATTCTACCAAATATAGAGTCTCTATCTAAAATAGCATGACAAAATTTTGAATTTTCCTCCAACGATAATAACCTAACATGGCCAACATGGTATTTACCCAACCCCAACATACAATGTAATAAAAATCTCCTAAATGTAATGTCCAAAAATTGGTTTCTTGGGCCTTGTAGGAAGTGTTAATTTGTATTGGTAGATCAAGAAGTCTTATCCAGTAGGGTGTTTGTTTAAAACAGTTGTTACACAGGTTTTTTGAAACTTGTAATTTTGTTCGTAACCTGGACTTCAGGTAGACCATAACCGTATATTAAAACATGTACACTCACTTCGCTTGTGTCAGTGTCTCGCCCTTAGCGCGCAAACCTGTACATATATGAAGGAGCCTCCTTCGCTACGCTCGTATCGGTAACTCTACGAATATCACATTCTCTTAACCCTTAACTACTATATGCTCAAATACTCACTTAAATACTATACAACGTCTGTCAGACGTCATTTTTTGATTTTTTTTTTTTTATTAAGTTTAAGTTTTTTGTAAAAAAGGTTTTTTTACCTTATTTAAGTTAAATGGTAATATGAAAACAAAAAAAAAAAATCAAAATTGTTTCGTTTTGATTAAAAATTGCCCATCACTACCCTATATTAAAAAAAGTTACAAAATATTGGGTTGGATTTTTTAATTTTATTTTGAAATTATAAAGGTTGTAATATATAAAGCTAAAAAGTTTTTACATTGAGGAAGATAAGTTTTATAGTGAATATGAACGCTTTTGTCTTTGGTCTTGTTCATTATGAACAAAAACAAAACAAAAATATTTATCTTTTTTTTTGCTGCTTTTGATCACCAGAAATAGGGAAAGTAAGTACTAATACATTTAAATTATGAACGAAAATTATTTTACTCCGATAAATTAAACAGTAAACTAATATAATTATTAAAATTTAGTTATAAGAGGGTTTCTAGTCTGGTCGCGGGCGGGGTCCCTGGCATGGATATCGGGTCTGGCGCTTACTATACCACGTACACCAGACGTCACCATTACAAGTGCAAAATAACCTAACTACTAAACCACGTCTGTCAGACGGAAATTCACTATAACGAACAAACAAAGATGAGTAGAGTGGACCAACTTTCTCTGGTCAAAGACCTTGACTCAACTTAGAGGTAAACGGCCGGACCGGTTCCTAGGGGATGGGGGAGGGGGAGAGAATTGAAAGTAAAAATTGGCACCGTCTGTGAGACGTCAGTATAGTAGTTAAGGGTTAAGTAAGTCAGGGTTCGAAATTACATTTTTGATAATAATTTCGTTATTTCTCGTAAAAGGTTGAGGTTGGTAACATTACATGCAAGATTGAAATTTGAACATTTTTATCTAATTTAGCGAGTTATATGTTGAATAACACACGAGATATGGGCAAAAAACTGTTTAATATACTGTTGAGATTTTCAATGTAACTTTTCTGAATATTTCCAATATTTGTAAATTTCAATGAGCATATTATAAGTTATCAAATTTCAATTTCTTATAATTTTATGGCCGATGTCTTCTTACGTACAGACGACAACGACAATGACAATGGACAGACAAAATCAATTTTTAAAATTTCTCGAAGCCATTAAATTTAAAAAGATTAGTGAAAAAATAGAGGTCGAAATTTTCGACGATTACCAGACTTACCCAATACTTCGTATAATGGGTAATAAAGGAAGGGCGTGGGACTTACTAACCTAACCTAACATAACTTATGCTAATCTAACCTAACCTAACCTAACCAAACCTAACCTAACCTAACCTAACCTTCCCTAACCTTCCCTAACCTAACCTAACCTAACCTAACCTAACCTAATCAAGTTTTATATAAACACGTTCTACTAGAGATTCTAAAACATACAAAATTTAGGAAACTTTAACAAAATATGTCCCATATAATAAACTCTTTAAAAACAATGTTTAACACAAAATACCAAAATATTTTTAAAATTACCTTTGAACAGTGGGTGGTACACTCAATGTAGTCAACACAGGGTACGCTGTTGTCACATTTCCTTTTGTATTGGCAACACTGTTAACATATTTTGTTCCAAACGGTATTACGTTATTGTTTCGTTCAAGAAACTTCAAATAACCTGTCATAAACACATGTTTTGAATTGTTAACTGATTCATAATCCAATCCCGCGCTTTTATTTGAGTTACGCGAATCTTTTACTGAATGTGTATTGAACACAAGATTGGGTAAATTTACACTGTCTGTTGAATTCATGACATAAATAGAACTGCTTTTAAAAGTACTAAAATAGATAATCATACAAAAATATAACAAGTTAATCATATTCGTTTTTATTCTGTTGAACACAGCCAGCCAGCTTTGATGAGAATAATAATATTAGAAACTAACGAACTGTTTTCAATTCACAACGTTTAAGGTTATGTCCTTACGTCCTACCACTACAAGATCTACTAAATCTTTGGCTCTTGATTAATATTTGACCTTAACGTGCTATACATGTGCGGTCGAACGAACAAATTGTAGACTTTGTTTTGAACCAGAGCGTGAAACAAAAATATTACTTTAATAAGTTGGACAAACATTGGAGTCGTGGAAATAATAGAGGAAGGTCTTGAATTAATTGGGTGTGTCACAGAGTTCAGTGAGCACACCTGTGACACTGTTCAGTGGACACCCGAAACCATGAGTCACCGATTCCGTTCCAGTAATTTGGGATCGTTTTATTCACATGGGTAGGAGAAAGTTTTGTAATGGGTTTAAAAAATATATGTCAAATGTAACAGTTTACAGGTTGTCTGATCCAAAATGGTGATTTAAAAATGTGTGTCTGTGCAGTACAAAAGAGTAGACTGAATTTAAGGAAGTTTGGTGAATGGGCGTAATACGATAAATTTGGGGTAGCTACTATAACAAAATACAAAATTACGGTTTTTTCTAAAAAACATCTTTAACGATTTTGTCAAATTTACTCAACTGTGACGTCTAAGGACCCAAACAATCGCTATCTCTACAAAAATACAGAATCTTGAGTGATGGTAAAAAACAAAAATCTGTCATTGGGCTGTTTCAGAATATAATATCTGAAAATCGGTTCCACTAAGATTAGTTACCAAACTCGAGTACAAAATAGATAATACAAAAACAAATATAACATTATTAAAAGCTCAAATTTTGAAGTTTTTTTTTTTTATACTTCTCTTTACTCGTTAAGGAACTATAAAACTGAAACTAAAAATGTCAGTTTAAATAGAAACTTTTTGTTTCCCAGATCAACTAATATTGTTTTTATTTTCAGCATACAAATATTACAAAACAAATTTGTTTACAACATTGCCGAATATATCAGTATACATATATTTAAGTATTCATAGAGAGACAGGAGAGAATTTAACGCTCCAGTAGAAAAGAGATTGTCTATATGCTAATATTTAATAAATATGTTAAAATTTGTATTTGTGTTTTTAAAACAAAGGATCAATTTATTTTTTTTATAATTTCAAACTGTGCTCAATTTTAAAACTAATACAAGTCAGAAATGTGATTATGGAAATACTGAAGATTTATGGTGGGGGGGTTTTAAAGTCTTGCAGGAGAGCTAAATTATTGTCAAATACGAATTTATTGTACGGACAGAGGCGTCATTCAAAACACCACTCAAGAAATCTTAAAAGCTCAATATAGTATTCTGATGGGTCGCATAAATATTTCAAACTGCTATCTTTTGGTGGTTAAATTTAACTCTAAATACCCCCCCCCCCACCCCCAAACAGAGGATGGTCTCAATGTCCGCATATTTTTAACAGAAATCCTGTTTTCACCCCCCCCCACCAGTACAACGCGTTAATTCCGCGGTGGTACTGCAACTTAAAGCAACAGTAACTGCAGTCAACGATGACCCTAACCTAATCACTACGTATTGCGGATCTCTGTACACTAAAAAACAATAGCTTAACTATCGCCTTAACCCTGTCTAACCAACCAGCAAACCAGCTTTCATAATTAATTAATAACCTTAATAATATGGCAAACTCACCAAATTCACTGCACATGTCTGGATATAGTTCTGCGGTATTGTAGGTATATACACCGTTATACCACAGATCTAAGGAATTACTAGAACCTAAGTTTAAGAACGATTTATCGGGCTATCGGGAAAGTCACGAACTTGTACTAAATTATCCCGACATTTTGATATATTAACTCCAGAAACTCAAAGGAAGTAAGGTGGTGGGTCAAAAAAGTAGTCTTGATGTTTTTTGCGGATGTACGGTATTTATTTTTGCACTTTATTTGTAAAAAATAAGTTCTTTAAATAATGCTCGTCTGTTTGTCTGTATAGAGGTCAGATGCGACCGATTTTATTGAAATTTGTTGTTGGTATATTATGGCAATATCTGGGGATTTTTTTGGTAACTTAAAATTTGCGGGTGGCTGTTATAATTTTTTTTTTTTAAATTTTGCTCAAGTGTCGCCTTTAAGGACCCAAATATAACGTATGTTTGCCATATAGATACAAAAAAAAAGTTCGTAAAGAGTAAACACATCTACCGATTTCGTTAGAATTTTTCTGAAATATGAAATATAATAGCACCTACATGTGTTAATATATTATGTAATGGTTTAATACCCACACTAAGTAAAAAAAAAATATTATGGTTTAAGAATAGTCCGAAAAATAAGAACCTTGACTATCTTTTGAACTCAGAAGGGTTCAAAACAAATATGTTCAATTGTTTACCCATCGTGACGTTTTAGAGTCATGGTAACCAGAATCTCACATCGTGTAGCATGGGTTTTGAATAGGATCTCCTTGCTGCAGAGAATTAGACAACGCAGTTGTTGTGGGTCCGTTATAAATGACGGCCTAACTTGCCAACTCCTCGTTATTTTCAAAGTAATTTTCAAGATATATCTTCAAATTATGACGACAGGTTAAACAAATTGGATTAATGGGGTTGTCGAGTTCACGGGACGTCTCATATTCCAATCCCAAGGCGATAAATTGAGGAAATGTGAGTGCAAAATGGCGGAAGATCTATCGATTCGGTATCTATGTTAAAATGTTTTAATCACGATTTTCTAAGCTAATCCAACCTTAGCTAAATTTCTCAAAAATTCTAATATCCAGGTTATCCTAGGTTTCCCACCAAGCTCCGCTATAAGTCGCACATCACATAACTTTCTCTATACTAACTTTATATTGAGCTACATAGTGCTTTAAACGTTAAACAAATCCGTTTACTTGTTCAATATTTAGAAGGCGGTGTTGTTAGAACAGCTGTTATATAGCCTTAGCATATTTGTTTTACAGTTTATAAATTTGGATATTTCTTACAACAGCTGCTATATACTTTCACTAATGGAAATGTCCTATAATGATAACAGATTATGAAGGTTGCAATCTTCAAAACACTGCTTCCAAACTCGTGTCGCGTCATATTTCATATTTCCAGAACATAATCGATGTCAGACATATCATTACACACATGTCTAAGATAATGGGCTTTTTTATATAAATAATGATCTGTGTTGAGAGACGTGTCAAGGGATAAAATATAGTAGAGGGACTCTCACAATAACATTAGTTTAATATTAAATTTGTCTCAAGGGAATTTTTGTGTTTGGAATTTTCATACATTTTATTGGTTATCAGAAAAGTTTCTCTCCAAATTAGTTTTTATACTAATGTCATGAATAAAAAAAAATGTTATCGCATTTTTTTTTGCGGATATATCGGTTTTGTACTATTTGAGAGAAAATAGCATAGTTCATCACTAGGACCAAAAGTGAAGCTTTTCGATACAAGCTCAAGTCTAACGGCCGAGGCGGAGCCGAGGCCGGAAAATGAGTGAGGATCGAAAATCTTCTTTTGGTCCAAGTGATGAACTATATATTTTGTTATACTGCGAACAATATAGCCTACAATGTTTTTTTTTTCTAAAATACTAAAATGTTATAACCTGTTCAAATCGATGGTAACAGCTGTTTTAACGGTTATTTACAATCGAGAGTATCTGTTGTTTTTATAGATGCTTTACAATCGTTAATTAATTCGTATAAACGAAGTTACAGCTGATGACCTCGACCTCAGCTGATGTTTTTAGATCCTAGAACTAAATAGAACAACTTCAGCATCTCAATGCATGTATTGAGAACAGCTGTTTTTGAAGCAGTATGACCTAAAAGAGATTTCTATAGTCCGTCCGTCGGCGTCGTCGTTATTTTCTGCACTAAGCACGATAGCGACCACAAAAAATAAGATAAGAATATAAAATTTGGTACAGTATCCTCACGTTGAAAATAACAAAATGGCTTCCATGTCAAAATAGTTTTTTTTTTTTTTCATTCAACTTATACTAAATAACATAAAACTTTACAGATTTCTATTCTACATGACAACAACAAAGTACAATGACAAATAACAAATTTATTATCAAAAATATAATTTGCAACATTAACATCCCACAAAAATGTAATTGTTTAGTTCTGTTTTGGTTTTGAAAATGTATTAATGAGAAAGTTTGTGCTATTAAGCTGTGTAAAGTGCTGCACTCTACCATACTACAAACTAAACGATAATTTTCCGTGTTTGTAATCAATGAAATGTTTCCTACTGTTACCAGGGGACTTAAATTTAAGAAAGGCGGAACCAATTGGTAACAATGTTTGAAAAGAAAAATAAAAAAAAGACAAATTTAGTGATTAACAAGGCTCAAGTTTATTGAAACAAAGAAATTTCAACGTTTCAGATTTTATCATTTACAACTGAGAAGGACATCCTGAGACAAAATTATCATAAACAGCTTATGATTAAAAATATTACAATTAATAATAGTTATACGCCCTTAATGCAAAATATTATAATTTAATTAAAAAAAAATTAATCAATAGATTCTGAAAATTTATCCCCCCTTTTTAGTTTATATATGTTATAGTTACAAAGTTTAACAAAGACAATGAGCACAGCTTAACAATTAACAGGATTATAATTAATCCAAAAAAAAAGATTATACGCCCTTAAATGTAAAAATTACAAAATAAAAAAAAAGATGAAAAGATACTGATATTTATTCCCCCCCTTTTTTTTAACTTTATGAAATGATGAGTTTTTAAAACAGTTACATAATATTACTTATTTGATAAATTACTTAAATGCTATATTGGCCAATAAATATATATATGTTTTAGATAAAAGAATTTGTTATAAAAAGAGAAGTTTATTTAGAAAAAAAAAAGAAATGAAAATTTTGAATATTAAATTTTATTAATTGACGTCAATTATTTTAATTTAGAAAATAACCTCTGGGAGGTTGTTAGGACCGAAAGTTTGCATGCAGGCTCCACCCAATAATTTTTTTATATATTTTATAATTAATTTCACAAGTCTACATCTAAAAGATAGTTTTTAAGAGAAACATATTCGCTGAAGTAAATTTAGGCACATATACAATATGAGTTTAATTAAAGTTCTATAAAGTCAGTTTTTTTGTAACATCACTTTTGTGCACGTGAAACTCTGAAGCTATGTTGAAACAAAACGTGTTTTGTTAACAGGGCGAAACATGTTTAGATCTTTAGCTGTGTTTCTTCTACCAGCATATTAGCTATGGCAAAAAACATGTTTTTTAGCGTCCGTATAAAATCAGACATGTTTTAGCATTAATGTTCATTATTAAAGCAAATATCTGGTTATTTGTCAAAATTAAAGAAAATTGATTGTATAACAGAAATTCGTTAAGATTGTACTTAAAAGCTTCTTAGATGATTATAAATCTATTTATATATATTTAATTTTGTTTGAAACAAAGCTTGTATAAGACTTGCAAAGATCTGCAAAAGTCTGTAAAACGAAAATTTCTGATTTAGAAAAGATTTCTCCAATTGTTTTATATTTGACATGTTCAATAAGATATTTTGATCTTTTAAAGTTCAACATTAGTTTGCACCTATTTCACATAATTGTTCAAAACTCAAAATGTGCCTTTGCAAGGTTTTGTAAAGTATGTCTTAACAAAAGAAAATTTTTATAATCATTGAGTTTCAAAAGAACATTGAATATTAAATAAAACATGAAATACATATTTTAAAAATACATGATAATTAATAAATTGTTTTAAAGCATTAACAAAATTTAAGGTATGATAAAATCTGTAAAACTGAAATACCTGGAAAATCCTGTCGCAGATCACGTGAGCTTGTGCCGTGAAAAATAATAATTTAATTAACATTATAGACTAAAACGCACAGAAACTGTACATTAAGCATCGTTGAAACTGAAGCAGAATTTTTGAGAATCAAAAAGAAGTTATTATATCTAACGTAACGATGTAAAATTGTCAGGCATTGTGAGTGACTACCGGTAGACTAGATAACGGGTATTAGAAGGCTAGGCGGACCTGCCGTTGTACTTTACCCTCCGATGTCATATGATCATTAGTTTTGGATAATCTCGCCGGGTGGCAGCATCTGTCAAGCGACGGAAGTTGGATGTGGAAAGCGAGTTGATGAGATTTTTGCAGAGGTGATTTTGAATTGAAATGCTACAGCTCTCCCCCCCCCCGAAAGACGGAGTTGGGGTGGAGTCAAAAAAGAGGCCAGAAGGGCCTCCCGCAAAATTTTGAAGAAGGGGCAAAGGGCCAGAGGGGCCTCCAAGAAAAGATAGAAGAAAAGGGGCCAGAAGGGCCTCCTACAAGCTTCTGAAGAAAGGGGCCAGAAGGGCCTCCTACAAAATTTTGAAACGGGGCACCTGATATAAACAACGCTTCATAATGCTTTTATAATCACCACTCTAGGGTGTAGCCTCCTTCGGCACTTACTTATTAAATTTTGAAATTTCTACAGCGTCTCAGCTCTTCCCACCTATAATTGGGATAAGCCCAGGACAGAAAGAGCTGAAGGATGACGCAAAGGTCGACATTGCTGTGCATGAACTGACTTTGTACACTAAGGTACGTGGGGAAAAGGGGTGGAGTGGCACCTCGGGATACCAAGTGGAGGTGACCACTCCGGGGACTAGGGGAGGGAATGTGCATAGCACATTGGGCAGAGCAGGAAAGGTCGGACTCAGACGGGGGGGAGTATCCTCTGAGCCGACCTTAACAATATATATATTAAAAATAAATAAAAATAAAACTAAAAACTCCTGATGCCAATAAGGTCAGATCATGCTCAGCGTCGTTATTTTTAAACTCCTCTTCTCCCATACGAAGAAAAATTTAAACTATTCACGGCTCTTAACAATTTCCGTGAGAAAAAAGAATTTTGAAAGGTCTAAACAAATAATCCATTTTTAAAAATAAACAAAGAAGCAGTATGAAACGTTGGGGAGTCAAAATTGTTTTAGTGCCCAAGGCAGGGCATGTGATGTTTGACTTAAGGTCTTATATGTGTATCATGTGCCCCAAAAAAAAAAGGAATTTAATTTAATCAAAAAAATTGTGTAAAAAAAAATTTCATCAAAATCGGTAAGTGATTATAAAAAAAGTGTAAAAGAAGTGTAGCTAAAAAAAAGAGTGTGGCAAAAGAGACAGTATAAAAAGGTGACCCATAATGTGAGAAAACCCAACTCCGGTTTTCTCAACCCTAATAAAAAAAACTAAATCAGGAAACAAACATGTTGACCTGCTAACTGACAACCAAACAAAATAATCAAGACAAACAGGCCAACCATGTCGTCCTATATACAAAACTGGGCCCCTATAATTTGGAAAAGAAAAAAAAAATTTTAGCACACAATGATATATTATTAAAGAGTGTTCAACATTTCAATGAATTATCTATTAAGAAAGTGCCACCATCTGCATCAACCAGTCCACCGCCATCTTGCCTATTGCTCATGATGATAAAATTAAAAAAAAAATAAATAAAAATAATTTTCTTTCAAGATGACAAAAAAATTCAAAAGCAAGCTCAGTGTTCTTTAATGCGTCTACTGATCTCAGCAAATAGACTGCCATTTTAACTGTTGCTGATAATAATAAAAAAAAATAAACCAAGTAATTTAAAAAAAAAATTTCTTTTAAGATGATGCAAAAATAAAAATGAAGTGAAAGAGCCAGAGAATGACTCAAGAATTATATGTAGTGTAGTTGTTGTGTATATGTGTGTGTGTGAGTATGAATTAATACAGACAAGCGAAAGAAAACTCGAGAAAATTTTTGAAGGAAATTTTGAATATTTTTTTGTTTTTTTTTTTGTTTCTAACTATTTTTGGGTTTTATTATTTATTTAATTTTTTTTTGAATTCCCGAATGAGCCCGCTGTCTGGATCAAATTCAGTGAATGACTAGAGTGCAGTGTATGTAAATATATATATATAAAAAAAAATATATTTAAGCAGACAAAATAATAATAAAAAACTTTATCGAAATTGGTTTAGAAGTTTTTGTGTAAGTGTTTATATGAAAATAAATAATAAAAAAAAGAGACTATAGATTTATATAGATTTAAATATTAAAAAAAAATTTCATCAGCAATAGTTGTGCAGTATTTAAAAAAAAACTCCAAAACATAAAATTGAGCCTTGTTTAACAAAGAAAATTTTTGAATTTAAATTTAGATGGTTCCAATGCAAAATTTTGAAAATTAACTAAGGTTCCAGAATTTAAAATTAACCAAGCTCTGTAATTTAGAAAAAAACAAACTAGAATTTAAAGCTAACCACGCTCTGCTACCAGAAACATGTTACCAGGGGACTTAAATTTAAGAAAGGCGGAACCAATTGGTAACAATGTTTGAAAAGAAAAATAAAAAAAAAGACAAATTTAGTGATTAACAAGGCTCAAGTTTATTGAAACAAAGAAATTTCAACGTTTCAGATTTTATCATTTACAACTGAGAAGGACATCCTGAGACAAAATTATCATAAACAGCTTATGATTAAAAATATTACAATTAATAATAGTTATACGCCCTTAATGCAAAATATTATAATTTAATTAAAAAAAAATTAATCAATAGATTCTGAAAATTTATCCCCCCTTTTTAGTTTATATATGTTATAGTTACAAAGTTTAACAAAGACAATGAGCACAGCTTAACAATTAACAGGATTATAATTAATCCAAAAAAAAAGATTATACGCCCTTAAATGTAAAAATTACAAAATAAAAAAAAAGATGAAAAGATACTGATATTTATTCCCCCCCTTTTTTTTAACTTTATGAAATGATGAGTTTTTAAAACAGTTACATAATATTACTTATTTGATAAATTACTTAAATGCTATATTGGCCAATAAATATATATATGTTTTAGATAAAAGAATTTGTTATAAAAAGAGAAGTTTATTTAGAAAAAAAAAAGAAATGAAAATTTTGAATATTAAATTTTATTAATTGACGTCAATTATTTTAATTTAGAAAATAACCTCTGGGAGGTTGTTAGGACCGAAAGTTTGCATGCAGGCTCCACCCAATAATTTTTTTATATATTTTATAATTAATTTCACAAGTCTACATCTAAAAGATAGTTTTTAAGAGAAACATATTCGCTGAAGTAAATTTAGGCACATATACAATATGAGTTTAATTAAAGTTCTATAAAGTCAGTTTTTTTGTAACATCACTTTTGTGCACGTGAAACTCTGAAGCTATGTTGAAACAAAACGTGTTTTGTTAACAGGGCGAAACATGTTTAGATCTTTAGCTGTGTTTCTTCTACCAGCATATTAGCTATGGCAAAAAACATGTTTTTTAGCGTCCGTATAAAATCAGACATGTTTTAGCATTAATGTTCATTATTAAAGCAAATATCTGGTTATTTGTCAAAATTAAAGAAAATTGATTGTATAACAGAAATTCGTTAAGATTGTACTTAAAAGCTTCTTAGATGATTATAAATCTATTTATATATATTTAATTTTGTTTGAAACAAAGCTTGTATAAGACTTGCAAAGATCTGCAAAAGTCTGTAAAACGAAAATTTCTGATTTAGAAAAGATTTCTCCAATTGTTTTATATTTGACATGTTCAATAAGATATTTTGATCTTTTAAAGTTCAACATTAGTTTGCACCTATTTCACATAATTGTTCAAAACTCAAAATGTGCCTTTGCAAGGTTTTGTAAAGTATGTCTTAACAAAAGAAAATTTTTATAATCATTGAGTTTCAAAAGAACATTGAATATTAAATAAAACATGAAATACATATTTTAAAAATACATGATAATTAATAAATTGTTTTAAAGCATTAACAAAATTTAAGGTATGATAAAATCTGTAAAACTGAAATACCTGGAAAATCCTGTCGCAGATCACGTGAGCTTGTGCCGTGAAAAATAATAATTTAATTAACATTATAGACTAAAACGCACAGAAACTGTACATTAAGCATCGTTGAAACTGAAGCAGAATTTTTGAGAATCAAAAAGAAGTTATTATATCTAACGTAACGATGTAAAATTGTCAGGCATTGTGAGTGACTACCGGTAGACTAGATAACGGGTATTAGAAGGCTAGGCGGACCTGCCGTTGTACTTTACCCTCCGATGTCATATGATCATTAGTTTTGGATAATCTCGCCGGGTGGCAGCATCTGTCAAGCGACGGAAGTTGGATGTGGAAAGCGAGTTGATGAGATTTTTGCAGAGGTGATTTTGAATTGAAATGCTACACTACTACAATTTTAATGTACAGTAAAGTGCTGCGACATACCAGACAACAAACTAAGCAATAAAGTTATTATTATATAACAGAGAAGTATTGCTATCTACAGACAGAAAATACTATAAACACGCAACAATAATGTATCTGTCTTAAACAAATTCAAAGTTACATTAAAGGATGTTGAAATTTCTGTACAGGATCGGCAAAACTGAAAAATATAAATAAACAGGACGATTCTATACTTAATTCTGCTTTGTGATATACATAAAATAGAAATATTCGCTTTTTGTTCTTGACAAAATTCAAAGCTACATTACATTGAAAAACTTATACACTCTGACTGTTTTTACATTACCAAAATTACTTTCTTGTAATGAAAAAATCCAAAATAAAAGGGTCAAACGTTTGATAAAACCACAAGACTTAGGGTCCATAGACAGGGACAGATATTTTTAGAAAATCGAAGATATTTAAGCGTTTCAACAAATAAACAAACATATTCGTAATCATAATAACTTTTAGTTTCATTTGGTACTCCACACATATTTCCAAAAATAAAAATTTTCAGGTAGTTTCCTCCTTAACTACCCCAAGGTCATTGTTTTGTTACCGCTATATTTTTCCAATATGTGGAACAATACAAAGAATATAAATACAAAGTTTGCAATATATAGGATTTATCGTCTTGTCTGTGTAGACTGGTTGCGACTTACAGACAAACACGTGAAATTATAAAGGTCCTTGGTTTTACCTGTGATTCATATTAAAGAGAAATCAATGAAAATCCAATTGATCTTTTAATGACTATATTGAATTGTTTGTCTCACATCTCACAAAAACTGCTTTTAAAACTTGTACGCTACGCATTTCTCATTGTGTGATTAAATTAAGTTATACAAAAAACTATAATATATGATTTGGCACTGCAATATTGTTTCAAATCCAATTTTTTTTTTTCAGTTTAATAGGTCACGCCGTGTCAAGGGGGGGGGGATGATATCTGACACTTTAAATTAAGCTTAGCACCAACATATTGATTTCTTCGACAAATAAACATACATATTCGTAATCAGAATAACTTTTACTTTTATTTGATACCCCACACATAATACTTCCTAGAACATTTATAGTTTTTGCCCCTTTAACTACTTTGAGGATTTTTTTTGTTACCGCTATATTTTCCTTATATGTGAGACTATATAAAAAATATAAATAGAAAATTAGAAATATATATTTTTTTTTAAATTGTCTTATCTCTGTAGACTGGTTGCAATTTACAGACAGATAGACGGACAGACACGCGCGTGAAATTATAAAGATCCTTGGTATTACCTACTATTACTGTAAAAAATACATTTTGTCTCCCATTCAAAAACGATGAGATAGAAAAATATTTCATATTTGGGGAAAAAAAAATGTAATGACCTTTAAAATGCGGTACGCCCTTACTACTTAGGTACAAGTATTTAAAAGTTTACAAATAAGTTTTTTAAGTAAACATTGTAAAATGTACTCAAATAAGTCTATCATGTTAGAAATTGATTATTATTTAGTGAATGTTTTATTTTTATTTCATGATTACCACAATCAAAACATAAAAT
Source organism: Aphrophora alni (assembly GCA_963513935.1). Classification (NCBI taxonomy): domain Eukaryota; kingdom Metazoa; phylum Arthropoda; class Insecta; order Hemiptera; family Aphrophoridae; genus Aphrophora; species Aphrophora alni. The sequence continues at coordinate 48,608,354 of OY740777.1, read as the reverse complement.
ACTACAATGTAGATATTTTAACCCGCCATTTTGAAAAGGATATCAACTATACATTTAATACTATTGATTGTAACATCCGGTATACAGGGTGTACCAAAGTTATTAGAAAAGTATGCAAACGACTTGATATTTCAAAAACTGCTTTAGATTGAAAGATATTCAACCTCTCATTTTAAAACTCAACCTGAGCTATCTACAGGGTGGTACAAAACTTGAAGTTGGAGTTAATAACAACTAAGATGAAAATTACACATTCAACACAGGGTGTTAGAAAAGTATGCAAACGACTTGATATTTCAAAAACTGCTTTATATTGAAAGATATTCAACCTCTCATTTTAGAACTCAACCTACAGAATGGTACAAAACTTTTTATACATGTATATCTTTAATAACAACTAAGATGAAAATTAGACATTCAATACAGAGTGTTTTCAAAAGCAACTAAGTTTAGATATTTCCCAATTACACAAATTATTAGAACCAAATTTTACTTTAGTTTAGTTTTTATTTTAAGTTTTAACGAATTACTATAAACAAACCTAACATTTCAATTGAAGTTCTAAAATATATATTAATAAACATAATGCATAAAATTAATTTTCCATGCACAGAATGATCCAAAATTTAAACATTTTCAAACCTTCAGACTTTTGAAATAATTATTCTAAATGTTTTCCTTCTGTATTTTGGCAATGGGCTAATCTTCTACAGTAACCTCTCATCAATTCAAGACTAATGACATCAGCTTCTCTAATTATCAATAGCAGTTCTTGAAATATTAATTCGTTTCCATACATTGTAAAAGTGATGCAGTCAGATTGCCTATCTTACCCCGTAGTGTTACACAACCCCTGACTAGCTACGAGTGAAGACTTTTAAATTTAACTCATTTACTTCGCCCATTAGGTACAAAATGCATTTCAATAAAATATTCTATTATTTCTACTAAGTGCATGTTTTTAAATCAGGCTTTTATCACCCAATGCAGTAACTGGATAAAGTAGACCAAGAGATTGTTCAATCTTTAAAAGCCAGATTGTAGATAAGGAAATCTAAAAGTAACTCGTAAAATTTAGTTTCCTCATAGTTAAGTCCACCTCATGTGGTTGCGGTGATAAACACGCCTTCTGTATAAGTTTCTGTTCTCTCTAATTGGAGGCATTGTTACTATTAAAAGTACAATGAGAAACAAGTCTGATAAACTTAAAAAAGTTCCTTGGTGAAACGATATAAAATCTATTAACAAATATCATTTTAAAACATTGTATAAGCTAGTGAAACGAAATGATAAAAACTATTTAATTTGCCACTAGACGATTGTAGTTAAACCGATGAAATAAACATGAAAAATGTCTTTATAAAATCAGATTTATAACCTCAATCGGTTCACAAATACATATCTGAATTGAATCTTACAGTGTTTCTTTTGTTTATTCATTGATGGTGGTACACCGGTTATTTAAAAAAATTTATTACATATTATTATTAGTATAAAAATCTCTAATCTACAATGATGATAAAACTGACTGCTTAAATGGGTGATTCTGTTGGTGAAATTATGGATACATTGAATGTTTACTGATACAATTGACTTTTGTTCTTAAATTAATGAGCCAAACCCGTGTGCAAAATCTCAAATAAAATATTGCATTTCGTAAATTTTTTTTTTTTTTTTTTTTTTTTTTTTTTATTATTTTATTTATTCATAACCAATTTATAAACAAAATCGACCAATGATTCATTCTTAAATACTAAATCACATTAGAGGATAATCATTATAATAATAACTTCCTTATTATTACTGAAGCAGTTCGTGAGGCTTAATCCTCTTGAGGCGGCGAACATTATCGGCCACTTCAAGCACTGCTCTCATTTCTAAATTCTCATGAGTGAGAAGACGCAAATTGTGACTTATTGCACATTTCTTGATTTCCTCCTCAACAAGTCTGATGTTCAAGTCGCGATGTAAATCACCATTTCTAATATACCATGGGGCATTGACTATTCCCCGTAATACCTTGTTCTGGAATTTTTGAATTATTTGGATATTAGACTGCTTTGTGCAGCCCCATAGTTGTATGCCATATGTCCATACTGGTTTTAATATTTGATTGTATATTAAGATTTTATTCTGCACTGTAAGCCCAGAGTTACGTCCAAGCAGCCAGTAAAGTTTTCTATATTTTATTCTAAGCTCTTCAACTTTTTTCTTTACATGGACTTTCCATTTGAGCTTAGTATCTAAGGTCATCCCCAAGTATTTGGCATTGTTGGAGTAAGGAACAGCTTGAGCATTGATAAACAATGGATGGGTGATAATCTTCCTATTCGTAAAGTTTATGTGCGTTGATTTTGCCTCATTTAGTTTAATTCGCCAGCAATTTGTCCAGGTACTTATCTTATCCATTGCACCCTGTAGTCTACTCGTGGCCTTCTCAATACAAGCATCAACAGCAAGGATAGCAGTGTCATCAGCAAATGTGGCAACAATTGAATCAACAACATCTGGAATATCACGCGTATACAACAAATAGAGCACAGGTCCAAGGACACTACCTTGCGGTACACCTGCTGTTATCCTCTTTAATTCTGAGTAGTCACAGCCATGACGAACTCGAAAGTACCTTCCTTTAATATACGATTGTAATAACTCAAAGTACTGAGTAGGTAGGTCCCTGTGTAGTTTATATTCAAGGCCCTCGTGCCAAACCTTATCAAAGGCCTGGGCAACATCAAGAAAAACAGCTGAACATATTTTTTTCTCTTCAAGAGCTTTTTCGATTATATTGATAATACGGTGAATCTGATCTATAGTAGAATGCCTACGTCTAAACCCAAACTGATGTGTAGGAATCAGCTGTCTGTCTCGAATGATCGGCTCAAGCCTTCTTAGAAGCAGCTTTTCGAAGATCTTAGACATGACTGGTAGTAATGATATCGGACGGTATGATGTTACAGCGGAAGAGGGTTTTCCTGGTTTTAATATTAGTATTACCTCCGCAATTTTCCAATGGTGAGGTACATATTTCACCTTAAAGCAGGCATTTATCATATGTTGAAACCTTATGATAGCCATGTCTGGGAGCTCTTTCATTATCTGGCCAGTTATAAGATCATATCCTGGTGATTTCTTTGCTGATATGTTGCACCTTATCATATTCTTAAGCTCTTTTAGGGTCACGAATTGGATGTCTTTTTTGTCATTTCTATCTAAAGAACTGATATTTTCCTGATCTGTACTTTTTGGAAAGGGACTAAAAACACCGGCTAGATATTTAGCAAACAGATTCGCTTTCTGCATAGAGTTTGTGGCCCACAAACCATTCTCCATCTTTAATGGTGGATTTTGAATTTTAGGCCTCTTTATTTTTTTAGCAGCCTTCCAAAGTGAATATTCTGTATTTTCATCAGCAGTTAAATTGCTGAGAAATCTACACAACGCTTCATTTTTAATTTCCTTGATACGTTTTTTTAGTTGGTTACTGAGTCGATTAAATCTAACTTTATCGTCTGGATATCTGGATTGCTGCCACTTTCTTCGAGCGCGTCTTTTTTCTAGAACCAGCTCTCTGACCTCCATTGGGTAACTCGTATCCAATCCAATGTTTCGACTTTGAGGTGGTGTACTTTCTTCTGCTGCCTGCTGTATGTCAGCAATGAATTGTTCGACCCCTCTATCAATCTCTTCCTTGGTTTCAAGTGGAACTTCAAGGTCCAAGTACATCTGCAACTTTGCTCTAAACTCGTCCCAGTTTGTTTTCTTTGTACATAGTCTTGGGAGATTTGGTTTCTGTATTATTGATTTACTGACTGTTAAAATCACTGGCGTGTGGTCAGATGACAAATCGTGGTTACTTTCAACAGAAATATAATTACAGTTTATGCCCTTGGCGACAAAGAAATCAATCAAATCAGGCAATTTTTGGGGATCGGTGGGCCAGTAAGTTGGTGATCCAGAGGAAAGAAATGTGCATTTATATTCTAGTCCTGCATGATATAGCTCTTTACCTTTTGTAGTGATCAGTCTAGAGCCCCAGTGTGTATGTTTTGCATTATAATCTCCTCCAATAACAAAACATGAACCCAAGGTTTTAAAGAGACTTTTGAAGTCATCTTTGGAGGGCGAGTGTCTTGGCGGACAGTAAATTGCAGAAATTTTAAGCAATTTCTTCTTAGACTGTATGCTGACTGTTGTTACTTGCATCATTTCTTCTTCAACTGCAGGTTCCTCCCAATGTAGTATATTATCTTTTATCAGTACAGCTGATCCTCCTCTAGCTTTGTTGGCTGGGTGTGGACTGTGATAGCAAACAAAGCCACGAATATTAACAAATGAATGCTTTGTAAAATGAGTTTCAGAGATAAGGCAGACGTCTATTTTCTGATGTTTCAAGAACAATTCCAATTCAGATAAATGTTTCAGTAAACCATTACCATTCCAATTTCCAATACGGAGAGTAAAATTCATTTCTTCTTTGAAGCGGTTGATTTTTTAGAATTTGTGTTTAGCATACTTATTGTTTCAGTTAGAAATTTAATCGATTTATCTTGACTGTCTAACCGTTGTATAATAGATGTCCACATGTCTTTCATTGAATTCTCTTCATCTTTTCTTCTATTTTTAATAATTTCGGAATATGTTTTTGTATTTTGCTCTTTGTTGTTTTCATCTACTTTCGCTTGTTCGCTACCCGAGACACCACTGTGTTTTTTATCAGAAATAGCTCTAGCATAATCTTTTTGTCGATGACCAATCTGTCTATTTCGTCTTTCCTGATTTTCCTTCGCTATCAGACAACCCCTGTAGTTTGCAGGGTGCTCACCTTTACAGTTAATACATTTAGGCTTTTGATCTATCTTCAAAGTACATACCTTTGTAGGATGCTTACCAGCACACTTCACACAGGCATAATCTCTTTGGCAATAACGTTGTGTATGCCCAAATGCTTGACATCGCTTGCACTGTGGAATAAGATTTACGTTTCTCCTCAGTGCCTCTATTTTTACCCCTATTCCCAATATTGATTTAATAGCATAAACTTGGTTAATATCTTCGTAAATAAATAGGTAAAAAAAATTATTCGAAATTTTACACCCTACCGGTTTTAATGAAATCGGTAGACGCGATTTTGAGAAATTACAATACAGTTTCATTAGAGGTTTTTACCGTTAACTCACAAACCGATATTTTTGGAAACTCAATCAGTTTAGGCCCTTATTTAAATCAAAGATGGCGTACGTTTTAACTCTAATTCATAACTAGCTAATTGACATTTTTGGTGAAGGTTGGTTTTTATTGACTTATTGTACTCATTGGTCTCAAACATCAGGTGATCTAAACGTCCTACCAAAATACTCCTATCGCTAGGATCAGTGTACATTTCATAGACTAAGATTCCAACGTTACATCTGAAGCTAGTTTAGAAGATCCTTAAAGAAAACAGCTGATCTAAAATAAGAAATCAACAAGAATCCGGTTGTTACTTTTACTTCCATTAAACTGTCCCATTATCCTAAATCACTTTCACTTCTCATTGTGTGATTCACCATCCTTCCTTACATCTTTAACCTTGAATTTGTTTTATCCTTATTCGTGTTGGATGGTTGGCAGACCTTCTCAGGTAATTCGTTAAACAGTTTTTTTTTCAACCCATCGTTAGATTATATGGTTAGACAGAGCGAGTTGGTGAAACCAATTAACGCATGCGCAATAGAGATTGAAAACTTTCCTTTTTCAAAGAAAGTTTTTTTGTAAGGAAAAGGATAGTTTACATAATATAAACAAATTAAGAGACGCCATCGTTGTACTTACCCAGTCTCAACATAGAATGTAATTCCTAAAAGTTGGTTTCTAACCCCTTGTAGAAAAAAAAAAAAAAAAAAAATTAAATTGTATTGCTAATTCAAGCACTGTTATCCAGTAGAGTAAGTTTGTTTAAAACAATTGTTACACATATTTTATTGTAAATGTTTGTTTTCCTTATTTTTTATCTGAAAATTTCGAGAATGAAAAACCTCAATGTTTTAATAAAATTTTGAAACAACCTGAATTAGAAATTAAAAATTATATTTTAAAGAAATTGCACATATGGGATTCTTTAGTTTTTAGTCACTTGATAACGGGAACTGATTCTTATTCCCGAAACGTCGTGTTTTGATTTTTAACACGCAAATGTCCGAAAAAATGTATAATAATAAAATTGAACTTCCATCATTTAATAGATAACTTCAAACAGAGAATGGGATAGCGGTCATATATTTTATATCATTATTCCAAATCAAGATATAATATTGAAAACCCTCTTAGAAGTTTATTATAGTCAATACGGGCAATCCCGAGGGTGCTTGACTGGATTTGCACCTTTTTCATGTAGTCATTGATGAGATCTTTACTATTAGGTCTCTCTTGACCTTTTCCGAGTTTGACATTTGAGAGTATTCAAGAGATAAGAATATTTATTGTATGTTCCTTTCTTCCTTTTGATGTAAGACAATAAGAAACAAAAGTATTGAACCACTTAGAAAACAACTCATCCAAATGTTAGTATAAGAGCAGTTCGTCTCATCAGTAACCAAGGACAAGGTCTCCAGTCATGATGCTGCTCTCCTGACATCATCCCATCGTGCTAGCTTATCACGATAAAGCCATATTGAAAAAGAGCGGTTAATTGAGTTTTAAAATAAGTTATGTTAGACCTACACTTGATCCCGGATGCTAGAATACTACTGCATACTCTCAGAATCTTCTCCGCTACCAGCAGTAATAGTTACATGATAAATGAAGAATTTAGAAAATATTCTGTTTATTCTGTCAGTAGAACTACCGTTTAAATTAGAAAAACAAGGTGATGAGTTCCGATTAAACAATGTAATACAAGCAGATGTTCTGAAGTGTTTTGTGTCTAGTAAGAAATGTTGATTGGTATTGTTAGATCAAAGAGGCTTACACAGTAGGGTTAGGTTAGGTTAGGTTAGGTTAGGTTAGGTTAGATTAGGTTAAGTTAGGTTAGGTTAGTTTAGTTTAGGTTAGGTTAGGTTAGGTTAGGTTAGGTTAGGTTAGGTTAGGTTAGGTTAGGTTAAGTTAGGGTAGGTTAGGTTAGGTTATCATTCTACTAATAGATAATGTGGGGAAGAGTCTGAGGCAACATTTTCTATTACAATCCTTCCAAGGTGTTCTTTGAGTTTAAAATTCCTCTTCTATTATTCCTCCAATGCTTTTGTTCCGGCTTTGTCTGGTAATCCCTGAGATAGTGATTGCAAGTACCTGCCCCACTCAAGCTACTTAACCCTCCTACACATCGCCAAAGTGACGGGAGTGTAACGTCCATTTTTTTATGTGTCTGAGGCCTTTCTGTCCTTTCGATGCTTCTTGTATTAAGAGTGACCTTCCTTTACTTATGTAGAGGAAATCTCAACGAAGCTGAGGACTCCCCTTCTGATAGTCATCACGGAAGACATGCTATCAAGACATTGCATTACATTAATATCTCCCACAAACTTCTTATTTTTCACATTTCTCTACACAATTTTTTCCACTTGTAGGAAATGTAAAATAGTATTGGTAAATGAAGGAGTCTTATGCAGTAGGGGTAAGTTTGTTTAAAACAGCTGTTACACAGGTTTTCTGAATCTCGTAATTGTGTATATCACTACTTTCTTAATGTCGGCTGGACCCTAACGGTGATCGTGAATGTGCATATAACGTTTCAACTCGCTTTGCTCTAATCACTAACTCTACCCTGTTGGATCTTGTAACTTCAAAAATATTAAATTTTCTTGGGAGGTAAAAGATATGTTTTTTTTTATGAAAATAACTTCAATATGTGTTACATTGGGTTGCCACCATTGCATGCAGGATTGAAATCTGCAAAAATATAACTAATTTAGTGTGTTATAAGTTGAAATAACACAAAATATGGGGAGGGGGACTGTTTAAATTTGCATAGAATATGACATTGTCAATTCGATAGGATTCTATATGTGCACACTGTAACAAATTTTATATTTCTGTCCTAATATTTGTTGTTGTCGTGCTTTCATACGTTAGAGGCAGAAATGTCAAAATCACTTTTTTAGTTTCCTGAGGCCATGAAACAAAATTTCGATCAAAAAATGGAGGTTGAAAATATTTGCTATTACTAAATATACCTTATACTTCCCTTTTTCAAAAAATGTGGTTGTTGGAATGTCTATCGTCTGTCCCTTGTCGTATATGTAGCGCTCTACAGCCCCAAAAAGTGGACAGATTTTAATGAAATTGGCACATTGTGGCCATTTTTTCACTTCTTACCCTTACACCTTTCACCTTACCCGCGATAACACCCTTACAATATCACGCGTCTGTCTGTCTGCAAGTTGCAACCCGTCTAAACAGACAAGACGATAAATCTTATTTCAAACTTCACATTTATATTCTTTGTATTGTTCCACATGTAAGGAAATTGCAGCGTTAACAAAAAAGTAATTTGGGGTAGTTAAGTGGCAAAACTATATTAAAAATTGTATTTTTAGACATAGGTATATGTGTAGGGTATCTAATAAAACTAAATAAAACTAGAAGTTATTCTGATTAGGGATGTGTATGTTTATTTAACGAAAAAATTAATATGTTGGCGCTAGTGTCAGATATCATGTCTCTCTCTCTCTCTCTCTCTCTCTCTCTCTCTCTCTCTCTCTCTCTCTCTCTCTCTCTCTCTCTCTCTCTCTCTCTCTCTCTCTCTCTCTCTCTCTCTCTCTCTCTCTCTCTCTCTCTCTCTCTCTCTCTCTCTCTCTCTCTCTCTCTCTCTCTCTCTCTCTCTCTCTCTCTCTCTCTCTCTCTCTCTCTCTCTCTCTCTCTCTCTCTCTCTATCTCTCTCTCTCTCTCTCTCTCTCTGGGCTGGTGGGAGGTGTGGTTGGACGCGGTTACGTATGGTGGGAGGTGTGGTTGGGCGTGGTTATGTATGGTGGGGGATGGTGGGGATGTTGGGAGGTATGGTGGGTAATGGTGGGAGGTATGGTGGGGATGTTGGGAGGTATGGTGGGGGATGGTGGGAGGTATGGTGGGGGAAGGTGGGGGATGGTGGGAGGTATGGTGGGGATGTTGGGAGGTATGGTGGGAGGTATGGTGGGAGGTGTGGTTGGGCGTGGTTATGTATGATGGGAGGTGTGGTTGGGCGTGGTTATGTATGGTGGGGATGGTTTGAGGGGTGGTGGGAGATGGTGGGAGGTGTGGCTGGAGATGGTGGTAGGTGTTGTGGGAGTTGCTGGGGTGTATGGCGGGAGATGGTGGTGGGAGTGGTGAGACGTCACATGTACACATTGACGATAGTGACGTCAGACCGGGGGAAGGCGAACACAGTACTGAGCAATAATAGCCTAGTAGTAGTAGGACCCCTCCCACCAGAGCGCACTACCGCAGGTTTTACATTGAATTATATGCCTGTACATTTCGTAGAAGTTGGGACACGTACCCCTTACCATACCTCCCACAATCAATAACCACGCCCAACCACACCCCCACCATCCCCCACCTACCCCCACTCCAATCTTGTCCTCAAGTTCCGCACACTCTACTCTTGATTTCAATCAAATATGATTTACACTGGTGACGTGTGAAAAATGTTTAAAACACTTAAATAAATATTTTATTGAAAAGGTCGTCCACAGTTCATTTTAATTTATTGATAGACACCTATGTAACTGACAATTTTATATAAATCTGACGATGGTGAGTAGAAAGTTTGTTCAATATTTTTCTAAAAATGGTATTGCCACAAAAACTCTGTGAACGGATAGTCAGTCCGTATCCTGAACTACAATTTAAGCTACGGTTAAATTACTAGTTTGTAAGTAATTTAAAAAAAAAAAACTTAAAATAAACCCTTCCATTCCCAAAAAACCATTCAGTTTCCACCTTGAGGTAAGTTTTCAGAATTCCTCAAAACTTATATTTATCATATTGTATTGAAAATGACCTGAATAAATATAATCAAAATCTTGAAAAATCAGTTGTAGCCTAGTTGTAGAGGTGACGTGGTCACAGCTGATAATCAGCTGCTTGACCCTTTGTACAGCTGATAAAATCCGATATACGTATTACAGGGTAACTTGGTAGTTTTTTTGAACAGCTGATCTTCACGTTTCACGGCCACACCCGAAACGGTGATTATCCCGTCGGTCCGTCGTAACCAAGACAGCTGTCACATGCATAACCTCATTGGAAAATCAAATTTAAAATGTAAAAATGGCGACCATTTCAACAATTTATTTTATTCATATCACGAGCGAAGTAAATGAGTTAAATTTAAAAGTCTTCACTCTTACCTAGTGGAGAACTGAAGCACGTCAGGGGTTGTTTGTGACACTACGGGGTAAGATAGGCAATCTGACTGCATCACTTTACAATGTTAGAAAAGTATGGAAATTGTATCATAAAATCACCCCATAATTTCACCAACACAATCACCCATTTAGCCAGTAAGTTTTATCATCCTTGTAGATTAGAGATTTTTATACTAATAATAATATGTTTTTAAAATAACCGATGCACCACCATCAATAAATAAACAAAACAAAAACTGTAATATTCATCTCAGGAATGTATTTGCGAACCGATTGAGATAATAAATCTGATTTTATAAGCACATTTTTCATGTTTATTTCATTGTTTTAATTACAACCGTCTAGTGGTAAATTCTACATTATTTATCAGTTAGTTTTGACTGGTTTATACAATGTTATAAAATGACGTTTTTTTAAGGTTTGTTATTTGATTTTGCAATGTTTTTCCATTAAGTTTTTAACTTTATTGAACTGTTTCTCATTTTACTTTTAACAGTAACAAAGCCTCCAATTATAGGGAACAGAAACTAAGGCAGAAGGCATGTTTATCATCGCAACTACAAGAGAATTATGCGTGGACGTAACTATGAGGAAACGAACACTGAGGATGTCAGCCGAAGTTATACCATTTACAATTGTACCAATGTATGAACGTTTCAATCAATTTACAACATTGTTTAAATTTAAAAATATTTATATATAACAAAATATCGCTTCATTAGATGATAAATCCAATAAGGCGATGCTGGAACAGAACTTAAGGAGTTTCCAAAAAAAATTATTTTGCTGGAGTTAAAGATGCAAGTCGCCGCTCGTATTACAGAAACTACCAACAAGGTTTCAACCATCACTTCTGGGAATTGCATACTATTCCCTAGTATAGATTTGCTATTCCTCCGAGTGCACTCTATGCACTCTATCCCTCCGAGTGCTATTCTCCTTCCACGAGTTAACAATTAACTGTCTTCAGGCTGGAAATATTTAATATGATAATTAATTTTCCTAACCTAACCTAACCTTCCACGAGTTGACAAAATCAATTAATTTTAATCAAGAAATTGTCTTCAGGTTGGAAATATTTAATATGATAATTAATTTTCCTAACCTAACCTAACCTAACATAACCTAACCTAACCTAACCTAACCTTCCACGAGTTGACAATTAACTGTCTTCAGGCTGGAAATATTTAATATGATAATTAATTTTAATAACCTAACCTAACCTAACCTTCCACGAGTTGACAATTAACTGTCTTCAGGCTGGAAATATTTAATATGATAATTAATTTTCCTAACCTAACCTAACATAACCTAACCTAACCTAACCTAACCTAACATAACCTAACCTAACCTAACATAACCTAACCTAACCTTCCGCGAGTTTACAAAATCAATTAATTTTAATCAAGAAACTGTCTTCAGGCTGGAAATATTTAATATGATAATTAATTTTCCTAACCTAACCTAACATAACCTAACCTAACCTAACCTAACCTAACCTAACATAACCTAACCTAACCTAACCTAACCTAACATAACCTAACCTAACCTTCCACGAGTTGACAATTAATCAATTAATTTTAATCAAGAAACTGTCTTCAGGTTGGAAATATTTAATATGATAATTAATTTTCCCTGTTTAAAGGTGTAAAACTCCCTCGATCATAATCGTCTTTTAAAATAAAAAAGACCCCTTGCTCTTGAATATTCCAATAGCGTCAGGTTCGGAAAAGAACAAAATTTTGTCAAGAGAGACCTGTTGGGAAAGATGAAAGTTAGGTACTCTAGTATAGTATAAATGGGAGAGCAGTGTAAACTGAAAGTTTTCAGAGAGGCACTGCTGATGTATATAAACACTTCTTCATCCATCGTTCATTTTCACTTTTTATCATTTAATATTAGACCCGCTATCCTCTATGCATCAGCAGTTTGGTGGAGGAAGATAGACCAAAGTACTGCGCAAGCAAAGTTGGCTAAAGTGCAAAGACTAGCATGTCTAAGCATCATAGGTGCCATGAAAACAACACCCACTGCCGCGATGGAGAACCTTCTAGGCTTGGATCCCCTACCGGTTGCAATTAAGGAGGAAGCTATGAAGCAGGTCCTCAAACTACATGAGGAATACCATTTTAAAGTAAGAAACCTCAAAGGAAATCAGGAAATCCTCAGAGCCACTCCTTTATTAGATATGGCTGCAGTGAGTGACCAGATGAAAGTAAAAATGATTTTTATCACAAAAAATACAAAGTTCGCTTCCCCATTAGGGAAGACTGGACGGGAGGCACAGAATGTGTACCGGGGGACTCCCAAAAGTTGTTCACAGATGGATCCAAAATGGAAGGTGGTGTGGGGGCAGGAGTGGTGGGACCAAGGTTCAAAAGACATGTGTCCCTCAGTGCTGACGCCACCATCTTTCAAGTAGAGGTACATGCCATCCATATGGTGCCGAATCATCTGATCACAAAAAACCAATGCAAATGGAAAATTAGCATCATGTTGGATAGTCAAGCGGCTTTAAAAGCACTTCAAAGTAACAACTTGAGATCAAAGATGCTTCACGAGTGCCATCAGGCCCTAAACCAGCTGGCGGACAAGAATAAAGTTGAACTTGTCTGGGAGCCAGGGCATGAGGGAATAGCAGGCAATGAGGAAGCAGATCAGCAAGCTAAACTTGGTGCATCTAAACCCTTTACAGGGCCATTTCCTATGTATGGATTTGGCCCTAGGGATTACCAGGAGGTTATTACCAACTGGGCCAACAAAGTAATCAACAGAACCCGGAATACATTGCCGAGTCTTATACATTCCAAGAAGTTCCTTAGACCTAATAAAAAGAGGGGGAAGGTAGTGCTAAACCTAAGCAGAAGAGAGCTAAAACTCCTCTGTGATATACTAACAGGACATATCCATTGCAGGTATACACTGGTGGATGATGACACTTGCAGGTACTGTGGTGAAGAGGTGGAACGCATGGAACACCCGGCCTTATGCCTAAAGCGACATAAATTTCTAGAATTTATCTTTATTTCGGAAGAAGAATTACTAAACCTCCCGATCAGGGGTTTCATCGATTTTGTTAAAGACATAGATCTCTCCTGAGTCCAACAAGAGGTGGGCACAAAAGATCTAATTAGGTCGCAGTGCAGGAGGCGTTCTAAAACACTCTACCCAGTCTTAATAATAATAATAATATCAAACCAAATAATGTTCTGTAAAAATGTTTCTTAATAGAAAAAAGATAATATGATTGTCAAACAGTGTTAAGTTGAAATATGAAATACAGCATTAATTTTGTATAAATTCAATGAATAACACCTATACAAGTCACCATGAGTCAAGTGCGTTTAGGAAGGAGCCAGAATACAGCCACACATTGAAGAAAGAAACCAATAGTGACCATGTGAGTTTGTCAACTTGTTTCCCCAATGTGACAGCACCACGATTATTCTGCAGTTACGTTCATTTAAGATCCTCAGAAAAATCATAGACACTGCATTTTATTTTACATCACAGTTAGTTGGAAAAGGCATAATTTAATGAAAAATTGAAAAATAAACATTCGTAGTTGCTTTCCTAGAAAATAATTAATCTATTTTAAAATTATCAAGAAATCATTTCTGTAGAGGATCAAAAACTGAACAATATTTTCGAAACTTTTGCAAATTGTTCGGAAATTGCATTGTATTTTGTGTGGTGCAGGAACTTATAGAACTTGAAAAAATCTGCATTTAACTTTTTTAAATATGTATTAAAAAATAGTTGTGTTGCAGATGTTTGAACAAAAAATTACCAAAATTGTGAATATTGGAAATTCTTCATTAAAATATTTTTAAATTAAATATAAACAATATGTGAAACATTGCTCACAATTTCGTACTCTACAGAAATGATTTCTTGATAATTTTTAATTAGAATTGTATTTTTGTGTAATTAGTGAAAAACTGTTGTAAATATGTAAAATTTCATTTTTTTAGAAATTTGTTTTCTTCAAAATTCTGCATTAAGACAATATTTTATCATAGAAAATTAGGAAAAAGAAAAGAAAATTATAAAATTTGATTGTGCCCCTCACCCAGTGAAGAATAGCATTTGTTGAGGGTCAGATTATTTGGTTTTCATAAACAGTAAGTATAGTCCATGTAATGTCCATGGTTTTTTCTTAAAAAAAAAAAAAAAACTTTTTTCTGATATATTGAAAATATTAGTTAACCAACAACCCACCTTCAATTTGATGTAAGGCTTGCTGTCACTATTATTCTGCCACAAAACAAAGCAATGTATCCTTTTCTCAGGTTCTGGAGTTTCACATTCTTGAGTCTCGTTACACCCTGAGCTGCCCATTGTCTCGGCACATAGTGTCTCATTGTGGAACTCACATTTCGTTGTCATGAGGATAGCATGGCCTCTACCCCATCCTGTATCAAAATGAAATAGTCAGTTTTATTTGTCATGTAATTATTAATACGTCATATTCTGACAGTTAGTAACTTTTGTCTGCCAGTGTAATTTCTGTCACTGTTTATCAAACGATTTTGATGAAACGAAACACATAGTTTGTCTTATGACAGAATGATGTAATTAGCAAGAGACCCACGCAGAGATTGAAGTATGTCATCTATAGATTACCCTATTGTACGAAGGTTGTTGACGCCCAGCAAGATATCTCGGTGCAATTACTGCCTGCGGTTGTAGGTTATGGGGGGGGGGGTTCTATGAACTGGTTTATCAAGTTTAACTATACCGTTTATTATTGTTTTAAAGGCAAAAAAAATCTTTCCCTCATTATCATATTGTAAAAAAAAGAAGGGAAAAAAACATAAAATACAGACGTCTAGTCATGCAGAGTCAGAAAAGAACAAGAGTTAGTCAAGAGAGAGCAGATTCAAACCTTAAAGGCTGTATTTTTAGCAAAATTTTATCATAATCTTTCAACCTAACCTAACATAACCTAACCTAACCTAACATAACCTAACCTAACATAACATAACCTAACCTAAACTAACCTAACCTAATCAATACGTTTTAATTAATTATTTTTGTTGTTTTAAAATTAGAAACTTTATACCACAATTTGAAGAAGTAAAAATCGAAGTATTGTCAAAATCGTCTAAAACTCTCAAAAAGTACCTCTTGTGAATTGTCTAAAATATCCAAAGTTTGCTACTGAATTTTCCCTTTGAAAAATTATTTTCAAAGGGAGCAATAATTTTGGTTAAAAATCAATCTTTTTCAATAAATTGAAGTAAAACAATTTTAGATTTAACAAATTTCTCCTTATAAATTGAAACTATTTGTATGGAATTTCGTTTGGTTGAAGTAAACAATCTGTTCGATGTATAGTCGCGTTAACAAATCAAATTCAGCTGATTTTTGTCCAGATCGACCAGACTAAAGTGCATGATCCAAAGTTAAAACAAATTTCGACGCTGAACTTATTTATTTAACAAACAGCCCATTTTTATATAACTTTATAAATGGAAAATATTAGGCTGAACAATTTAGTACTCGTGGGTTTTGAGGCTCACTGAACAAGATTCTGATGTCAAAATGACAAAATTAAAAATGGAGGATGTCAAAACGCTGCTCTACAAAACATTTATAACTTATTGTCATTCACTTATTTTTTGTACAATTACACATATACTTGAAATAATTCAGATCTATTTTTCAAAAAATATTTAATAATTAAAATTTATCTAAATGAAGTAATCCTTACCTCTAGAACGATCTGTTTCGCTTTCGCCATTTATAATTTTGTCATTTTAACATTACAATCTTGTTTTGCAACCACAAACACCCTCGGATACACAATTTGAGCCAATTATATAAATTATTTCCCGAGATCGGTTTTTCCCATTATTCACGAAAGGGGTTAAATGAATAGAAGGGGAGGGAGGGAAGTAGAGGGAATTACAAGTTGTATACTTTTAATAAAAAAGTGTTGTACACATTTTTCCAAAAAAAATTACTACTAAGAGTTAATAGGGTAGCATGTTAATGGGGTATCATTAAAAGGCATTTTTACCTGTAGAGCGGCCACTTTGGCATACGCCATTTTTAAATTTGGCATTTTGACATCAGAATCTTGTTCAGCGAACCCAAAAACCCCCGAGTACAAATTTTCAGCCAATTATATCAATTATAACTTGCAGCATCAAAATGTTTTTTTTTTTTTTTTACTTTTGATCTATTAACCTTACCATGCACTTTAAAAAAAATTAGTCTGATTGGACTGGACAAAAAGCAGCAGTTAAAAGATATTTGGCGCAACTATTACAAGGTACTGTGGTTTAAATGATAAAGTGCACCGTTAAAAACACTACATTTCAAGAGAGAAGAAATCAATGGTTTTTTTTATAACGCTTTTACATAATTCATCATTTTTTAACATAAAATATAGCAGTTGTACATAAAATATAGCATTCTGTACATAAAATATAGCAGCTGTACATAAAATATAGCAGCTGTACATAAAATATAGCATTCTGTACATAAAATATAGCATTCTGTACATAAAATATAGCATTCTGTACAGGAAATATACAGTTGTACATAAAATATATCATTCTGAACAGAAAATATTGCAGCAGTACATAAAATATAGCATTCTGTACAGAAAATATAGCATTCTGTATATAAAATATAGCAGCTGTACATAAAATATAGCATTCTGTACATAAAATATAGCAGCTGTACATAAAATATAGCATTCTGTACATAAAATATAACATTCTGTATATAAAATATGGCAGCTGTACATAAAACATAGCATTCTGTACATAAAATATTGCAGCTGTACATAAAACATAGCATTCTGTACAGAAAATATTGCAGCTGTACATAAAATATAGCAGCTGTACATAAAACATAGCATTCTGTACAGAAAATGGTGGAGAATAAGATTTTAATTTTTAATGCTTTCGAAGGATAATTTTATCGATGTCAAAAGTCAACACTTTATAAACAATTTTGAGACCGTAGAAGTCGAGATATTTATAAAAATTGACTAAAATTCTCAAATAGTATCTCCTTTATAAATATCCGAAGAATAAAAGTATTTTGAACGAACAAAATGTTTGGCTACAAAACTATATGATTTTTAAAAAATTGAATTCCTTGTAATATTTAGAGAAAAACTATTTGAGATCTATCAAATCTCCCCCATATTTGTGGAATTTTATGCATATAAATTATTGTTTTCAATAAAATCGGACTATTGGGTTAAATATATTGCGGAAGGGTATACCGTCCAACAATCCTACATTTTAAAACAGTCAACATTCTTGGTTGATGAAAAACTGCATCTGTTTACATACGGGAATAAAGCCATAAAATTCTGCTCAGAAAATATCCTGGAATAGGATTTATGTTTTTTGTCACATAATAATATCAACAGAAAAATAAATTATCAATTTCCAAAGTATCGCAAGTTTAGGGCTGAGTGAAGGTAAAACGAAATCGGCATCTCTTTTGTAAATAGTTAAAGATCTCCTAAATTTAGAGACAAGAGAAAATTATTTGGGGGGGGGTAAAACATTTTGCGGAGTTTTTTGATTTATGACGAATTAAATTCCTTACTTATTTTGATTAAAAAAATTAATCTAAGAAATTTGTTCCTAAAAAGTTGGAAATGTTTTACATTGTTTTTATTTCACTAAAATCGGTTTATTTGGTTAAGATATATTGGGGTTTAAGTTTAAAAATATACCGTCAAAAAAAAAAACCACTAATTTTCAAACAGTCAAAATGCATGATTTTTCACGAAATGTTTACAATTTTTTTTTCGTGACGATATTTGTGCAATATTATAACAGCCTTCATTTTGTAATGAAGTAATCCATTTTTCAAATTTCCTGTATTTCCAAGTCACCCTGTACATTAGAAATATAAAGAGTCACTTTTACAAATAGTTAAATCGTGATAAGTTGTTATGTGTTTAGAACTACCTGACATATCTAAAGAATCCGTTGTATGACGTCATCTGTATTCTTACGTTTATCACTTGTTGACATATCTTTGTACATACTTTAATAACAATTGTTTACATAACAATAACTGAAGTCACGAAAATTGTTTAAAGTGTTTTTCAGCCTCGTAACATGTAAATAATAAAAAAGTATTCACAAGTTTAAAAATGACCGCCATTTAATTTTTTTTTTCTAATTCCAACAGGAATTTATATTAGCATACTATAATGTCTCAACTTTACTGTGTTTATCTATTTTAGTGTTTTTGATAATGACGGACTGTTCATATTATTAATGTTGTTTTAATCAGAACATTTTGCTATCTTAAATGTACATAAAAACTAACACACGCCGTTTCGATAGAATAAATCAACTCTCGTTATCAAGTATAAATGATACAATATCAACATTGTCTAGAGACATGCTGGGAACTAAAACTAAATCTATATAACCTTAGAGTATAATTCAAATCAAAAACTAGTCCCGAATAGTTACGTGACTCAGTATAAACAGTGAAAAGTATAAACAGTATACAATGGATGGTAATCATGGATTGTTAAGAGACAGGTGTCCTCACTGTTCATCGGGGTGTAAACAACCTTTAATCAAGAGTTTAGACCTCGATCGCGTCATCATTCCCATTTGTGGAATAAGCGGAATATTTTCAGACATATTTAAAATTGAAAAATTTTTATCTCCGATTTTTTTAATTCAGTTGAAGTTGAAAATCACAATATTGAAATCCAATTATGTTATCAAAAACTATATTTTGTCAACTTAAATTTATATGTTGAAATTTTTGATGCTTAGAGAGGAGATTGCACACAATGTATTGTGATCTACGTTTAAATTACGACAGTAAATAAACACTTTTCTTGAAGAGCAATAAACAAGCGTCAGATTGTTTGGTAAAACTAACAATATTTTTAAGCAGTTGAATCTCTCAGTGCATGGAGGCAGCATGACAATTTTAAAATTCGCGAAGAATATTTTATAAAACGAGTTGATGAGGGCCATCATGGTACTTACCCGGCCCCATCATACAATGTAATACAAGCAGATACTCTAAATAAAATGTCCAATAGCTGGTTTCTTGGGCCTTGTAGGAAATGTTAATTTGTATTGGTAGATCAAGAAGGGTAAGTTTGTTTAAAACAGTTGTTACACAGGTTTTCTAAACCTCATTGTGTTTCACTTTTTTTGACGTTGGTTAAGCTATTGATATGTATAGTCTCCACTTGCTTCGCTCGTGTCCTGGCAAGCCTCGAAGCTAAAGAACTTGCTGTAACTTCTAAAACTAAATAAATATCATATTTTAAGTGTTCCAAATCAGATTTTGTTATAATAACTTCGCTATTTATCACCCAAGAGATGTGGGGGGTTGTTATTTAGAACTGAAATCTCCAATGTTTTGAAAACACACACGTGATACGGACAAAAAACTGTTTAAAATGGCCGCCATTTTGACATTTTAATTTGATTTTTTTTAAATTTCTCTAGCGTTGTATCTGACCACACTATAGTCCCCTTACAACAAATCTCATGTTCCTATCCATGAAGTAATGATGGCATTTAGAAAATCACTTTTCACGTCTTCCTGAAGCCACGAAATGTGAATATCAGTACAAAAACTGATGTCAAATTGTTTTGCGATCCACCAACTTAGCGTATACTTCGTAGAGAGCTTTGGAGAAGAAAAGGAATCAAGAGTGTGTCAAAGATAGTTTACCTTTGATCTCTAATCAATAAATTTCTATTGCAACATATGACAATTGAAGGGCTAGAGGGAAAAAGTGGCCAAGTCACTTTTTTTCACAAAATTAGTTATTGTTGGATTGTGGTAGACCTGGCTGAGTACTTCACATTCATATAAAGTTTTGTTGGAAAAATGGGTCTAGTCACTATTAAATAATAGATTGAAAATAATGCCGTAGCGGGAAGGATGGGTCAAAATTAATCTTAAAAGTGCTCTCCTGAAAAGTTTGATAATACTGACTTGGCCCCCTTCTTCCCTCTAGCCCTTCAATTTATTTTAATCACAACTTATCAACTTGTTTACAGTATACTTTCAACAATTTTGCATGAAAATTACATTCCAAAGTTTTAGTAGGCAAATAAATTCTTATTACACTGCAGTTGGCATCAATACATTGAAGTAAAATTCGGTAACTAACTACAGCGAATTTGAAATCTATTTGTAACGTCACGTGTGAATCTGAGTTATCATTTTATTTTTTTAAAATCTTGGAAAATTAATACAGCCCACGAAGTGAGGGTGGCTTTGTCCAGTTTGGCTCCAAGATTTAATAAAATGTGCACTGAACAACAAGCGCATTATTTACAATTAACTTTTTCATTTCCTATTTTTTAAAATCCCTCGGTCATCATCGCCTTAAAAAATAAGGAGGAAAAAGAATAATCTAACCCTGTAACTGGTAATTGATGGATAACAAGAGTATTAGCCTAAGCCTATCTTAGCCACCACGCATTTCTCTCACCTTACCTCCCTGTCAAACAAACCGGAACACCAAGGACACCTGGCACTACCAGCATAGTTAGCTGTTTCCACTGTAGACAGTAAAACTGGAGAACTCCTAGTATCGGAATTTTAATTGAGATTTAACGGCAATAAACGAACTCATTCCGCGTCCATCATTCCGCGTCCAAGTCTCAAAGTCGACGTCCGTACTTTCGGATGTGTCCACCTATAGTCCTCTAATAGCACCACGATCATAATGTAACAAAAGTTGGTCTAGAGATATGTTAAAGGAAAGATGAAAGAGAAAGATAGATCCAGCTAGGTGATGCTACATCTGTGTTCGCTCTAAAGGAGGTTTATTTATTCAATGGTATAATTTGACGTCGGGCTACAGTAGAGGTGGAGAAGATGACGGTGGTAGGGGACGTCGGCTGCCTAGCCGGTGGTCGGATTCTTTGACCGGGGAAAAACCTAAAGTCAAAGCTTCTTGAGCTTCCCTAAAACCCAAGGTAGTAGGGGGCTCGGGGGTCGAACCACGGGAGATCAAGCAGGGGATAGGAGTAGGGACGTGATAGCGGGGAAAGTGGGTTTGGGATTCGCCACGACGGGCAAGGTACAGGAGCTGGAGGTGCTTGGTCCTGAAAAGGACCGTGGAGTTGCGGCAGTGGAGTTGTAGGAGCTTGGTCCTGAAAA
The DNA here is from genome assembly GCA_963513935.1 of Aphrophora alni. Lineage (NCBI taxonomy): Eukaryota > Metazoa > Arthropoda > Insecta > Hemiptera > Aphrophoridae > Aphrophora > Aphrophora alni. Next base: position 48,586,893 of record OY740777.1, on the reverse strand, counting down.
GGACCGTGGAGTTGCGGCAGTGGAATTGTAGGAGCCTGGTCCTGAAAAAGGCCGTTGAGCTGTGGCGAAGTTTTGCTGGTCGTATAATGCCGCAACTCACGGCTAATTCGCCGCTGTACTCGACGTAGGGCCCGTCGCTACGTGTTGTTGCGCCTCCCCGGCATTTAGATCAGGGGACCGCCGGGTAGCCACTACCCTATTAAATTTTCCTTACGGAAGGCGGTACAGTAGTAGCTCGCCGGCGATCTTACAGTAGTAAGGAGGCGATGGCTAAATTCTTCAATGTATTTATACTCTTATCAAACGGGGAATGCGGCTGAAAGGTCGCCTCACTCTAACGCACGCGCCATCACACACAGACGCGCAGAGTGTATAGACTGGCCGGTACCTACCGTGGGCCGAGTTACCTACTGTGCTTCACTTGATCAAACTTTCGTTTATTTAATTTGATATTTTAAAATAAAATCTATAATATATTTGTATTATACACTTCATTACAAGAAAAATGAGATCAAACGTTGTATAATTTATTTTAATAGAATCAACATTGTTTGCTGCAGTATGATGACAGTATGAATGACAGTATGATGACTAATAAGTGTGAATAAACAACACTATCGTATATCTTTATCGAAAAATATGTACTTTTCGATTTTAATGAAACAAAGGAGCACAATATAATAATAACAGTATAAAACATAATTTGTACTTTATTATTTACATTGTGATAAGATGTGTATGAATATGTATGTACAGTATTAAAACGGTAATTTAGCATTTACACAATTTATTTTTTGTAAATTAAACATTTGCTCATCTAAACAACAGCAATACAGAGAATAATGTTGAAAACAGCAAAACATTCCCTACTGATATTGAAAATGTAGCAAATATTGTAAAAAAAAAAAAAAAAAAAAAAAAAAAAAAAAAAAAAAAAAAAAAATGTTTTAGCTACTATATTAATTTATCAATTCATCTTGTACACTAGACAGGATTCCGGCACGAAGGGAGATAACCGTAGTTATTTTACTAAGTACAAAAACAAATTTGCTATTACCAATCCACAAATTAAAATTTTTTAAGAAGAAAACAACTTCAATGGGTTCAAAGTTTATAAATGTATTTCCAAGTGATATCATGAATGAAAATAAGCGTAACAATGTGATAAGGTATGCGTTAAACAAACAGTTGTTTGGTCTCATTTTTCTTGTAATTATATGTAGAATAAAAATATATTAAAGATTTTATTTTCAAAAAAAGTGGGCTGCTGTGTAAAGTGAAGCCCAGTGGGTGACTTGAGGGGAGGGGGAGGTTACCGGACACCCTAATCCTCTTCTCTTGTGTGAATGAAGCGATACTTTGTTCAACTGCATTCCCAGTTTGATGCTGGTATAGTACTTCTGATACAAATTATTGTCATCTTTAAACATTATTAGTTACTCCTTCTTCTTGTTCGTCGCTGAATCCCTCTTCATTCAAAGTCAAGTTAGTCGTTTGGGCTTTCTTAAATTGTGTCTACCGTAAACTGAATTGTCTCGATCATAGCCTACGAGATATTCTACAGGTGTAATCGAAGTGTTAATCTGCTCGACGTGGCCCAGGCCTTTGATAAGGTCTGGCACGAAGGTTTGATACATAAACTTAATACAATACTACCAAAACAATATGCTGACATGTTAAATTAGCATATTAAATTAAATACCTAACGAGTCAAACAGGAAGATGGCTATTCTGAGCTAAGAGAAGTGAGGGCAGGTGTGCCTCAAGGGAGTGTTTTGGGGCCCATACTCTACTTATTGTTTACACGTGACCTGCCGCAGCCAGAGAACGTTACTGTTGCCATGACACAGCCATAATGGCGATTGGTTCGACCGTAGGTGAAGCTACCATTATGCTTCAGGATGCTAGTGACCAGATACAGCAATGGACTAGGAGATGAAAAATCAAGCTAAATGAACTGAAATCTGTCCATATCAATTCCACAAACAAAAGAACAGAGAATTGTCTTCCAGTTACCTTAAATGGAGTTGTAGTACCATATGTAGACGCTGCCAAATATTTGGGGATGACACTAGATTCAATAATACGGTGGAAGGAGCACATCAGAAGAAAAAGGACAGAACTTGGTCTCAAATATAGACAACTGTACTGGCTATTGGGACAACAAAATTTTGATGTATAACCAAATTCTGAAACCAATTTGGCTTTATGGAATACAACTGTGGGGTTGTGCGAAGGAAACGAACATCAGATGTATTCAAACCTTTCAGAATAGAGTGCTACGGAGCATGGTAAGTGCTCCATGGTACATCAGACCTTGGGATCCCTGATGTCGCCAGTGAAATTAAAAGGTTTGGCTGCAAATCATGAATTTGGTTGCATTGCACCAGCATGTCAACGTAGAAGCTATTCAACTGCTTGACAACACCAATACAAGTGAGAAGGCTTCTGAAGAGAACTAAAACTTTTGAATTAGTGTAATTCAGTGTGTGTTTCAATAAATAAAAATAAAAAAATTTATCAGAATTTCCTTGAGATGACTATAACAGCTATAATCTATATTCACTCAAAACTAATTATAGAAAAATGTTTCACTAGAGTGTGGAATCGCACCCCCCACCACTTTTTCTTCCACCATCATCAATTTGATTGGACGATAGCAAAATCTATTTCCGATAACTCATTGGTTGTGTAATACCAAACACTTTATCAAACAATAAAAATAGACTACTGTTTTGATAACATAGTAATATATTATTTACATAATTAGTGTCTACTAATATAGATCTAGCACAGCTGATTGTCTGATACCAATTAATAATCTTATGTTTGTCTGTTCCAAAATCAATGAAAATTTATGTTATTTTGTTTTACGTACTGTAATTTGACTGATCTCCGTATTTTCATGGCCTCGAGAAGCAGAAAAGGTTATTTTCGTACGTTGCCGTACGATAGTGGGAAGTCAAGATACAGAGAACACTATTGAAATTTAGAAAGTCCTAGTAGACTACCTGTTTCGACCGTTAGTCGGTCATCTTCAGGTCCCTGATATCACTCTTCTTTTCTAATCATCCAATTTCGGATTTCGTCATGACATTTCACTTTCAAAATTTTTGTTTGTTATTTGTACTTACATTATTTACAAAAACACAACATTTTTGAATAAATAACACTGTGTACACACAATACAAATTACCCATATTAAGCCTACGTTAACAAACTGGACGTAGTCCCATATTAAAAGTTGACCAACTAATGATCGAACTAGTTAGTCCAATAGGTTAGGTTAGGTTAGGTTAGGTTGGGTTAAGTTAGGTTAGGTTAGGTTAGGTTGGGTTAGGATAGGTTGGGTTAGGTTAGGTTAGGTTAGGTTAGGTTAGGTTAGGTTAGGTTAGGTTAGGTTAGGTTAGGTTAGGTTAGGTTAGGTTAGGTTAGTTATTGTAGATCGTGAATAAACAAATAAACTTACTATTTTTTATTCCATTAGGACATTTAAGAATTACGTTTGTTTGTATGTAAGGATAATATTACCCATATTACCCATTTGTCCTTTACTTTCTCCTCCCCCCCCCCCATTTTAACTAAAGAAAGTAAAATTTTGAGATAAGTTGAACCAGCCAGACAAGATTTATTTATATCTTCTGAGAGCCTGTTCTTCGTGCCACATGAACTTACAAGCGGTTTAAAAATTGTAAACACAAAAGTTGACTATCCCACAACTGGCGAGAGTAATAAATTTTGGAACAGGGGTGGCAAGCATTTTATTTAAATCAAAGGAAATAGCCCGGGGTGGGATTGTTCTTGACATCTACTGAATCTACCATTCTCTACATTCAATAGGGACAGTTTCTTTCTCCTGTGGTTGATTGACAATAGAGTTGTGGAGTTTATAGCAGCTGTCACAACACATGTGTCAGTTTTGGAATCTGTAAAAGCTGAAGTTAAATCTAAGTGTTGAGACAGCCAACTCAAGTTTTCTATAACCAAGTAATTTAATTTAATCAACGATAAGGATGCCGGTTGTTCCACCGTTCATGGTTAGGTTAGGTTAGGTTAGGTTAGGTTAGGTTAGGTTAGGTTAGGTTAGGTTAGGTTAGGTTAGGTTAGGTTAGGTTTATTAGGTTAGGTTAGGTTAGGTTAGGTTAGGTTAGGTTAGGTTAGGTTTATTAGGTTAGGTTAGGTTAGGTTAGGTTAGGTTAAGTTAGGTTGTTCCGGTTGTTCCACCGTTCATTGATCAGCTGTTGAGATCTGCATGAACAGAGTTCTTCTCGGCAGAGCAGTGCAGGGCAAACGTGAAGTTGTATTTTTAATAAAATAAAAATTATTGTTTGCTTTGTTTTTTAATTGCGTTGTAAATTCCAATAAACTGTGTCTTAGTTCGAGATACAATTTACACAAGATTATTCCCAACAGTTAACGACTTATTTTAAACGGCGTAATTACGCTTCATTTTTAAAATTTCACTCTGGTGAGTTTTGGGAGTTATTCTTGACTTTTATAAAATATAACTCTAGAGACAGTGGCTGTTTACAGACCACGTTAAATCATCATAGACCACTTTAGACAGGTGCTTTCATCCCTATTTTCCCTTCAAATGTTTCTTAAGTTGAAACTGCGTCGTGTCTCTTATACAATCTATCATGCGCAAAGTTAATATCTCATGTGAACTAAACTAATACAAACTATCGGCTAGCCTAATTTAAAACAATATTAATAATAATAGCCTATTTAAATTTTCACAGCGTAGTGATTAGCGGGAAAAAAAATAAAAGGTCACTGCAAATAATTAATCTTTCTAAATTGAAAGATATTTTTGTACGTAAGTATCTTTTAAGGAATTTTTTCTTTTAAAATATTTACAAGTTTTTATTTTTATTAATTTAATTGCATTTCGTAAAGCGCCCTATTTTAATTAGTAATAAAAACTAATTGCACATTATGATTGCTTTTTAATGGTGACCTCACTAATCAGTTGTTTTTTTTTCTTTTGGTATGTTTATTTAGAAATTAATTACAGATTTTTATTAATTTGTTAAAATCCTCGTTAACAAGTAATTTACTATTTTTAATAGATTCTATTTTTATTTCTATTACTAGATGATTGTCACTTATTTTGAGGTAAACTTTATAATTTACAAGCATTTTTGTTGTTCTTAAAATTTATTACGCGAAAGTAGAGTTATGTTGATTTATGTTTTCCAATTTAAAATATAATTCTATTTCTGAGATCTATTTCAATACACCCAACCTAAATAATTTTAACTGTCGTCACTCAGCTTTTCGTTGCCATGGCAACTAATTGAACAGTTCTAACAAACAAAAACTATTTTTAAATAAAACAACATGTCGCTTAACTTACAGTATTATTTACACACTATTTTTAATTGTGCTTGTTAAATTTAATAAATTAATTGATGTTAACGAAAATAGTTATTGCTTACACCCTAAATTATCCTCTGCAGCTAGGTAACCCCTACAATATGTACCATTTGTATGGTTAGGTTAGGTTAGGTTAGGTTAAGGTTAGGTTAGGTTAGGTTAGGTTAGGTTAGGTTAGGTTAAGTTAGGTTAGGTTAGTTATTGCTTACACCCTAAATTATCCTCTGCAGCTAGGTAACCCCTACAATATGTACCATTTGTATGGTTAGGTTAGGTTAGGTTAAGGTTAGGTTAGGTTAGGTTAGGTTAGGTTAGGTTAGGTTAGGTTAGGTTAGTTATTGATTACACCCTAAATTATCCTCTGCAGCTAGGTAACCCCTTGAGGTGGTCAAACCATTGGCCGCTCAACGGAATCCCAAGACCTCCCTTCTAAACCCTTTTTAACTGAAGATGCGATGGTCAAACCACCGCCCGCTATGGGAAAACTCCCCTAGACCTCCCTTCTGACCCATGTTAACTGAAGATGAGGTGGTCAAACCATTGGCCACTTAACGGAATCCCAAGACCTCCCTTCTAAACCCTTTTTAACTGAAGATGCGATGGTCAAACCTTCTGACCTATGTTAACTGAAGATGAGGTGGTCAAACCATTGGCCGCTCAACGGAATCCCAAGACCTCCCTTCTAAACCCTTTTTAACTGAAGATGCGATGGTCAAACCACCGCCCGCTAAGGGAAAACTCCCCTAGACCTCTCTTCTGACCCATGTTAACTGAAGATGAGGTGGTCAAACCATTGGCCACTTAACGGAATCCCAAGACCTCCCTTCTAAACCCTTTTTAACTGAAGATGCGATGATCAGACCACCGGCCGCTAAGCGAAAACTCCCCCTTGACCTCCCTTCGGACCCATGTTAACTGAAGATGAGGTGGTCAAACCATTGGCCGCTCAACGAAATCCCAAGACCTCCCTTCTAAACCCTTTTTAACTGAAGATGCGGTGGTCAGACCACCGGCCGCTAAACGAAAACTCCCCTAGATCTCCCTTCTGACCTATGTTACCTGAAGATGAGGTGGTCAAACCATTGGCCGCTCAACGGAATCCCAAGACCTCCCTTCTAAACCCTTTTTAACCGAAGATGCGATGGTCAAACCACCGCTCGCTAAGCGAAAACTCCCCTAGACCTCCCTTCTGACCTATGTTAACTGAAGATGAGGTGGTCAAACCATTGGCCGCTCAACGGAATCCCAAGACTTCCCTTCTGACCCTTTTTAACTGAAGATTCGATGGTCAGAGCACCGGCCGCTAAGCGAAAACTCCCCCAGACCTTCCTTCTGACCAATGTTAACTGAAAATGAGGTGGTCAAACTACTGGCCTCTCAACGGTATCCCAAGACTTCCTTTCTGACCCATGTTAACTGAAGATGCGATGATCAGACCACCGGCCGCTAAGCGAAAACTCCCCGAGACCTCCCTTCTGACCCTTGTTAACAGAAGATGCGGTGGTCAAACCACTGGCCTCTCAGCGGAAAATACACATTTTTATTACGGGTAGGTAATAAGGTAAAACTTTAATTGACTGGTTCAGTATCCTTCTCTTAACAGAATTCCTGATAAATCTGTTACGGTTTTTTATCGTTTAGACTAGTAACGAAATACTGTTAGGTGCGTGAATTACGGGAATAATGTACTATTGGAAATTTGCAATTAGTCCATTCACAATTTCAATATTTTCTACGTGAAGAGATCCTGCAACCTCTGCTGTCTTTAGGAGAAACGACAGTTGTTAATCTAGTTTTTCTTTTGAACACTTTAGACTATTTACTTAATACATATAAAGTTAAATAATATTTCAAGTGAAAAATATACGACCTGAACTGGGAATTGAACCCAGGATCTTTGTGTTTACGCGCCAATGATCTACCAACTGAGCTATCCTAACGTAGGGCGTACACTGCTGACTTGACTTTGCTTTGCTGCAATGTTTTGAGTTATCAAATTAACTACCTCGTTACAAACCCTTTCAGATTGTGTTCTTGCTGCACCTTCAGTTTTTCTTTGCGATTCATTAAAACTTACGAAAGCTACCAAGATCATGTATTCGGTAAAACATAGTCTGTATTTTCTCTTCACTTATATTTTTTCGTTACATTTAAATCTACATCCGTGTATTCTTTAAGGTTAGGTTAGACTTTACATTTCGGTTTTCCTTGCTTCCACTTATTGTATCCGCAGGTTTTCTTCCAAACCCGGTTAGTCTAGAATGTTGGTCTTATCGTTTTCACCTTGGTTTGCAGGTCGGTCAATTTCACTTTGGCAAAACTTACACAAAATAATGTTCCATTAATATGTACTGATTCACAGTTTGTGCAATAGTTAGGCTAACCCATCAATCTTAATATTAAACAAAAACCAATTAACTTTTTAACTTATCGAGTGATTTTAAAACTAGTTAAGTTAGGTTGTTGTAATATTAAATGTTGAGCTTGACTTATGAGAAAAACTATACAGTATAACAAACACACAGAACACAATTCTCATATATATTTTTTTTAATTATGAGAATAATTGTGTTCTGTGTGTTTGTTATACTGTATAGGTTGTTGTAAGATTAGTTTACTTTAGTTAAGCTTTGTTATGCCACACAGTTTTAATGAATACTATCAATAGCCTACCTTCATTAGTTCCTAGTCATTGATATTTTCTTCGTTAGTCTCATTCAAAACAGAATTAAACGCATGAAAGGAAGTTAGCTGGTATTTTCATCTTCATTAGGGTTGTCTGCAACAATAAAAATTAATTTTTAGATCTCCAAACATTAAATATACTAGCTGTATGAATCACTAGAGCACTGTGGTGAATATACAATGAAAGAAAATTCCCTCAAAACCACAATAAAACAACACAAAGACTGCATAGTTATTCTACCTTGTGTACATTTCAATAGTAAATAATAAAAAAATTTGTAGTTAGTGTGTGACCTCTGAAGATGATCAGTGCTATTGAAATGTACATAAGGTAGAATAATTATAACTATAGCAGTCTTTGTGTTGTTATTGTTTTATATTGTAAATTTCTTTCATACTAAATATACTGTGAGAAAAAAAATACACTTTTCAAATTATAATTACAGTAACATTAATTTTAAGGAAACATTATTGGTTAATCTTACTGAATGTAGAAAATATTTAATTTCGTTTGCCGTTGTTTTTGGTGACTGTAATGACCTAAGGTCTACATTTTGGATAATGTATTGCCCAAGCTCATTTTGAGGTCTAAGACAATCACACTAGGTCAGACCACGGACTATTGGGCAGCCAGCTTTGATGAGATTAATTTAATCAATACAACATTACCCAATTACCCACACAACACGCGACCTTGGACGACCTTACTCTCCATGCCTCTTCTGACTAAAAGGGAAACGTTTTGGCACCATTACCGGACGGAACAGCTGATGGCACTTCCGGAAGAAGCCTTCCAGATATTCTTCCAGTCATTGAATCAACGTTGGGATAAGTGGATCACCAGCCAAGGAGAGTACTTTGAAGGAAATTAATTCATATTTGATGTAAGCTTATTACTCTTTTCACCGTATTTCTTTATCATACCTAGTAATCTTAATAGATGATGTTATTATAGAGATAAATAAGTTTTTTAGTCTTGTTATTTGTAGTCTTTAAATGTAACTATTGTTGTTGTATAGATAAAAATTTGCTGGGGGGGGTATTTTTGTAACAAAAAATTTGGTACTTAGAAGTCAACTGTCCTACTATGGACCATAGAGGTTGGGGTAAACTTTTAAGATGGTAAGATGCAAAACGTGTTACGTTTGCAAGAAAGAACCATTCGAGTTATTGTTGGATTTAAAACATGTAGAGACGCTTTCAAAACTTTACAAATGTTAACAGTTATGTGTTAGATGTAAACAAGTCTGTGATGGAAATTTTCATTCTTACAACAAGAGGAGTAAATTTGTTTAGTTTTCTTTCAGCATAGGCTAAATGTTTATGGAAAGCTTCCTTCACAGAATGGGGTTGCTCCAACAAGCTTACAGAGTTTATAAGACTAGAACTAAATATTAACAATTTTAAAAACAGCTTACGACGACTTCTCAGAGTCCCACTCCGTTCAGCAACCGTTAGATATAATTTCTGAAACATTCCTATTTCACTCAGTACAGTTCAGATTTCTGTTCGTTATTTTACTGTTTCTTAATATATTGTGTTGAATGTTGTTGTCGCTTCTTAATCAAATATTATGTTATGTTGTGATATCTTAGTTGTTTTTTATTGTCTTAATTTTATTGTAGTTTTTACTATGGTCGTACAGATTTTGACAACAGCTGTAATAAAATGAAATAGTCGATGTTTTGGTTTTTTTATTACCCATAACTGCTGAAGCAGAACTTTTGGGGGACGTTGCAAAAAAACATCTTTTTATAGTGTGTTTAAAGGATACATTTTAGCAAATTTATTTGAACTGATTTTCAGAAAAACAGAATTCTGCGTTTTACCCTTACGACCACCATCCTCCAGTTTATAAAATAAGGTAAATATATATTACAAAACTTGATCAAAATCTGAGTTGACTTGATGAGCAAACATTTTACGACCATCATAACTTTCTCGCTATGACGAATCGTAAGCACCATTTTAAAATTCTTTCAAGTCAACATCGGTAATTTCCAAATTATTCAAAAATTGTAATTTTCTTTTCTTTGCAACTTGGCATATTATTTTCGACTGTAAATGTTTACATGTTATCAAAATTTAATCGAAATAGTTTGCACCAATTTTGAAATATGCCAACGTTTTATTTCCCTTTTATGAATTTTAGTTAGACGGTGATCAATATATTTTATAAAGGGTTTCTATAAACTGCATTTTAGATTTAAAAAATTAAAATCGTTTAAGCAAACTGTAAAACAAAATTAAAACTTTTGATCTTATGGCAGCTACCTCAAACATTTTATTTTAAGGTCGAAATGGCCAATTATTTGTAGATTTTGAATTGTTTGGGCTTGTCGAACAAACGTTATTTATTAAAAGAAACAGTGTACATAAAGGGTAAATAAAATTACTTCTTTTTTTTAAAATTGCAACAGTTTAAGAGTGACTCACAAAATTTGTTGAAATTATAATTTTTAGATATAGAACCGCCTTCTAAATTATTTGAAAGAAAATTACCGACTTACATTTTCTAAAGGTCATTCATTTTTGGTAGTTAAAAATTGACTGGGTATTACTTTTTTTAATTTTTACAATTTTTATATGAATGAGAAGTAAACTGAACTAGATATCAATTATGGTCAACTAATAAAACAAAATCTATATTATATCAAATTTACGGTACTTTTTCGTTACACCCCCTTCCCCCCTTCCCCCACTTCTTTCCATTTTTTTTTTCTTTTTCAAATTATGTGAAATGTATTGGAATATGATAATTGTTCAAATTTATGATGAAGAAAATATTTAAAAGAAGGAAAAAAAGCTAATAACCACACTTTCATTACTGTAATTAGAAACTTAATTAAAAATTCCATGAAATAACTTTGCTGGTCAAAAGTAATTCAATAATCCAATAATCAAATAAACCAAATAATATAACCTAACCTAACTAAACAACTCAATAACCTAAATAAACTATTGAGTACAACAACATCAAAACGTGAAGAAATATTATTATAAATCAAATTCAGTTATATTTTTATCACTACCAATTGAAATCACAATGAAGACATAACATTAAATTACGTTATTTGGTTATTGGGGTATTGGGTTATTGGATAACTTTTGATTAACAAAGTTATTTCGTGTAATTTTAAAGTCTAAATAATTGGAACAGAAAAAAGTGGGGTTATTGGGTAACTTTTGATTAATAAAGTTATTTCATGTAATTTTAAAGTCTAAATAATTGGAACAATAAAAGTAGTGTTAGGGGGGTTATTTATTTTTTTTTAAATAAGTTTCTACATCATAATTTTAAGCAACTATCATATTCCAATACATTTCAAATAGTTTGTAGCAAAAAAAGTGAATAATTTATAAAAATGTAAAACGAAAAAGAACCAAAAATTAACATATACAAAACAACAATGCGCATCTAAAGAACAGATAGAAGGAAAAAAATTGTACTTAAAAAATACATTTTACTAAAATTGTGAAAACAAAATAGAGCCCCTAACACTTACTTCTCGTAAATAAAAGGTTAAATTTGAACAGTACTAATAACCGATCAGTACTATCGTAACACCCTATATAAAGTGCAATATGGAAACATTCAACAATCACTGTTTATATTTACTAAATACCAATGATCGCTCTATAAGAAACATTTCACAAGTCACGGCCTAACTAAAAGAAGAGGGGGAGCAGATGAATTACTGTGACCGCACCAGTCGTTTCAGTGCCAGTACAGTGCGAGCACAGTGAGTGGAGTGAACATGTCGAGCGAAAAACCACCGACAGAAAAATCGGATGAATTAAAATGGTCCAATTTAAATTACAAAGAAAAATACCGTTATCTTGTAAACAACATAACGGTGGAACCTATGTTAGCGGCGTACATTATACCAAGTGTGCTTGCAAGTTTAGCGACTCAAAATTTAAATTTAGAAAAAGCGTGTCGCGTCAATTTAAAATACGGGGATGAAGTGTGCACCGCCCTCGAAGCGAGAGATACTGAACTCTATAAAGTTCAAGACGCGGAAGTGCAGAAATTAGTCGCCGGTATGTCAATTTGGAAAACACTTTTACAAAGTTCACTACCGGCTATTTTAATCATGTTCATGGGGAGCTGGTCGGATCGACGCAGCAAAAGAAAACCGTGCATGTTGCTACCAATAATCGGCGAATTTCTAACGAGCATCGGTTTAATTCTGTGCACGTATTTCTTCTACGAATTACCAATGGAAGTCGCCGGTGTTACTGAGGCGCTGTTTCCCGCTCTTACGGGTGGTTGGATGACAATGTTCATGGCTATATTCAGCTACATCGGGGATGTGACCACTATCAAAACAAGAACTCTAAGAATTGGTGTTGTCAATGTATTCACATCTATCGGAATACCGATCGGTACGGCGCTGTCCGGCGTCCTTTATAAACAAATAGGTTACTACGGTGTTTTCTCGTTATCAGCGTCGATGTATGTTTTTAGTTTCTTTTATGGATATTTTAGGATACGTGAAACTGTAAAACCGCTCAAAGAAGAATTGATTACGGAAAAACCGACCGAAGTTGGGCCGTTGACGGTGGAGAAACGAGGATTGTGGAGGAAAATTGTTAAATTTTTGAAGGATTTCTTCAACTCTGAACATATTAAGGATACGATGAACGTCGCTTTTAAGGAAGGGAATAACAATCGGAAACAGAGAGTGATTTTGTTGATGATCGTAGTGATGGTGGTGATTGGACCAATGCATGGTGAGTTAGGTTACTCAATTTTTTTAAACTAATTTAAGTCATTTGTTTTTTAATTGTAATTTTTTATGAATGCTTCTTTTTTTTAAAAAATCGTGTAGAAAAATTACTGCGATTGATCAAAATAGGGGGAAATATCTGTTTTAAAGATCCCCGTTTTGTGTTTTTTAATGATAAATGTCTGTGTATCGTTTTTTAGACTATTTAAAAACCTAATCCCGCGTGAAAAATCACCAATACATTAACAGTGTAGGAATAATTAATAAAAATCAAAAATAAACCTTGACCACCGCCATTGTTATCTAGATACGATTGAAACAGATGACGTATTAATGTCAGTGAAGCAAATTAAGGCCCTTATTTAAATATAGGCTATAAAGTTTGTTTCAAAAAATAGTTATCTTTTATTTATTTTTACTTAATGATTGACAGCTACCGAATATAGTTAGTTTTGATTTTTAGTGAAATAAATATATATATATATATATATATATATATATATATATATTATATATATATATATATATATATATTTATATATATATATACAGCGTGGTTGATAAGTTAGGTTCGTTAAAATTCTTGAAACTGTACAATTTAGATTACTGCCTTTAAAATACTTCAGGGTTAATCAAATGTGAAAAAAATATAAATTTTAAAATAATCAAAGTTATTTTTATTTAACGTAAATGTTAAAAAGTCTTAACCTAACCTAAATGTTAAAAACGTCTTAACCTAACCTAACCTAACCAAACTTAATCTAGCCTAACCTAACCTAATTTTATTTATTTTTTATATATATATATTTTTACAAGAACGTATTTTAAAGAAAGTTATGTAATAGATCGTAAAATCATTGTGAAAATATCCATTTTGAAGAATTTTCAAAAAAATTTTATGGAACAATACACAACTGTCAACAGTATAATGATTTAAAGACTAATATCACTTGTGATTTCCTTATGGAATGTGGTCTTATCTTAAGACCATTTTCTGTATTGGTTTGTTACTTCTCAAAAAATACGACTTATATGTGAAATATAAATATAGGGCTTATATAAACAAATCGGCTCCAACGATTTTGATCAAATTTTGCTCAAGTTTAGCTTATAAGTTCCTCGTCTTCTAAACATTTCAGCTAGTGAGTCATCGGTAAAAACATCAACTAATTTTGCTGTTAAAAGGTGTAATTTCTCAAAGTCTACACTACCGATTTCGTTAAAATGTGAAAATTAATTATCCAATCTCGTAATAAACAAAAAACAAAAATAAATTTTAATCGTCCTTATTAAACGTTTATATTAATATTTCTTTTTTTAATTGACAACTAACAATCTGATATTTTTAATGACGATTAGTTTTGGTAATAAATGACGTAACTTCTCAAAATCAGTGCTAACGGTTTTAATCAAATCGTAGTCCTTAAAGAACCAAAAAAACGTGTTGGTGAAATTATAAGAGTCCTTGGTTTTACCTTCCACGTCAAAGTTAATTTTGAAATGATATTTTTATTTTGGTTTTTCGCAACACAAACTTTGAGTGTTATAACACGAAAACGTAATATTACGATTTTTTTTATAATCATCGCAACTGATTTTGATCAAATTTTGTTTAAATAATATTTCGAAAAAAAACATCGCACTATCTTATCCACAGAAATCCAAAAACTGATCTAAATAATATTCGGCGCTATCTTCTTTCAGTGTAAGAATCTCTAGTCTTGGGTGAGATCCCTCTCTTTCATCTTTTCTCTCTTGACCAACTTGTGTTCCAGTCTTGGGTGAGATCCCTCTCTTTCATCTTTTCTCTCTTTACCAACTTGTTCCAGTCTTGGGTGAGATCCCTCTCTTTCATCTTTTCTCTCTTGACCAACTTGTTCCAGTCTTGGGTGAGATCCCTCTCTTTCATCTTTTCTCTCTTGAGCAACTTGTTACAGTCTTGGGTGAGATCCCTCTCTTTCATCTTTTCTCTCTTGACCAACTTGTTCAAGTCTTGGGTGAGATCCCTCTCTTTCATCTTTTCTCTCTTGACCAACTTGTTCAAGTCTTGGGTGAGATCCCTCTCTTTCATCTTTTCTCTCCTGACCAACTTGCTCTAGTCTTGGGTGAGATCCCTCTCTTTCATCTTTTCTCTCCTGACCAACTTGCTCTAGTCTTGGGTGAGATCCCTCTCTTTCGTCTTTTCTCTCTTGACCAACTTGTTCCAGTCTTGGGTGAGATCCCTCTCTTTCATCTTTTCTCTCCTGACCAACTTGCTCTAGTCTTGGGTGAGATCCCTCTCTTTCGTCTTTTCTCTCTTGACCAACTTGTTCCAGTCTTGGGTGAGATCCCTCTCTTTCATCTTTTCTCTCCTGACCAACTTGCTCTAGTCTTGGGTGAGATCCCTCTCTTTCGTCTTTTCTCTCTTGACCAACTTGTTCCAGTCTTGGGTGAGATCCCTCTCTTTCATCTTTTCTCTCCTGACCAACTTGCTCTAGTCTTGGGTGAGATCCCTCTCTTTCGTCTTTTCTCTCTTGACCAACTTGTTCCAGTCTTGGGTGAGATCCCTCTCTTTCATCTTTTCTCTCCTGACCAACTTGCTCTAGTCTTGGGTGAGATCCCTCTCTTTCGTCTTTTCTCTCTTGACCAACTTGTTCCAGTCTTGGGTGAGATCCCTCTCTTTCATCTTTTCTCTCCTGACCAACTTGCTCTAGTCTTGGGTGAGATCCCTCTCTTTCGTCTTTTCTCTCTTGACCAACTTGTTCCAGTCTTGGGTGAGATCCCTCTCTTTCATCTTTTCTCTCCTGACCAACTTGCTCTAGTCTTGGGTGAGATCCCTCTCTTTCGTCTTTTCTCTCTTGACCAACTTGTTCCAGTCTTGGGTGAGATCCCTCTCTTTCATCTTTTCTCTCCTGACCAACTTGTTCCAGTCTTGGGTGAGATCCCTCTCTTTCGTCTTTTCTCTCTTGACCAACTTGTTCCAGTCTTGGGTGAGATCCCTCTCTTTCGTCTTTTCTCTCCTGACCAACTTGCTCTAGTCTTGGGTGAGATCCCTCTCTTTCGTCTTTTCTCTCTTGACCAACTTGTTCCAGTCTTGGGTGAGATCCCTCTCTTTCATCTTTTCTCTCCTGACCAACTTGCTCTAGTCTTGGGTGAGATCCCTCTCTTTCGTCTTTTCTCTCTTGACCAACTTGTTCCAGTCTTGGGTGAGATCCCTCTCTTTCATCTTTTCTCTCCTGACCAACTTGCTCTAGTCTTGGGTGAGATCCCTCTCTTTCGTCTTTTCTCTCTTGACCAACTTGTTCCAGTCTTGGGTGAGATCCCTCTCTTTCATCTTTTCTCTCCTGACCAACTTGTTCCAGTCTTGGGTGAGATCCCTCTCTTTCGTCTTTTCTCTCTTGACCAACTTGTTCCAGTCTTGGGTGAGATCCCTCTCTTTCATCTTTTCTCTCCTGACCAACTTGCTCTAGTCTTGGGTGAGATCCCTCTCTTTCGTCTTTTCTCTCTTGACCAACTTGTTCCAGTCTTGGGTGAGATCCCTCTCTTTCATCTTTTCTCTCCTGACCAACTTGTTCCAGTCTTGGGTGAGATCCCTCTCTTTCGTCTTTTCTCTCTTGACCAACTTGTTCCAGTCTTGGGTGAGATCCCTCTCTTTCATCTTTTCTCTCCTGACCAACTTGCTCTAGTCTTGGGTGAGATCCCTCTCTTTCGTCTTTTCTCTCTTGACCAACTTGTTCCAGTCTTGGGTGAGATCCCTCTCTTTCATCTTTTCTCTCCTGACCAACTTGCTCTAGTCTTGGGTGAGATCCCTCTCTTTCGTCTTTTCTCTCTTGACCAACTTGTTCCAGTCTTGGGTGAGATCCCTCTCTTTCATCTTTTCTCTCCTGACCAACTTGCTCTAGTCTTGGGTGAGATCCCTCTCTTTCGTCTTTTCTCTCTTGACCAACTTGTTCCAGTCTTGGGTGAGATCCCTCTCTTTCATCTTTTCTCTCCTGACCAACTTGCTCTAGTCTTGGGTGAGATCCCTCTCTTTCATCTTTTCTCTCCTGACCAACTTGCTCTAGTCTTGGGTGAGATCCCTCTCTTTCGTCTTTTCTCTCTTGACCAACTTGTTCCAGTCTTGGGTGAGATCCCTCTCTTTCATCTTTTCTCTCCTGACCAACTTGCTCTAGTCTTGGGTGAGATCCCTCTCTTTCGTCTTTTCTCTCTTGACCAACTTGTTCCAGTCTTGGGTGAGATCCCTCTCTTTCGTCTTTTCTCTTTTGACCAACTTGTTCCAGTCTTGGGTGAGATACCCCTCCTACTATTAGTATACTTTTTTTCTATGGTGACACAGTGGGTTATACCCCTCTGTCTTAAAGGTCATATTACAGAAGTTATCACATAAATAAATATTGTACTCATTCTCTAAAATAAATTCCCTTATTACTGTTCATGGAAGGAAGAGTGAGATTAACAGGTGAGATTAACAAATATTGAATCAGCTGTTTGGTTTCAACAGCTGTGGAAACATACACTACAGATTTGACATATTTAAATACTAGCTACCACACTACACACAAGAACGAAGCAAACATTTTGAAACAACAGTGTAAACTTAACTACCGATTTAATAAGTTGAAATCAGCTGTTCAAATATTGAATTCAATTACAAGTAATTACCAGCTGGTGAACACTATTATGTGTTTGAGGAAATGTTATCGCCTGTACGTAAAGACGATTTCGGTTAAAACAAATTATGATTGTGGTGTAAGGTGACTATAGGTGTGCTCATGTAGAAAATCTAATTGAAAATACCAAAATGGCTGCCATTTAAAACAGTTTTCTAGTTCATAACTCGTGTATTAAACCTAAATTAATAACTGTTGAGTTTGACTTGTGAGATAATATTAGATAGAATAAAACTATAAGTTATAGTAGCTCACGTATCACTGAGGATGGCGAGTTTGTCGTAGAAACGCGTTTGATTAAGTAAACGTAATTTTTGTAAACATTTGTGTTCAAGTTTTATTCAGATTTCAATCCTACATGTAATAGTACCAACCTCACCGCTCTAAAATAGCAAATATCGAAGTTATTGTTTAAAATTATAATTACGAACGCTGAGCTCACATCATGGGCGTACCCAGCGAGGGGCAGGGGGGCAGCTGCCCCCCCTGGAAACACAAATATAAATCTTTATTATACATTTTGTTGCTGGAATTTAACACAATTCTTGAAATAAAAATTTTAATAATCAATTGTATATTGAATGGCCATGGCTTGCCCCCCCCCCCCTAGTTTTGATCCTGGGTACGCCCTTGGCTTACATACTTGTAGTTACCAGATCCAGCAAGGTCAATATCACGAGCGTAGCGAGTTACCGACGTCAAGAAAGTAATGATAATACGATAAGACACCTTGATCTAATAATACGATTTAAAAAAGTTCCAAGAAACCAATGTTTTTGCATTGCATTTAGAGAATCTGCTTGTTTTGTGCTTAATGATGGGACTGGATAAGTACCATGATGGCCCGTCGTCTTATTTATAAAAGTCTGGTAAAAATTGTTCAAACTTTTTTATGTTAAATTTACCTTGTTTCCGATATTTTCAAATGTATTGTAGGCAAAAGAGTTGCAAGATAAAAATGTTATTAAAGTTTTAGAGTACTTATGATAAATTAGGGAGGAAATATATTTCCGAAATGGGTTTAGATTGAGAGGTAAAAACCTCTTTCTAGAGGTTTTCAAATCATCTGATGTGAAGTTAAAAGCTTTTTGTTCCACATATCATTTCAAAACTGGCTGTATAAAATATTGGAAATGTTGAATTTTAAATTGTTAATCATCTTGATTATGCTTAATAAAATCTAAGCATTAATTAATTCTTTGCAACTATATAAAATTCCACAACAACAAAATTATATAATACTAGCTGATGGCCCCAGTTTCACCTGGGGGTAGTAGAAATAGTTTTATAAAGATTTTTTTTTTTTTTTTTTTAGCAAAACCATAATGGTGGTGCTATAGGAATAAATTATACCCAAATGCAGCAACACACCAATTTTGAACAAAATCGATCGATAATAACAAAGATGATACTTGTTTTAAAGGTAAAAAACATCTTTGGAATGAAACATTCTCAAACCCTTTCTTAGTACGCGTCTATTGACCTAGCATAAATGTTAAAAAATTCATAACTCTAGGTTTCTTGGATATACTTTAGGGGGTAAAAAATACCCTTGGAGTGGAACATTTTCAAAACCTTTTCTTAGTACGCGTTTACAGACCTACCCCAAACCATGTTAAAAAATTTATATCTCTAGACTTCATAGATCCAGAGATATGCTTTAGGGGTAGAAAACATCTTTGGAATGAAACATTCTCAAACCCTTTCTTAGTACGCGTCTACTGACCTACCATAAACCATGTTAAAAAGTTCATAACTCTAGGATTCTTGGATGCCGATATATACTTTAGGGGGTAAAAAACCCCCTTGGAGTGGGACATTTTCAAAACCTTTTCTTAGTACGCGTTTACAGACCTACCCCAAACCATGTGAAAAATTCATATCTCTAGAATTCATAGATCCAGAGATATGCTTTAGGGGTAGAAAACGCCCTTGTAGTGGAACATTTTCAAAACCCTTTTATTAATACGCGTCTACAGACCTACCCCAAACCATGTAAAAAATTCATATCTCTAGGCTTATTGGATTCAGAGATTTCGTGATCAGTCAGTAGGTTTTGACTTTTATATATCTACGAGTATATAGATAAGAAAGGGGAAAATAAGGTGAATATTATTATGAATTATTGCCCATGAGCAAATCTTCAGTGATGTTGGTCCACAAAGTCAATGTATAAAAAAGTCAATATATTATAGACTGTACTGTATAAAAAAATATTAAAAATTTAGAAAGCTACATTTTAATTTTTTAAATATTTTTTTTCTGGATAAAAATAATGTTGGCAATACACTTTGTAAATATCAGGTACTTAAGTGATATTCTTTATTCCCTAAAACAGTTGTATTGCAAATTTTTACAATGCAAAGTAGTTTCGATTTTAACGTATTCCTTTCATTGAACTTTTCTACAACACGTAGCATCTTACAACATTTTGTAAATATTAGGCTACTGGATGTACTACTGGATGTACTACTGGATTTACTACTGGATGTACTACTGGATGTACTAGAACTTGTGTATGATATATTACAGCTGAAACAAGTGTATTGGCAGTGCTTAATAATACAATTTGTCCTTCATTCAAAAAAATAAAACAGTTATAGATTTTTAAAATACCCAAGAATAATACATCTTAAAATAATAAGTTTTACAACAAAAAAACTCATAAATTCTGGAGTTACCTTTTAAAGTTTTTTTTCCTAACTTTTGTAGACTACTTGTTGAATAAAACAGCAATCACGTCTGTTTCAATAACATGATCCATTAAATGTTTTTACTCTCGATTCGGATCATTAATTTATTTCGAAAAAATTTCATCAAAATCGGTAGAACTTCATGACAATAACGTCTTTTACAGACGTATGTTTTTTGGTTTTTTTCCGATAACTCAAGAGACGGTATTTCTGTAAAGTTGGCAGCCAATACATTTTGTTAGGGCGTGTAATATAGAATAATTTAATCAAAATCATTGTAGTCGATTTTGATAAAATCGTTATTTTGTACAAGCCCCGAGTTATGGACACGTACATAAATTTGGTACATTGCACGTACAACAGAAAACTTCATTCCAAAAATCACATTGCCAGCTACTTAAATTATTCATAATAATCTGCGAGTTTTTCAGATTTAAAAAAATTTAAGAATCTTCCATTTTGAAACGATTTATTGGTTTAGATTAGTTTTTTTCCAAAATGCACTTTACATCATTAGATACCATGCAAAGTTTCAATTCAATCCGTCAAACCGTTTTGAAGATAAAACATGTTTTGTGGGTATCTGAAAAATTAGACGACATATAAAATCATAGGTACTTTTTATTAGTTTTGATGTAGCAAACCACCTCCTGGAGTTTGGAAACACAATTTTGCCACACCCTATATATTTAAATAGAATCTCGATTCGATTCGCTTGTGGTATAAATTTTTTATTACAAAAAAATCGAATTTAATTGTTGAAGTCGATTTTGAGAAAAGAGGTAGGATTATTATAAAACAGCACCATAGAAGATTATTTGCTTTTTACTGATCCAAAACCGAAATTTTTTAATGTTTACACAAAGGAAGAGATAAGCTAAATTAATGTCATGACTGGAACATAACCTCAATTCCAACGATAACCTACATACCAGTTTTACGTCTACAATTTATAAATAAAACTAATAGTCAACCTTAAAATTATGCTTTACACTTATTATTTAGGCTAATTTATAGTGGCTAAAAATATTTTTAAAGTTTTCTCACATATAGGTAATGTTGAGAGAGTAATGTGACATGTTAAAATAAACAATGTCCAGTTATTTAGAAATAATCCTAATTTGTGATAATGTCCTTCCATCGGTGTATACAGTACTCTGCAAACCAAATATGTGGACCGATATTTAATTTTTTTTTTACTCCTTAAGAAAAAACAAAATTACTTTTTCAAAAACGGACATAACAATTTAAATCAAATTTTGCTCAAATGTAGTCTCTAAAGGACCCAAATAAGACGTAAGTTATCAGTAAAAAACTAAAAATCTGTCACATGGTAAATACGTAATTTCCAAAATTTGTCTCAACCGATTTTGTTTAAATTTTAATAAAATTGACAATCTAAACCCATTGTGTAAAATTTAAAAAAATATCATGCTTTAGATATAATTAGAAAGCACGATTTATGTTAAGGCACAAACTATCCCATTTTCAAAAACTGCGCTCTTTGTTCATTTTCACTTTTTTACAGACAACTACTGATATATTGATAGTTTTGGTAGGGTTAGGTTAGGTTAGGTTAGGTTAGGTTAGGGTTAGGTTATGTTAGGTTAGGTTAGGTTAGGTTAGGTTAGGTTAGGTTAGGTTAGGTTAGGTTAGGTTAGGTTAGGTTAGGTTAGGTTAGGTTAGGTTAGGTTAGGTTAGGTTAGGTTAGGTTAGGTTAGGTTAGGTTAGGTTAGGTTAGGTTAGGTTAGGTTAGGTTAGGGTTAGGTTAGGTTAGGTTAGGTTAGGTTAGGTTAGGTTAGGTTAGGTTAGGTTAGGTTAGGTTAGGTTCTGTAGGATCCTTGGAAGGTCATCTTTGGATATTATATTTGTTTACAATAACTTCCCTATTTGTCATCGTAGAGAGAGACACAGTTAGTAGCTTGCCCAGTGTTACACAATCTATCCTTCAATGCAGGATGTTATAATCACAACTAAACTGATCTTGACATGGAGCAATCCACCTGCGTTTTCGAGTTGACCTTCACTCGCTGTCTGTCCATGTTTTCAGTATTGGTTTTACTTTCTCATATAGGGAAAGTTTCGTGTCGGTCAAATATGTACGTCGATTTTATTTAAGGTTATATCAGTTCTGAGGCCCAGCATGAGATTCGGCCCCAGTTTGTTAACTGTAAGTATTTTTGGTTTAAACGACTTCCACCACTAATACTGAATTTAAAAAAAAATTTTAAAAAATAAAAATAAAAAAAAAAGTATCACTTGACCCTATTCCTATTTCACAAATTGAACCCAATTTCAAAATGGCGAATACAAGATGTCTGTCAAACTTTAAAATAATCAAAACTGTAATCAAATGTTGTCTTATAAAGATATTCCAAAACGAACGTTTTATATTCAGCCATTTAAGAGATTTTCTTATACAGGGTATTCGAAAAATGTTGGGCAATAATTTACGCGGTGATTCCTAAATTATCAATACATAAATATTTTTTTTTTTCAAACATATACAAAATGAACACTTTTTTAAAGAATCACAACTTTAGTGATTTTATGATATTTGTTACAGTTTTAACATTGTTTAAATGGGGAAAACTGTAGGTGTAGCAAGGAAGAAATTAATTTCTCTGTTATTCTTCGTCCAAAATAAGCTTAATAAGATATCGTTGGAATCTCCATAAAACTTAATACATTTTATGAATCCGGCAATTTTTTTGTAAAATTAACGGTTTTCGTGAAATTTACCGTCAAATACTTTAAATAGCCGCCATTTTGAAACGGTTAAAGATTTTTTTTATTCATATCTTGCACAAAGATAGCGGCCAATAAGATGAACATTTTTGCAGAATCTCAACGCTGTAACTCAAACCGTTAAGGAGTTATGAATTATTTTGTAAAAAACACATACAGACAGACAGACGCTAAACGAATCGAGATAGAACATATGTCTATATAAACTTTTTTGCTTATTTTGACCCAAGGAATCACTAGGTAAATTATTGCCCCACATTTTTCGAACACCTAACGGTAGACTTATTTTTATTTGTTACCGTGCATATTTTTACCATAACTGTAGACTTTTTCATTTTTTATTACTAAAACTTTGGTGGTTGTCATAAGGGGAAAAACACAAAACTACAATATTCTCGAAATTTACTTTAACAATTTTAAACAAATATTGGTCAAGTGTTAAGGACCAAACAAAACTTTCTGGTCTCCAAAAAGTTGGTTCTTGAGTGACTGATAAGAAAACAAAGAATCGGCCGACTTGGCTGTTATAAAATACTCAACTCCTTTCTAACAAATTAAAAAATTCTATCTCTTAAAGTTTTTGAGGTATTATGATGAAACTTGGAATACAAATACAAAAACATTTCACTCTTTTTACAAAAAAAAATACCGATTTTCAAAAATAATATTAACTTCCGGTTAATCCGGACTGAATGTTAATTGACGATTTTTAGGTATTTTTTAAAACATTACCATATTATTGTTATGTACCGTCTTATGGATTGAAACCTTCTGAATTTAATGGTGAAAACCGCAAGTCGCTAAGTCAAACCGTTCTTGAGATATCGCTTGCGAAGCGAACAAAGAATTTACATGATTATCGCTGAAAAATTATGACTTTTTTCATTTAAGGCGTCCCATCATTATAAACATCTCTATGTAAGCTATATACAGAGCGTTAAAAAAGCTTTTTTGAAAATACAGGATGTTCCAAAAAAAAAGGTAAAATAATTTAGAAAATTTTCAAAAATGTTAAGATATAAAATACTCAACTCCTTTCTTACAAATGAAGGCGTCCCATCATTATAAACATCTCTATGTAAGCTATATACAGAGCGTTAAAAAAGCTTTTTTGAAAATACAGGATGTTCCAAAAAAAAAGGTAAAATAATTTAGAAAATTTTCAAAAATGTTAAGATATAAAATACTCAACTCCTTTCTTACAAATGAAGGCGTCCCATCATTATAAACATCTCTATGTAAGCTATATACAGAGCGTTAAAAAAGCTTTTTTGAAAATACAGGATGTTCCAAAAAAAAAGGTAAAATAATTTAGAAAATTTTCAAAAATGTTAAGATATAAAATACTCAACTCCTTTTCCACTTACAAATTAAGGCGTCCCATCATTATAAACATCTCTATGTAAGCTATATACAGAGCGTTAAAAAAGCTTTTTTTGAAAATACAGGATGTTCCATAAAAAGGTAAAATAATTTTGAAAATTTTTCAAAAATATTAAGATATAATATATCAAAGCACTAAACACTAACGAAATTCGTTTTATATCATATCAACATCAGCTGTTTCTTTAGACATTGAGTTCAAGGTCAACGTAGATGGGTTAGTTCAGTTACATGTTACGATTAATTTAGAAACACTCTTCAACAATGACCAACACATCAAGTCATAGAAATCATTCTACTTTAAAAATATTTCCATTCAAACTTTAAATTCATTTTGTGAATAGTCCACGAATTTAAAAATGCCCAGAATCAACATTTGAATACGTTTTTAAACTACAAAAAAGTGCCCAAAAAATGTTTTTCGAACGGCATTGTAGTCGTTTGTAAAGTGATCTGCAGGTCAAACAAATAGACTTTTTTAGTTTCAGTAGGTTAGGTTAGGTTAGGTTAGGTTACGTGAAACGTTTTTCGAACGGCATTGTAGTCGTCTGTAAAGCGATCTGCAGGTCAAACAAATAGACTTTTTTAGTTTCAGTAGGTTAGGTTAGGTTAGGTTAGAAGGGGTTAGGTTAGGTTAGGTTAGGTATGGTTAGGTTAGGTTAGGTTAGGTTAGGTTAGGTTAGGTTAGATTAGGTTAGGTTAGGGTAGGTGAAATGTTTTTCGAACGGCATTGTAGTCGTCTGTAAAGCGATCTGTAGGTCAAACAAATAGACTTTTTTAGTTTCAGTAGGTTAGGTTAGGTTAGGTTAGGTTAGGTTAGGTTAGGTTAGGTTAGGTATGGTTAGGTTAGGTTAGGTTAGGTTAGGTTAGGTTAGGTTAGATTAGGTTAGGTTAGGTTAGGTGAAATGTTTTTCGAACGGCATTGTAGTCGTCTGTAAAGCGATCTGTAGGTCAAACAAATAGACTTTTTTAGTTTCAGTAGGTTAGGTTAGGTTAGGTTAGGTTAGGTGAAATGTTTTTCGAACGGCATTGTAGTCGTCTGTAAAGCGATCTGCAGGTCAAACAAATAGACTTTTTTAGTTTCAGTAGGTTAGGTTAGGTTAGGTTAGGTTAGGTTAGGTTAGGTTAGGTTAGGTTAGGTTAGGTTAGGTGAAATGTTTTTCGAACGGCATTGTAGTCGTCTGTAAATCGATCAACAGGTCAAACAAATAGACTTTTTTAGTTTCCTTAGGTTTAAACCGTGTTTTTCCGTCTATGTAACTCGCAACCAACCTACAATGGACAGGATAAATCCTTCATATTTCAAACTTTGCATTTATATTCTTCGGTTATAAATGTAGTAGAGACTTTTTCAAAGCACTAAAAATTTTAATTTTCCAAGCCCTTCAAAATGATATGTCACAATAGAATTGCTATTTGAAAAATGAATACCCCCTTTAACCCCCCCCCCCCTTAAAAAGCGGCAAAACATGTTTACCCCAAAAAAAGTGAAAAGACTTCTATTTAGCGAAAATTAGAAGTTTTCCTCTCTACTAATTCACAAATTACCTAGAGGTTGCAAGACAATTAAACCATAACGTCCGCGATTCATTTCGCTACAACTAATTATATTTTTGGTTTTGAGAGACCGCACGTTTTGTTTCTCAATTTAACTGTCACTCTAACACCCTTCGTGATAACAAGCACGATATCATGATGTCACGAAAGTAAGGGAAGAAACATTGTCGCAATGGAGACCTTGTCAGAGCATATTGTCTGATGCAGTTCTCTTCATTATCGTGTTATCGTGTGTGTTCAGTATCGTTATGTATTTTATTTAAGTGTTAAGTCTACACCTGACGAAGCCGGCTGTGAACGGCGAAACAGCGCTGTAGTGTTTCTACAACAAAATAAGAATTGCTCCGACTACTAAAAAAGGTAACTAATATATATATATATATATATATATATATATATATATATATATATATGCATCAGCATTCGTAAAAAGCGAACAAACTTTATAGTTTTACATAAGATTATAAAGAATATAATATAATCTTCATTCATTCGGGTTGTACAACACCTGACAAGGCCGACAGTTTTTGGAGGGTCAAGAAACTTCCAAAATTCATAAATCCACAAAATTTAATCAATTTAACATAACTGTCTATATACTATATATCCTATATATATATATATATATATATATATATATATATATATATATATATATATGTTGAAAGCGGCGTAGCTAAATTCGCATAGTGAACTAGTAAATCGTTGCAGGCAGGGGTGAACCCTGTTAATGACGTTACTTTTTAGCCTCCTCCCCCTCCCCCTCCCCTTACCCTCCCCCTCAGTTTTAATCAAACGGAAATTAAAGTACACGAAATAAAAATACTACCATTTCAGTAAAATTGTTAGACTAAATTTGTTTAAATTATCATTTTATATAATAGCAAACTATTTACTTCTTTAAAACTGTAGTAGAATTGCTTACCACGCATGCGTCATTAAACGTAAACGGAAGACGCGTTATATATTTCTTTCTCTTTTTATTGGTCAACCACAAACTTTAGGCTTTACGTGCTGTTATGGATTTCAGCTAAGCCAATCGGTTAGCCCGTGTAAATCTGACAGATTTAGTCGAATCACGCCAAAAACAATGTCTAAACAATCAACGCACAGTTACAATATTAACCGGAAAATATCACTAAATACTAATAACTTTAGCGTGAAAGTAAATTACTGGTGCCGTCATCACGCAATGACATGCGGATTGCTCCAGAGATATATCGGCCCCCTGTGGTAACCAATCGCCACGCCTACCTTATTCAACCGGCCATAGTCATAACCCACACAACTGAAATAAACACAATGCATGATCTGTTTGGTTAACACTTAGTGTCGGAAGGAGAATAGAGAAGAACCCCGAGCTTTTGTGGTATCGGCTTCCCATCGATAAACGACTGGTTCAGATTTTGAATCGGAATCCCAACTGTGATCGTAAATTTGTCATATTTCAAATAATATTTTCGCTTGTAAAAACAGTGTAATTGTTCAAAATTGTGACCTCAAGATTATCAGCGAAATATACGAGGCTATGACCATGACACAAAAACCTAAGACCTCTCGACAACATTTTTAAAATATCGGGTGTTATTAACATGTAAACAGTGTGTCTACAATACAACATATGCACCCAAAGACGATCTAATGTGTTTATACGATTGAAAAGTCATTTAATACATAACCTCAAAATAAAATAAATCACCAATAACAGCGTAATCGGAATGTTAGTTGTATTTTTGTGAAATTTACCACCTTGGTTTTACTACGTGTTGAATATGATTTTTTTTAAATGATCGCGTAAATTTCAAAATGGCGGCCGTTTGCCATTTTAATTATTAGATAGATTATTACGCAGTTTAGGGAAAGTTTGGTTAGGTTAGGTTAGGTTGAGATAGGTGAAAATACAAAAACAAAAATCGATGACGATTTCTTAGAGAAAATATCAGTTTTACTACACCTGAGTTGGAAAAATTCGCTTTTCCAAGTGTAGTTTTTTTATGACCTTTGGTTTACAATCTAAATGAATGGCGTATTTTGGTCAAATCTCAAATCCTTTTTTTTTTCGTTTTCCTCCTATTTTTGTGTATAGCCGCCATAAAAAATAAGATTTAATTATGTCTGTTTTTCCGGCTTAAACCGTCTGTCGTATGTCCTCTACTGCCCAAACGCGTGGACCGATTTCAATCAAACTTTGTATGTGAGTCTATTTTGACAATATTTTAGGAGTTTTATTTATTTTTTTATAAATCAAAATATGGGGTAGCTGCGAAAAAAACAGCAGATTTATGTCAAAATCGGTTAAAACTATTTTAATAAATCATTGCTAAAATTAAATTATCAGGACAGAAACAAATTTGGTTTATCCCCCCCCCCTAAATGTTGTTATTTGTAAAAAAAAACTTTTTTAAACCGTCGTTGGCGCTGCTATGAAATATATGTCAAAATCGTCTCTTTCAAACTGCGCATGCGTCAATACGTATTTCTGTTCCTTTTGATCGAGGTTTCACATCCACTTAACATCTCCATGCACACGATCATCTGTTCTTTTCTAAACTGGTTCACCCTGAAACTTGGCGAAATAATATTTTGCAAATGAGTTCAAGGAACGGCCACTACTCGATGTCTCAAGGGTGTACGGCACTCCTTGACGTCTACAGACTTAGTCATCTTTGAACGTCTTCTTTAATAACTTCTTTCTGTAAGTTTTAAAGGAAAATCAATATCTAAAAACTGCAGTATAAACGTCCTATAAAATTCAGTTTTTTACAGATGAAAAATAGGCTACTCTCTTCTGAAACCGGGTGATATGTTGCCAGAACATGAAAATAAAAACCACCAGCCCTCGAATAGTCGAAAGAGAATAAGTGACTGTTACTAAAGATGAAAGAGAGGGATCTAACCCAAGTCTACAGTGTAGTACCTCGGGATTGTCATTACAAGTGAGACGACGTTTCAGAGTACAAATCAACTCCCGTTATCAAGTGATAAACAAAGAGTATAAAAGTAAAAACTATCAACCTAGCCTAGTAGTATAGAGTGATGTGGAAACTAAAACAAAATCTAATCCAAATTATGAACAATCCAACATTATCAATTAACTTTAAAACCCTGAAAATAAAGTCGGTTGTCGCCATCATGGTACTTACCCAGCCCCAAAATACAATGTAATACAAGCAGATCTTTATAATATAACGTCCAAAAGTTGGTTTTCCTTTGGAATAATTGTAGACATCCAGTAGGGTAAGTTTGTTTAAAACAGCTGTTACACAGTCGGCTACACCCTAACGGGAATCTTAGATGTAAAGCCCTCATTGGCATTGTCTCAGCTCTACCGGGCCTCCAAGCTATACGTATGAGAAGTATCCTACACTCGCTACGCTCCTACCGGTGATTTGGTTAGGTTAGGTTATGTTAGGTTAGGTAGGGTTAGGTTAAGTTAGGTTAGGTTAGGTTATGTTAGGTTAGGTTAGGTTAGGTTAGGTTAGGTTAGGTTAGGTTAGGTTAGGTTATGTTAGGTTAGGTTAGGTTAGGTTAGGTTAGGTTATGTTAGGTTAGGTTACGTTACGTTACGTTAGGTTAGGTTAGGTTATTTGGTTCTATAGGATCCTTGGAAGGTTATCTTTGGAAATTATATTTGTTTACAATAACTTCGCTATTTGTCACCGTAGAGAGACACAGTTAGTACCCTGCAGAACTTAAATCTACATATTTGTGTGGAATTTAGTCTGTTTTAAGTTAAATACACACAAAAGATATGAAAAGAAAACTGTTAATTTGCCCACCATTTTGAAATTTTCATTTCGATTTTTCTCAATTGTTACACAAGTACGCTGTAATCCCCAACACCAAATTTCATGTTCCTATTTGTTTTATGTCCGCTATCGTGCTTTACGTACAGAGGACAACGGCGACGGACGGACGGCTTATCGAAAATCACTTTTTTGTTTTCCTGAAGCCGTGATCAGTTTTAAAACAAATGATATTTTGCGATTGCCAAACTTAGCTTCCACTTCGTAATACTGGGTAAAGCCAACATTGTCCACAAACCTGCCACCTTGATCTTCACCTAGAAGGCTGTGGTTTAATTGGATCGTTGTCAAGTCCACTGTTATGTGCTACAACTGCCATAACTAATGAGGATGCAAGATGAAGGCCAAGGTTTGATAATGACAGGAAGTGAGTCCTTTGTTAACCGAATTACAGGCAAAAATAAGACAAGACAGTAATAGTTACATAACAGAAGTGTCATCCTAAGATCATGTAGTGAGAACAGATAATTACTACCAGCTGTCTGTCTGGCTGTACAGTGTACACTACCTGAAGGTTAAGAGCGTTTTATGTCGCTGTTATTAAATTACGTAAAATAGATTATGTAAAAAAAATATAACAAAATTATTAAATATTTTACAAAACTAAATATCAAACCACCGACAGAAAGTTTACCCAATATAGGGTAAGTTTGGTTAGGTTAGGTTAGGTTAGGTTAGGTTAGGTTAGGTTAGGTTAGGTTAGGTTAGGTTAGGTTAGGTTAGTTTAGGTTAGGTTAGGTTAGGTTAGGTTAGGTTAGGTTAGGTTAGGTTAGGTTAGGTTAGGTTAGTTTAGGTTAGGTTAGGTTAGGTTAGGTTAGGTTAGGTTAGGTTAGGTTAGGTTAGGTTAGGTTAGGTTAGGTTATGTGAGTCAACCTCAGAAAACCGAAATGACGTTGGACACGCCGTCAGTACAACAGCTGTATTCAAAATCTCATTCCGTCCAATTTATTTTAAATTATAATTCGTATAAATCATAAAATCATTACGTTTCAACCAACCATAGCAGTGTCATCCCTACTGTTTATAAGTAAATATAATTAGGTAATGTTGACAATTTCAAATTTCTGTTTTTTATGATTGTTTGGACATTTATAAACACATTACTGCCTAATTTATCTTTACATTTCGATTAGAAACTGTGATGACAACGGAATCAGTTTTGTCCATCTCCAAACTACGCACAAGTTATCAAATCAAATACGACAGGAAAATTTATTAAATTTTAAATACATTTTGTTTCTAAATAAACCAAATCTATAGTGAAACGGTTGTTTAAACAATTGAACTGCCGCCATTTTGAAATTATCCAGCCAATAGACGCTATCGTGGTACTAACCCGGCCCTCTCATACAACTTAACGTCCAACAGTTGATGTCTTGGGGTATATGGGAAATGTTCAATTGTGTTTATAGATCAAGGGGTATTTTCCAGTATCTTTAAAATTGTTGTTTACACAGACGAAAAAAAAAGGAAAATTGATAGGCTAAATCACGGTGCTAACCCAATCTAATTATACAAGCGGACCTTTAAATTAGCTAAAAGTTGGTTCTTAGCGTCAAGAAATGTGTATATCCAGCTAGGATACTTCAGGATTGCAGCATCCATACGCTCAGGTTTTCTAACCCCCCCCCCCCCAATAAAGTTGATTTTGGAATGTTTCTATTATCTGTGATTTAGTTAAGATTTCGTAAGTGGATATAATTTGGTCATATCTCACGGCATTGCTCTGCATAATTCAAAATTAGATTAGGTTAGGTTAGGTTAGGTTAGGTTAGGTTAGGTTAGGTTAGATTAGTTTAGGTTAGGTTAGGTTAGGTTAGGTTAGGTTAGATTAGTTGAGGTTAGGTTAGGTTAGATTAGTTTAGGTTATGTTAGGTTAGGTTAGGTTAGGTTAGGGCGTTGTTGCCAAAATTAGGTGGTAGTTCCCATACACAAAACCTCAAAATTGCGATTTTCTTCAAATCGGTTGTAACGTTTCTGATAAAATGTAGAATCAAAGCATCCATAGAAATCACATTGCTAGTCGTCTCTCTAAAAATGGTGGTTTAGGAGTTAGGTTAGGTTAGGTTAGGTTAGGTTAGGTTAGGTTAGGTTAGGTTAGGTTGGGTTAGATTAGGTTAGGTTAGGGCGTTGTTGCCAAAATTAGATGGTAGTTCCCATAGGCTACACAAAACCTCAAAATTTCGATTTTCTTCAAATCGGTTGTAACGTTTCTGATAAAATGTAGAATCAAAGCATCCATAGAAATCACATTGCTAGTCGTCTCTCTAAAAATGGTGGTTTAGGAGTTAGGTTAGGTTAGGTTAGGTTAGATTAGATTAGATTAGGTTAGGTTAGGTTAGGTTAGGGCGTTGTTGCCAAAATTAGGTGGTAGTTCCAATACACAAAACCTCAAAATTACGATTTTCTTCAAATCGGTTGTAACGTTTCTGATAAAATGTAGAATCAAAGCATCCATAGAAATCACATTGCTAGTCGTCTCTCTAAAAATGGTGGTTTAGGAGTTAGGTTAGGTTAGGTTAGGTTAGGTTAGGTTAGGTTAGATTAGATTAGGTTAGATTAGGTTAGGTTAGGTTAGGTTAGGTTAGGTTAGGTTAGGGCGTTGTTGCCAAAATTAGGTGGTAGTTCCAATAGGCTACACAAAACCTCAAAATTACGATTTTCTTCAAATCAGTTGTAACGTTTCTGATAAAATGTAGAATCAAAGCATCCATAGAAATCACATCGCTAGTCGTCTCTCTAAAAATGGTGGTTTAGGAGTTATAGATAAATCAACCAATGGCGTTCTACAGAAACTAATTAGTTGTTTAACCCATACGGGCGGAACCGAAAGCAAATTATGGATACGCACACAAAACCCGCTTTCCACAATAGCTAGTTATCAAACAAAACAAACTATATTTTTTTATTAATACAGTATCAACTATTGATGAAACACGCTATGGCTAAAATGTCACGGTAGCACTAAAACATAAAAAAATTTACCTGTTAAAATTTATACAAACGATAAAATGTCAAATTTGAAGGATTTATAACGTAAACCAACATGTAGGTAATGTAAAAATACTGAAATGAACCGTCAAAATGTCTTAAGATGGATTTAACACAAGACTTGTGTAAATCCGACTAGAATACAACGGGATTGCAACAACAATAAGTAAACCTCTGAGGAGGATTAGACTTATTATAGAATGACAATACACACTGTATTAATGAAGTAGTTTTCCATACTTGTTGCAACTCAGTACAGTACAGAGTGACAAGCAGTGCTGAGTGAAAGCTAATAACTTTCCCTGGTGAAATTAATATTAATTTTACCAATATTTATGTATTTTATTTTTTTTTTATTATTTTTTTTTTTAATATCAGCTGTTTTTTCCTACAGCAGCCTAAATCTTACGCGTTTTAGAATCGTATCGAATGACGTCACAAATATTACGACAGACCCTACAAAGGCCACTGTCAAAATTATGAAAGTTGTTCTAACCTTTAAAGTTATCCAGCAAGTTAATCAAAATTCAAAACATGAACTCAATACATATAATCTGGAAAATGTTGATTTTATTTATATTTATTGTCAAATCAAAACATCTGAGTGGACTTAATTGAAGATAAAACACTTTTTTTTTAACAAATTGATGGAACCATCGTGGTAATTACCCGACCCCCATCATACAATATAAAACATGCAGATCCTCTAAGAGTTGGTCTCTTGAGTTTTCTAGGAAATGGTTTGGTTAGGTTAGATTAGGTTAGGTTAGGTGAGGTTAGGTTAGGTTAGGTTAGGTTAGGTTAGGTTACGTTAGGTCAGGTCAGGTTAGGTTAGGTTAGGTTAGGTTAGGTTAGGTTAGGTTAGGTTAGGTTAGGTAAGGTTAGGTTAGGTTAGGTTAGGTTAGGTTAGGTTAGGTTAGGTTAGGTTAAGCTATCATTCTACTAATAGATGATGTGGGGAAGAATCTGCAGGTCTCATCATTTTCTATTACAAGGAAATTTAATATTGGTTAGGTTAGGTTAGGTTAGGTTAGGTTAGGTTAGGTTAGGTTAGGTTAGGTTAGGTGAGGTTAGGTTAGGTTAGGTTAGGTTAGGTTAGGTTAGGTTAGGTTAGGTTAGGTAAGGTTAGGTTAGGTTAGGTTAGGTTAGGTTAGGTTAGGTTAGGTTAAGCTATCATTCTACTAATAGATGATGTGGGGAAGAATCTGCAGGTCTCATCATTTTCTATTACAAGGAAATTTAATATTGGTTAGGTTAGGTTAGGTTAGGTTAGGTCAGGTCAGGTTAGGTTAGGTTAGGTTAGGTTAGATTAGGTTAGGTTAGGTTAGGTTAGGTTAGTTTAGGTTAGGTTAGGTTAGGTTAGGTTAGGTTAAGCTATCATTCTACTAATAGATGATGTGGGGAAGAATCTGCAGGTCTCATCATTTTCTATTACAAGGAAATTTAATATTGGTTAGGTTAGGTTAGGTTAGGTTAGGTCAGGTCAGGTTAGGTTAGGTTAGGTTAGGTTAGATTAGGTTAGGTTAGGTTAGGTTAGGTTAGTTTAGGTTAGGTTAGGTTAGGTTAGGTTAGGTTAGGTTAAGCTATCATTCTACTAATAGATGATGTGGGGAAGAATCTGCAGGTCTCATCATTTTCTATTACAAGGAAATTTAATATTGGTTAGGTTAGGTTAGGTTAGGTTAGGTTAGGTTAGGTTAGGTTAGGTTAGGATAGGTTAGGTTAGGTTATGTTAGGTTAGGTTAGGTTAGGTTAGGTTAGGTTAGGTTAGGTTAGGTTAGGTGAGGTTAGGTTAGGTTAGGTTAGGTTAGGTTAGGTTAGGTTAGGTTAGGTTAGGTTAGGTTAGTTTAGGTTAGGTTAGGTTAGGTTAGGTTAGGCTATCATTCTACTAATAGATGATGTGGGGAAGAATCTGCAGGTCTCATCATTTTCTATTACAAGGAAATTTAATACTGGTAGATGAGGAGTGTTATCCAGTAGGGTAAGTTCGTTTAAAACAGTTGTTACGCAGGTTATCTGAACCTCGTAATTGTGTATATTACTAGTTTCTCTACGTCAGCTATGTCTTAAGTGCTTCCTAGATCTATATATTTTTTAAAACAGCTGTGACATTTTAAAATTAATTACTTGTGATTTTGGACAAACGGTCGGATTATAAATCTTTATATTGCCTTAAAATTGGCAGAGTCGATTTTGATAAATTATATGATTTATAACAGCTCCTTGGACTTTTTAGATAGGTAAATTCAAGGACCTTTATAATGTCTATCCATCTGTCTGTCTGTAAGTCTCAGACGATAAATCCTATATATTTCAAACTTTACATTTATATTCTTTGTATTGTACCACATATAGAAAAAAATATAGCGGTAACAAAAAATTGACCCTGCTGTCATTAAGACGTAAAAACTATAGAGTTGAAAAAAAATTATTTTGAAAATATTATATGTAGGATATCAAATAAAACTAGAAGTTATTCTGATTACGAATAAATTAATATGTTGGCGCTAGGCCGAATTTAAAGTGTCTATGCCTCCCTCCCCCCCTCTGAACGTGAACACAGCGTAACCTACAAATGAAAAATGTAACCACACAATGAGAAATACATAGCGTGTTTGTGAGATATGATACAAACAATTCAATACACATTTAAAAAATTAATTACATTTTAATTGATTTTTCTTTATTAGGGCCCGTAGGTAAAACAAAGGACCCTTATTATTTCACTCGTCTGCCTGGTCTGTACAATTTAAACTGCTGTTTAAAAGACTTTAACTCTATAAAAATAACTGTCCCTATATGTTTAAGTCGTGTTGTTTTAGCCTTTTATTTTGTATAACTTAATAGATACCTCTACTAATACGTCGTATTAAAGCTCTTATAGGCTACACTTATTGAGCCTATTTTGAGAAATAGTAATTTTCTGTTCACTATTTTTAACTTAAGGGATTTCACA
Source organism: Aphrophora alni (assembly GCA_963513935.1). Lineage (NCBI taxonomy): Eukaryota > Metazoa > Arthropoda > Insecta > Hemiptera > Aphrophoridae > Aphrophora > Aphrophora alni. The sequence continues at coordinate 48,551,313 of OY740777.1, read as the reverse complement.
GCGTATATATATTTTTTTCCATTCCTTTTATTACATTTAGGTAAACAAAACATGATTTAGATTGAGAAAAAGATATTAAGATAAAAAATAAAGCTTTCCTTAATAACAAACTAACACAAAACAAATAAATTGACATAGGCCTACGACATAATAATACATTACTTTAAATTAAAATACACAACAGGAAAGAAAAACCAAAACAATATTACTTCTAAATCCTAAACAAAAACAAAGATAAACAATTTGAGATAAACAAAAAAATATACGGAATGGAATAAAGCAACCTCCATTATATAGTCCACCCTAAAATAAAAATCGACAGCTATATTTTGACTATACGTGTAGAAAATAAAATTTGTCTACAGTTGTTAACAAAGTGGTATTTTGTTCATTTAAATTAGTTTGCAAAACAGCTGATTTCTCAACAGTTTCACTTTGCTCACTACTTTGCTCACTCCGAATGGCAACCGAACAAAACGAAATTTAGGTTAAGTTTATTTGAATTGATTTATAATATACAGGAAATGTCCCGTATGTATGTTAGATTAATTCTTACATGTAAAATAACATAAATAAACAACAAAACAACGTTTTAAAGTTGAAAAAGGGAAGTAATTATTCATAAAGATGATTGACAGTGTATCTACTCGGAGAGTATTTTTCGTTTGCCGAGTTTTGAAGTTGGCAATCCCGTTTCCTCAACAATACACCTAAGTTATTTGTAATATTCATAAATAACCTCAGTTTTGACGTGAGGTTGAACACTATTGTATTAAATTAATGTTTTATTAAATTGTGTTACTGCTTAAGTATGTTTTGTATTTGTCACAAAATAACACCTGTAGACAAAGTATAATGTGCAATTCGTGAGCAAAGTGTCTTTTTTAAACTCGATAAAATTGACGCACGAGTTAAGCCTCGTGTGTCAACATTTTTCTCACGTTTAAAAAAGTGCCACTTTGCTCACTAGTTGCACAAATAACTATTGTCACAAAGTTTCAAAATTTCTTCTTTTGGAAAAGGTTGTACAATAGTACCTTTTTATCTAGTACCTACACTAACCTATACTAGCTCTTTTAATGCACCTAGCTATATATCTAGGACCTAATTCTTTTAATGCACCTAGCTATACATCTAGGACCTAGTTCTTTTAATGCACCTAGCTATACATCTAGGACCTAATTCTTTTAATGTACCTAGCTATACATCTAGGACCTAATTCTTTTAATGCACCTAGCTATACATCTAGGACCTAATTCTTTTAATGCACCTAGCTATACATCTAGGACCTAATTCTTTTAATGTACCTAGCTATACATCTAGGACCTAGTTCTTTTAATGCACCTAGCTATACATCTAGGACCTAGTTCTTTTAATGGACCTAGCTATACATCTAGGACCTAGTTCTTTTAATGGACCTAGCTATACATCTAGGACCTAGTTCTTTTAATGCACCTAGCTATACATCTAGGACCTAGTTCTTTTAATGCACCTAGCTATACATCTAGGACCTAGTTCTTTTAATGCACCTAGCTATACAAAGTCTATGTCGAGTGATTCACTTCCTATCACGACCTTCCTACAGGAAACTACAATACATCACTAATTCTTGAATTACGATCCTAATGTTTTGTTTACTTGTATAATTCTCAGTTATTAGAGTTATGACAATTAAGCTGCAAGTTCCCAAGTTTACAATATAAACGTGGGAACTTCCACGTGTCCAATCTCAAGGTCATCTCTAAGGAATTCATATATAATTACACTTTAAATGTCCGTATTTAACTTCGATCAGTTCAAATAACATCTTAGCAGAATAGATAATATTTGTATGTATTGCAACAATTTGTAAAGGGTGAAATGTAGTGCTACCTGAACTAATACAGTGTACAGTAACCTCAAGGTATGGAATGGAGAGGACAAGAGGAGCGCTCACACTTTGTTGCGTTTACTTTCACCGGTACAACCCCATTAAAAAAATATAGACCTCAAATACTTCTGTGTAAACGCTTACCCTACTTTCGTTTCTTTTATAGGTGTAAATAAGAATAAAACGTTCACAAAAGTCTGTCACGAAGTTGTGACTTTAGGAATTAAATGTAGCTAAGCAGTACCTAGTTTTCTTGGAATGGATTGTACCGTCAAGTCAGGCTAGAGAAGCATGTAGAAGGGAGGACACACCCCTTACACCAGACACAATCCTAGTCTGAGGCTCAGACTTTAGTGCATTCTACTAATAGATGATGTGCGGAAGAATCTGCAAGTCTCAACATTTTCTATTACACTCCTTCCCAAGTGTTCTTTGAGTTTAAAATTCCCCTTCTATTATTCCTCCAATGCTTTTGTCCCGGCTTTGTAATCCCTGAGATAGTGTTCGCAAGTACCGTCTTACCCCTGACCCACTTAAGCTACTTAACCCTCCTACACATCGCCCAAGTGACGGGAGTGTAACGTTCATTTTTTAATGTTTCTGAGGCCTTTCTGTCCTTTCGGTGCTTCTGTATTAAGTCCTCCTGAGTGACTTTCCTTTACTTATGCAGAGGAAATCTCAACGAAGCTGAGGACTCCCCTTCTGATAGTCATCACGGAAGACATGCTATCAAGACATTGCATTACATTAACATCCCCCACAACCTTCTTATTTTCCACATTTCTCTACACAATTTTTTCCACTTGTAGGAAATGTAAAATAGTATTAGTAAATGAAGGAGTCTTATGCAGTAGGGGTAAGTTTGTTTAAAACAGTTGTTACACAGGTTTTCTGAACCTTGTAATTGTGTATATCACTACTTTCTTAACCTAACCTAAAAGGCCTGATAGATGTATCTAAATTAACACTATTTGTTACTCCAAATACTGACGTTAAACAAATCTATATATGCCTTAATTAGTAACTCGATGTCTACCAAAACAAATCGAAGGGACAAACTTTAAAGTATTGCGGCATAAGTCTCAAAGATTCCTGTTCTTGCTCTCGAGTAACTTGCTCTCGAGTAGGAAATCCGAAAAATTTGTATATCTATATATACCCCAGATAACAAAATGAAAAATGTTAATAAACAAGTACAGTATTATAAATAGTTAGACTGTTTTCAATAAAAAGCTTTTACTTCTTATATTTTGAGGTTTATCTCCTTATATTCCAACTACCACACAATCCTATAGCCCCGGATCATCTTGAAAAAGGTACAATTAACTGAGTAAATTTTTAATTTGTAAATATACTTTATTTAACTCATTACTATCATTTTAGGGTCTTGCGCATGATTCTTCAATTAGGTGCTAGCAGGCGGGTTTGCGAATATTTTGAAATCAAGATCATATTCAACATTTATTCGTGAATAACATATGTTAGAAGTCCCGGACGAAGCCGGGTTAAACCACTAGTATTTAAATAAAACCTAAACTTGTTTTACGGTTATGGTTCTCCCCCCCTCCAGATTACTCCTGAATCATTATATTACTTGTAATTTTACGCACAGGTTTGAGTCCTTAATAAAATTTGAACAAAATCGTTAGAAACGATTTTGAGAAATACGTATTAATTGCCGAACGGTCAATTTTAGAAAGATGACAACCAATACGATTAATTTGTGTCGTTATAAGCTACGCGTGGGCATAATTGGAATAAAAACAGATTTTGATAAAATCGTAATTTCGTATTTTGTTTATTGCAGCTACACACAACAAGTTCGATTAAAATCGATCCAACCAATTGGACTGAACGACAAGCTGACGTCATTGTATAAAACTCTTTTTAGACTCAGAGGATATATTCCCCATACAACTCGACATAGATTGTTTCCCCCCCCCCCATCATATAACTACGTATATGTGAGAAGTAATAAAAAAAGATTATATTTTTACACACAATACTTTCTCCCAAATAGAACTGATCCGTTCATACTCGTTCTTATCTGTTGACCTTTAATCAACAAATTTTAGGTTAGAGTTCAGCTGATTAGTATGAATTAGAAGTGTAGACGTTGATGGAATTTCTAAAATACAATTTAATTTGTTACATTGTCCCACGGGGGGACACAAAATTACATTTTGGAAGGTGTAATTGTTGTGATCAAAACTCAAAACGACGGTTCAGGTTTTTTACGAATAATTCAAAAACATTAATTTTCTTTTCATTCCATTTAGGCGCATTGTCGGCATCTTCGCATTTCAAATTTGATAATATTTTGTACAACGACGCCTAAGATAATCCGATAATGAACCTTTATGTGTCCATAAACAGCTTAAATTAGAACTTTTCGTGACGGCGGTAAATTTCGATTTTTGCCAATTACTCCTGCACTTTAATATTCCTTTACATCATTTTTAGTTTTAGTAGATCAATTTGTGATATAAATCTTCACATTTCACTAAAATTCCATGACTCTACGACGTTTTTGAGACAGAATTGTTACGATATTATATTATTAGCGATTTTTTTTTTAAATATGGAAAATCAATACATTTTATTTTCGTCCTTAAAACCTACGTTTTGTGACGTTCTCACTTGCCTCGGAACCGAAAGTTGAAGTTGGACTTACTTGAGCAGGGTTCGATTTGCCTTGCGGCATCAAACAGCTGACCGGAAAGGTAGCTATGTTGAGCAGACTACGATCAATGACTACATAAATACTATAAGACACGACATGGCCATGTTACATATTCTACGCTTATTCTTGAGTTGACCAATACCCGCTAGGGTGTGCTGCTAGAGAATCTGAAGTTGATGTGACTGGCGCTAGGTGGCTCTACGGTCAAACGATGTTTCAGGCGGGTATGAGAAAACGCACTGATGCCACATATGGGACCAGAGATGCGAGGGAAGGTCGAGAATCGCTTATCTCAGCGCACGAACTGACAACACTGACTATGCTGACGGAAGTAAGTGAGAAGGTTTGTGAGAGAGAGAGAGAGGTCAACAGTTGTACAGTCTCAACCAAGTGGGATGCGTACAGTCAAGCACCTGCTGCTAGCGCTTTCTGATAGCTGTGTGTCAAACTTGTGACGAACAGCACCCGTAAAGCGTAGACTATTTCCCTATCCTATGTCGTGTCTTATAGTATTTATGTAGTCATCGCTACGATACTGAAAAGAGAGAAAATATTTCGTCCGTTCTAAGAACCAGTAGTAGTGTCTGTCTAGTATTTATTTTCATTATCATTCAAAAATCTCTATGTCTTAATTAATCGGGGGGGTCATAACGTCCGGTATTTCCCCGGAGGTCTAGGTCCACAAATCGTACTCGCAACGAGTTGAGAATGGGTAACGCCAAAGTGATTCTGTTGCTTGAGTTAATATTTAGTTATTAAACTAGATTAATCTCTTCAAAGCTGTGCACCCTATGGTGCATTGGCAGATCTGGAGTGAGCGATTTGGGCATCGATCTAAAGCAGTATCGTTATCCAAAATGTAGAACCAAAGCTAGAGATCTAAACGTAACTTTGTCGTTACAAATTGGTAGCAGGCCGTTACAGTTTCATCAAAATATTTGATGTAGCTGATTTTAAAAGAAATTGGAATTTTGAGTTTTTGAAAAACTTTTTTTAATGATAAAAAAACTTTATGATATGCCAAAAAATAAGCATGAACACCAAATTAAATAAGAAAAGTCCCATTCGTTTGAGCTGTAGTGCACTGAATAGACTTCAGTTAATTATTAAGCAACAGAGTTTTCAGAAGAAATATAAGATAACACAGCATGGGCGTACCCAGCGAGGGGCAGGGGGGCAGCTGCCCCCCCCTGGAAGCAAAAAAATAAATCTTTATTATACATTTTGTTGCTGGAATTTAATACAATTCTTGAAATAACTATTTTAATAATCAATTGTATATTGAATGACCATGGCTTGCCCCCCCCCCCCTAGTTTTGATCCTGGGTACGCCCTTGTAACACAGAAGATTCTCTGTTTGAAGTTATTTGTTAATGATGGAAGTTCAATTTTATTATTATACATTTTTCGGACATTTGTCATCATATGTGTGTTTTAAAAATCAAAACACGACGTTTCGGGAATAAGAATCAATTCCCGTTATCAAGTGACTAAAAATTAAAGAAACACGTAACTAGAAACTAAGCCTATAAACAGAAGAACCTATAAACCAAGTCACTTCATCATTGACAATAAATAGGCTTTACAATATTATAAAACAAGACCTCATTACTTAACAGAAAGAGAAAATATTAAGTAAACACCTTTCGTTATTATTCAATCTTTCCAAAATTATATCAAACACATTTATACAAAAGATGTTAAAAAATATTTTCAAAACCTTCATCAATGTTAAACTTTTATTGCTCAAATTCACCGCTTCCCACAGTGTATAACTTCAATCAATTTCAAACAAATCTTCCATCTTTGTTTTCATCATTATAAAAAAAAAGAACTCGTAAAGTAGAAACAAAAGAACAAAAATAATTTAATTGTAATTCATTGAAACATTTTTCTCTTGTGTATATATTTTAAACCCTGAACTCAGAACCTAATTTTATCATTTTAGTAATTAATTACTTATTTAATTGTTTGTCAATAAATAATCGTTCCATTGTATAACCATTTTTTTTATTACAGGATTGACCTTAATTGTAAGTTACGAAATTCCCATGGCGTATTACCAATAGGGCGGAACAATAAAGTAGTTCCATTTATTATATATTATACAATAGATGTAGGATTATCGTTAGTAAACATTTATTTTTATCGTTTGTTGCGTGATTTATCAACTAGTCATTAGGTCATTAACCGTTTTACTGATTCTCAAACAGCTATTACATCTCCAATGAGGAAACTCGTTCAAATTATTTCAACTTTATAATTCTTTTTAATTCCACAGACGGGAAAAAAATCAAAGTTTTTTTAAATTTAATTGAATCGTTTATTGGAAATGTTTCGAGTGATGATTATTTACCTTGCCAACTTGTCAAAAAGATACTTGATGATGACAAGTGTAGGAGAAACTTTCTGAAAACAAAAAATAACTAACTTCTCAGAAGGTGATATTTTTATTTATCACCTGTCAAACTTATTGTTTAGTGAAATATCTTGTCAATTTACCATTATGCCTTTCATAAAAACAAGGAAACTCCAAATTAAATCGAATACGTGATTTGTCAAAAGAAACCGAAAGATTACACCCTATTTCCTTTACATGTTGAAGTACTTACGTTTTCACATATAGAATAGAATAAATCTTTATTTTCTCCTCTATTCCAGTTAACCTCAACAATGACAAAAATAATTTTACATTTATTTAAACCTATAATAATTACAAAAATAAAAGATTGTATAGATACAGTTATACAAATAAATAAATTTTAAAGTAAATCAAATATAATATATATAGTAAATAAAAATAATTAAATCAACAATAATTGAGATAAACACAACAGTGCACGCGCGCGCGCATACACACACACCCATTCAAACCACTTCCTTGGGAGAGCCCAGACGCCACGAACACATTCATGAAGCCCATGGAACAGTTTTTTTGTTTTTTGTTTTTTTAACCGGTCATGATTCTTTATATATATATTTTTTTTTCTGTAACAAATTCCGAAGCCTACATGCTCTCAGAGTAAAACAAAATTTAAAATTTGTACTCCACCTTTTCAAAATCGTGTCCAAATATTTAAAAAGCCGTAGGTTTTATTAGCACATTACCAAATTGTTTTGTTCTCTTGTCCAAAATGTACCAGAGTTGGTATTGTAGCTTCCCAATTATCCCCATGATGATGGGTCAACACCTTAATATATTTTACTATTTCCTTTTCTAGATAAAGACGTTCGACTGCGTTTGAAAGCTCTTCACTACAACTACACACAGAGTGTGGCGAAAATTGGGTCCTTTAAACAGTATATTCCGAAAATGACAAAACATGATTTATTTTAAAAATTTCAAATATATCATTTTCAGGTGGTAAAAATGCAACTAACAGTAGAAAAAACAATTATCTTTATTGAGACACGTAACGAGTTACATTCCTTAAATTTACGATGTAATTACTCTGCTTGTACATAAAGATAAAAATTCACACGACCCGACTTTGTAAGGCTATCCTACAGGATGTGATGGAATTCTGTACCCCGTAGGAGGATTCTAAAACGCGTAGTTTTGTTTAGAAATGAACTTACTATTAGTTTTCCGATAGTAAATTAAAAAACTGGTTGCCATAGTAACACACATTGTTTGTTAACCTTAATACGCAGAATGTTCAAACCATTTTTTTATTTGTCGTTGTGGCAGTACTGTAATCTTGAAGCACAGAATATTTATCATCTCTTGTGTCGACTTTATGCCGATAATATTATGAGAGATTGGTTGCAGGGAATTCAGGGATGGGCGTACAAAGGGTACATGACGACGTTCAAGTGTAACCGATGCAATCCCCTAAACAATTTCTCACCTTTCAGAGGATAGATTTCTTGACCCACTCTATATAGAATTGTTACTGGCAAATTGGAGTTGTCGCAAGAACTATTGCGACATGTGTGGTCTAAACAGTTATCAAAAATAACAATGAAGTGCGACTTTGATTTCCTTGATCTCTATTCTGTAGGGACGGAATTGTGACAGGATGAGGCATTGGTCAGGTTTATAAAGTTGACACAAAGGGATAATCCAAACAGTGGATCCATCCTCAATTCACAAACTTTAACATTTTTAAAGTAAATTAATTTAAACTAACAATTTTTGATGAAACATTAATTAAAATATGAACAAATAATACAGCCTACATATCTCTTTAAATTCATACCTTTTTAACGTACATAGGTAAAATAAACTTATAGCTTCATATAGTGAAACGCTGTGAACAATAGTGATTAGTTGGGTTTGAGACTAAGCGTTAATTAACGATGCAATATATTTTCTGGGTAAAGTCCTAACACGTTTTTCCAAACACTCCTTCCGGAACGTTAAGCGGTTCGAACGTCTGGTCATATCGAATAACGAGGGCTGACGTTCGCCTCTCAGTCAGTAGCCGAGACATTCGCCCCACACGTGTGTCTGTCCGTCCACCTGTCTATAGGCCCCCATACACGAACCGGCAAGACTGTCAGTTTTGCCTGAACAGTCCGCCGGTGACCGGCTGCCGGAGCGTGTGTGGGGTCTGGCTGGACTGTCAGTTAGGACTGTACCGGCGGCCGGTGATCGAATGAAAACTCATCAGTTCAACCGGCTTGCCGGAAGCTTTTTCAGTCAAAACTAGTCTTTTGAGGTCACCTTTAACTCTTTTAATAAATTTACGTGAGAATACGTGTCCCTCTTCATCAGCCAGTTTTTCGACCAACACTCACGATTTTTTCACCGTTTTTTGGTAGCCCCTAATGCTAGTAATAAACCTAAAACGGCGTAATCATCGTCATCACTAGACATTTTGAACTATAAATAACCTTCAGAAAATAAATTTGAAACAAAAAAACAATACTAAAGACTAATTAAATTATTCAAAACAAAACTAAACACTAATGCTGGACACTAATTAAAATACTAAACACTAAACAACTACACAAAAAAACTTTCAGATCTATTAACTTAAAACTACTAAAAATTTTCAACGCACGAAGAAATTAATGAGTTTTGATGCGCTTGCCGGACAGAATTGAACTGAACGTGTAGGCCTATGGGGTAGTCAGTCCAACAGGCAGCCGGTCACAGGCCGACTGTTCAGGCAAGACTGACAGTCTTGCCGGTACGTGTATGGGGGCCTTAACTGTAATTGTCAATCAGATAATCCTAAATATTCCAAACATTACATTTATATTCTTTGTATTGTCCCACATATAGCGGTAACAAGAAAAAATGACGCTGAAGTCATTAAAACGCAAAAACTATCGAATTGAATTTTTTTGTTTTTTTTAATATTATGTGTGGGGTATCACTAAAACTACAAGTTATTCTGATTACGAATATGTATGTTTATTTGAGGAAGAAATTCATTTCTCGGCGCTAGGACATATTTAAAGTGTCAGATATCATGTCCCCCCCCCCACTTCTACCTTGAAAACGACGTGACCTACAAATCTGACAAAAAATATTTGGATTTAAAATTAAATTGCAGTGCGAAATCATATCTTACAGTTTTTTTTGTATGACGTTACAATCTAATTTAACCACAAAGTAAGAAATCTGTAATGATAAGTTTTTAAAGCAGTTTTTTTGTGGAATGTGAGACAAACAATTCAATAACCATAAAAGATGCCAATCGTTAGGTTAGAATGACAAGGTTCTAACTGACCAGACTTTAGTTTTGAGAAAAATTAGTTTAAAGTTTTGTTTTGTTGTTGTACTGTACTTACTTGGCCTCCTATCAACCTGGAATTTTACACATAGCATTGTTATTGCTTTGTGAATATTGACTTTTTTTTTTTTTAATATTAGGTGATTAGTTATTTAGATATTTTAATTGTTGTTTTGCAGTTAGAACCTTGTCTCTAAAAAAAAAAAAAAAAATCAACATTTTGAGAAGACAAGGGTTCTATGTGCTACTTACAACCTTGTCTTTCCAACTAGATTACACACTAGTTGTGTCTTTTTACTTGGTTGTATTTGTTACTTAAAACCTTGTCATCCTAACTTCTATTGGCTACAAGTTGATTCTGTTTTTGTTCAAACTAAGAGTTACATAATAGTTTGAGATTGTAAAGGTGCTGCCCGTCTGCCTAAACGGCCACTCATTACTGAAAACACTTATTGCATGATAAAATTAATGATACAAATACATACAATCTTGTTGAGCACTGTGGTGAAATTCACAATAATAATTCGAATTTGCCCCTAACCCTAATGAATTTTAAATCATTAGTAGATATGTAAGGTTAGATTTAGTTTATAAGCAAGACCCTCCGATGATGATAACTATGTCATCGAAATGTACATCAGGGCATTAAGTGGAAATAATTAATAAAGAACAATTAACCAGTATAAATTTATTGTGTTTTATTAAGTTTCTAGTGATTGTGGTTAGGGGCAAATTCGAATTATTGTTAATACAATACATCCTCAAAATTATTCAAAAAAGATAAGTTATCTGAGATGCTATAATATTTCCATGAACATGTGTTCCAATGTGAACTTCGTACCTCTACAAAAAAAAGCTTACTAATCAACAAAGAGTAATAAGAGTTAATGCATTTTAAAGAGGAACTCATTTAGAACCCTGTCATGCCAACAGCTGGAATATTTCGATTTTGTTAGTTAGGACCTTGTCATTCTAGCCTAACGCAATGTCAAAGATTTTCATTAGTTTCTTTTATAATTTCACGCCCATGTACACGCGTCTGTCTGTAAGTCGCAACCAGTCTACACAGACAAGACGATAAATCCTATATATTTCAAACTTTGCATTTATAGTATTGTCACATATGTAGGAAAATATAGCAATAACAAAAAAAAAAAACCTTGGAGTATTTAAGAAAGTTAAAAATTATTGAGTTTCTTTTGGAAATATTATGTTTGGTACGTTGTGTGTATTTTAATTTGACGAAGAAATTAACATTTCGGCGCTTGAAGAAAAGCTTTGACTTTATAAAAGTAATGACTACATAAATACTATAAGACACGACATGGCCATGTTAAATATTCTACGCTTATTCTTGAGTTGACCAATACCCGCTAGGTGGCGTTGATGTGACCAATCTGAAGTTGATGTGACTGGCGCTAGGTGGCTCTACGGTCAAACAATGTTTCAGGCGGGTAAGAGAAAACGCACTGATGCCACATATGGGACCAGAGATGCGAGGGAAGGTCGAGAATCGCTTATCTCAGCGCACGAACTGACAACACTCACTATGCTGACGGAAGTAAGTGAGAAGGTTTGTGAGAGAGAGATCAACAGTTGTACAGTCTCAACCAAGTGGGATGCGTACAGTCAAGCACCTGCTGCTAGCGCTTTCTGATAGCTGTGTGTCAAACTTGTGACGAACAGCACCCGTAAAGCGTAGACTATTTCCCTATCCTATGTCGTGTCTTATAGTATTTATGTAGTCATTGATAAAAGTAACTGTCCTATATGAATATTGACCCTATGTCGTATGGTTTCAGAACACGTTTAATAACATTTAAACCTGGGTTAGATCCCTCTCTTTCATCTTTCAAATAACGCTCTTTTGACCAACTCTTGCTCTTTTTCAACCCTGACACTATCAGAGGGTTTTTTTAAATTTGTATATAAGGCTATGTACGAGAGATTTCAACAACAACAAAACTCTCATCTTATTAATGCAATCATCACGAATCTATCACATCTAAAACCAACCTATTCTACAGGGTGTTTATAAAATCATAAAATAAAAAATAAAAGTGTTATTCAATCGATTTTAATCAAATAAAAAAAAAAAACCTTGTGGAAAACATTAAACAAACAAAAAATAGTTGTTAATTACTAACACGTTTTGTTTTTTATTGCCCTAGAATTCCAACAATTAATGTTTAATCTTATAGAGTCAATAAAATTTAATATCATTTTATTTTGTTTTGAAACACATTAGCTGAAAAAAAAACAACAATGGAGAACTGCACGTGTTGTAACAAAACCTATAATTATCCTGGTTATTAGCGGGTTTTATTGTTAAATTTTAAAAGATAAAAACTTCTTGTATGCATCTTCATCGATAGAATATTCCCAGCATATATCTGTTACCAAGGGATGTTTTGTTGTTACTCATTTACAGTTAAAGTTTGTCGTAGTAACTAGTTGACATCATAGTACTTATCCAGCCTCATTAAACAATGTAATACAAGCAGATCTTTATAATGTAACGTCCAAAAGTTGGTTTCTTGAGCCTTGTAGGAAATGTCAAGTTGTATTGTTACATCCAGTGTAAAGCCCTCGTTGGCATTGTCTCAGCTCTACCGGCCCTCCAAGCTATACGTATGAGAAGTATCATTCACTCGCTACGCTTCTACCGGTGATTTGGTTAGGTTAGGTTAGGTTACGATAGGTTAGGTTAGGTTAGGTTAGGTTAGGTTATGTTAGGTTAGGTTATGTTAGGTTAGGTTAGGTTAGGTTACGATAGGTTAGGTTAGGTTAGGTTAGGTTAGGTTAGGTTATTTTAGTTTAGGTTAGGTTAGGTTAGGTTACGTTACGTTACGTTACGTTAGGCTAGGTTAGGTTATTTGGTTCTGTAGGCTCCTTGGAAGGTCATCTTTGGATATTATATTCTTTACAATAACTTCCCTATTTGTCATCGTAGAGAGACACAGTTAGGTTAGGTTAGGTTAGGTTACGTTACGTTAGGTTAGGTTAGGTTAAGTTAGGTTAGGTTAGGTTAGGTTAGGTTAGGTTAGGTTAGGTTAGGTTAGGTTAGGTTAGGTTAAGTTAGGTTAGGTTAGGTTACGTTACGTTAGGTTAGGTTAAGTTAGGTTAGGTTAGGTTAGGTTAGGTTAGGTTAGGTTAGGTTAGGTTACGTTACGTTAGGTTAGGTTAGGTTAAGTTAGGTTAGGTTAGGTTAGGTTAGGTTAGGTTACGTTACGTTAGGTTAGGTTAGGTTAGGTTAGGTTAGGTTAGGTTAGGTTAGGTTACGTTAGGTTAGGTTAAGTTAGGTTAGGTTAGGTTAGGTGATTTGGTTCTGTAGGATCTCCATTACATTTCCTTGGGAGGTTATCTTTGGAAATTATATTCTTTACAATAACTTCGCTATTTGTCATCGTAGAGACACGGTTAGTACCCTGCAGAACTTAAATCTACAAATTTGTGTGTAACTTAGTCTGTTTAAGTTGAATAACACAAAAGATATGAAGAGAAAACTGTTAACTTGGCCACCATTTTGAAATTTTCAATTCAATAATTACGCTAGTAGGCTATAGTTCCTTTCTTAGTTTTTGTATCGAGCTTTTAATGACGAAGGCTGGGATTCATTTTTGTTTTTTTGTTTTTTCAACAATTATTCCCTAACCGTAATTTATATTTATGATTTTGCACACGTGTTTGGATAAGTAAAATTTGAACGAAATAGGTGGAGATGATTTTGAGATATTACGTCTATTATAATAGCTTTGTGTTTGGGGGTTTTTTTACCGAAAACTCATGATATGGTATTTTTTAGGAGACTTAAAAGTTTTATTTGGGTTTAATTAAGAATAATTTTATCAAAATCGTAATTTTCCATCTTTTTTTCTCTTTTGACAGCTACCCCCACAACAGCTTAAGTTAACGAAAAATGAAAAAAAAAAAAAAAAAAAAAAAAAAAAAAAAAAAAAAAAAAAAAAAAAAGGTGATTTAAAAGCGCTCAATCTCTTTTGGGTATTCACTAGAGGGGGGGGTACACCTGATTTACCCACATTCAAACCGGAAGACCGTTTAACAAACAACGGAAATACACCATTTTAAAACTAATCCCATCCCACCTACGCTACCTATCAATACAAACAGTACAACAATGAATAGCCTTAACTATAGTAATAATAAATTGGACGAGATTCCATCAACAGTAAACCTATTCATGTTTTTAATCGAACTTTATAGAAAATAGTATTTTTAGCGTTACGTATGAGAAATCGATTGCGTAATCGAAATTATCAGAATTATCAACATACAGGGTGACCGGAAAGTCGTGTTTAAATTGTGTTGGAAATAATTATGAAAATCGTTCTTTTAACAAAGCCCAATATACTTTGTTTGTGTTGTTGTTGGTTTTACACTTGAAAAATGGTGTTGATCAGTACAGTAGAAACGTCGTATCTTTTATATGCACAAATTATGACATGTCTGAACAACTAAATGAATAATAGGCTACTGCTCTGTATTTTATTTTACGATTAAGTTACAGTATACCAAATGGTACATAGTGACAAAAAGTTCATAAGAATCAATTTAATAACTTTCAGCTACCAAACAATACCGTCTGTCTTGCTTCGAACGTTCTGCACTCCAAACTTAATTCGAATCTTTGGGTAGCGACACAACGAGTTCATAGCTCGCCAACTAACCACCAATATAAGTAAACAAATAAACAACACATACCACCATAGATACCGCAACTATATATTACCAGCTGTTTTATACAATGTATGTCATTAATTAATTTGTACTCTGAAAATAACATTGTTTTCCTAAATCACACAAATACTCCACACTTATTCAATGCTTTTGATTTTATGTTGTGTCATTCCGATTACTGCAATAAACATATATCTAATTAAATTACAATAGATATACTATCTCTCTCTCTCTCTCTCTCTCTCTCTCTCTCTCTCTCTCTCTCTCTCTCACTTCAGGGACAATGTTTATAACCGGAAACAAAGTCAATGATAAAAGCATGTCCGGAACAACACCACAACTATCCACTTCTTTGCTTGGTTGGTTACCTCAGTCAACTTGGATTTCAATCCACTTGACTGAACCGGGCATGTTTCCGCAACAATGAAAATGTGAAGTGACCTAATATCTGTGAGCTCAAACCAGGACTGCTACATAGTGTACACCTTGTAAACCTAATATCTGTGAACTCAATACAGGACTGCTACATAGTGTACACCTTGTAAACCTAATATCTGTGAACTCAATACAGGACTGCTACATAGTGTACACCTTGTAAACCTAATATCTGTGAACTCAATACAGGACTGCTACATAGTGTACACCTTGTAAACCTAATATCTGTGAACTCAATACAGGACTGCTACATAATGTACACCTTGTAAACCTAATATCTGTGAACTCAATACAGGACTGCTACATAATGTACACCTTGTAAACCTAATATCGGTGAGCTCAATACAGGATTGCTACATAGTGTACACCTTGTAAACCTAATATCTGTGAACTCAATACAGGACTGCTACATAGTGTACACCTTGTAAACCTAATATCTGTGAACTCAATACAGGACTGCTACATAATGTACACCTTGTAAACCTAATATCGGTGAGCTCAATACAGGATTGCTACATAGTGTACACCTTGTAAACCTAATATCGGTGAGCTCAATACAGGACTGCTACATAGTGTACACCTTGTAAACCTAATATCTGTGAACTCGATACAGGACTGCTACATAGTGTACACCTTGTAAACCTAATATCTGTGAACTCGATACAGGACTGCTACATAGTGTACACCTTGTAAACCTAATATCTGTGAACTCAATACAGGACTGCTACATAATGTACACCTTGTAAACCTAATGTCTGTGAACTCAATACAGGACTGCTACATAGTGTACACCTTGTAAACCTAATATCTGTGAGCTCAATACAGGACTGCTACATAGTGTACACCTTGTAAACCTAATATCTGTGAGCTCAATACAGGACTGCTACATAGTGTACACCTTGTAAACCTAATATCTGTGAACTCAATACAGGACTGCTACATAGTGTACACCTTGTAAACCTAATATCTGTGAAATCAATACAGGACTGCTACATAGTGTACACCTTGTAAACCTAATATCTGTGAACTCAATACAGGATTGCTACATAGTGTACACCTTGTAAACCTAATATCTGTGAACTCAATACAGGACTGCTACATAGTGTACACCTTGTAAACCTAATATCTGTGAGCTCAATACAGGACTGCTACATATTGTACACCTTGTAAACCTAATATCTGTGAGCTCAATACAGGACTGCTACATATTGTACACCTTGTAAACCTAATATCTGTGAGCTCAATACAGGATTGCTACATAGTGTACACCTTGTAAACCTAATATCTGTGAACTCAATACAGGACTGCTACATAGTGTACTCCTTGAAAACCTAATATCTGTGAGCTCAATACAGGACTGCTACATAGTGTACACCTTGTAAACCTAATATCTGTGAGCTCAAACAGGACTGCTACATAGTGTACACCTTGTAAACCTAATATCTGTGAGCTCAAACAGGATTGCTACATAGTGTACACCTTGTAAACCTAATATCTGTGAACTCAATACAGGACTGCTACATAGTGTACACCTTGTAAACCTAATATCTGTGAACTCAATACAGGACGGCTACATAGTGTACACCTTGAAAACCTAATATCTGTGAGCTCAATACAGGACTGCTACATAGTGTACACCTTGTAAACCTAATATCTGTGAGCTCAATACAGGACTGCTACATATTGTACACCTTGTAAACCTAATATCTGTGAGCTCAATACAGGACTGCTACATAGTGTACACCTTGTAAACCTAATATCTGTGAGCTCAATACAGGACTGCTACATATTGTACGCCTTGTAAACCTAATATCTGTGAGCTCAATACAGGACTGCTACATATTGTACACCTTGTAAACCTAATATCTGTGAGCTCAATACAGGACTGCTACATATTGTACACCTTGTAAACCTAATATATGTGAGCTCAATACAGGACTGCTACATATTGTACACCTTGTAAACCTAATATCTGTGAGCTCAATACAGGACTGCTACATATTGTACACCTTGTAAACCTAATATCTGTGAGCTCAATACAGGACTGCTACATATTGTACACCTTGTAAACCTAATATCTGTAAGGTCAATACAGGACTGCTACATATTGTACACCTTGTAAACCTAATATCTGTGAGCTCAATACAGGACTGCTACATATTGTACACCTTGTAAACCTAATATCTGTGAGCTCAATACAGGACTGCTACATATTGTACACTTTGTAAACCTAATATCTGTGAGCTCAATACAGGACTGCTACATATTGTACACCTTGTAAACCTAATATCTGTGAGCTCAATACAGGACTGCTACATATTGTACACCTTGTAAACCTAATATCTGTGAGCTCAATACAGGACTGCTACATATTGTACACCTTGTAAACCTAATATCTGTGAGCTCAATACAGGACTGCTACATAGTTTACACCTTGTAAACCTAATATCTGTCAGCTCAATACAGGACAATAGTAACGATTGCTACATATTGTACACCTTATAAACCTAATATCTGTGAGGTCAAATTTACTCTATGGGTATTTGTGGTGGGACTACAAAAGTTGGTCGTGAGATACAACAGAAATAATATACCGGGTCTTTTAAAAGATAGTTGCAACTTTAATTGACTATAGTTTGTTTTTTTTTTGTTTTTCTTAACATAGAACAAAGTACATAAATTCCTTTGGAAGCCAAGTTAATACGTGTTAGGTTTATTAAGACAGGTGTTCGAAGTGGCCGCCATTTTATCCTGGAGAAACAGTAGTTTTCCTTTGGTACTATGCACGTCATTTCTTAAAGTGTTGACATTTATCTCAGTTACATTTTGAAAAATTGCTTCTTTCAGTTCTTCAACAGACCTTCCCTTAAGATTGAAGGGCTTCCTGACCTCCTCATGTCTCCAATCCGGTGGTTTCAAACTTGCCAACAACTTTATTCGCGACTACACTGCACCGTCCCTCAAACCTTTGCCAGTACGAAACTTTCTTAACTCGGCTGATAAACTGAGTTCACATTTATAATAACACTGAATCAATGCGTGTTTGTAAAAATTAAGTCACGATGGAATTTTAAAAAATCAATGAATTGTAAACTACTACAAGTTTACCACCTACTAGATTCCTGTGTTTGAAATCAGTCAAAAATAAGAAAACTCGTTGCTATGGCAACAAATAGCAATGAAAACAAACATATATATATAACATATATAACATATAAACATATATATAAATCCCAAACATATCTGCATACAATAATAGTTATTTGTGCAACTACAAAAAAGTTGTAGTTATTTTTGTAGTGAGCAAAGTGGCACTTTGTTAAACGAGAGAAAAATGTTGACGTACGAGGCTTGCCGAGTTTTTTTATCGAGTTTAAAAAAGACACTTTGCTCACGAATTGCACATACTTTGTCTACAGTTGTTATTTTGTGACAAATAAAAAACATACTTCAGCAGTAACACAATTTAATAAAACATTAATTTAATACAATATAGTGTTCAACCTCACGTCAAAACTGAGGTTATTTATGAATATTACTAATTTAATAACTTAGGTGTATTGTTGAGGAAACGGGATTGCCAACTTCAAAACTCGGCAAACGAAAAATACTCTCCGTGTACATAAACTGTCAATCATCTTTATGAATAATTACTTCCTTTTTCAACTTTAAAACCTTGTTTTGTTGTTTATTTATGTTATTTTACATGTTAGAATTAATCTAACCTACATACGGGACATTTCCTGTATATTATAAATCAATTCAAATAAACTTAACCTAAATTTCGTTTTGTTCGGTTGCCGTTCGGAGTGAGCAAAGTAGTGGGCAAAGTAGTGGGCAAAGTGAAACTGTTGAGAAATCAGCTGTTTTGCAAACTAATTTAAATGAACAAAATGCCACTTTGTCAACAACTGTAGACAAAGAGTTTTTCTCAAAGATTGGACAACAAACAACAAAACCAAAACTATTTAAAATTTTAACTTACTTCTGAAGGAGCCGCTATTATACAATATATATTTTATCTGACTGAAATTGATTTCACGGTTACTCTATTGAATCAGTTGTTTCTAATAGGTTGTTTTGATAAAAAAATAAATCTTGAAATGGTTTGGATTTTCAAGAAACAGACAAAAGATTTGTAAACGCTTACTATGCTTGAAAATGTTGGATAATTAGAACTTTCGAATCAGATAATGGAATTAATAATCTCCCTCGTCAAAAAGCGACATAATGTGCAACAAGTTTGTGACAATCAGTGATATAGTTTTCCGTCTACAAAGTTTATCGATATCAAGACACCACTGTAAGTCGACGGTGCTGCTTTCCTGTATGTAACCTAGAACTACTCATTACCTATACATCTTCCATTGTTACTTCTACAGTGTAGGCCTATAATAAAATTAATGGTCGTGCTATTCAGCTGAGCTGAACAGTAATGGTAGACAATTACCAGTTTTTTTGTTCGCCCCTTCACTTTGTGATTACTAGACGAAAGACTTATATTACACGATGCACTTATATAAAGATATATATATATAACAATAATAGGAATATATTATTAGCTTTATTTCACTAGCCCTAACCTTGATAAACTTAGTTTTTTTTTTTCCTTCTGCACATCTCAAGGTGAAGAAATACCATGTCTTACAAAACTGCATACAATAAGCATTGTTGCCGTGTGAAAGCCTGCACGGCGTCTTCGTGACACAAAATAAACATCATATAGACGCAACTACGACGGATTGTAAAGTTAGACATAGAGTGGATGGACTGTAAGATCTTAAGTGGTACAACGAGACACTAGTTTAACATACTTTGTTTTGTTTTTATTTAGCGCATGCGCAGTAAAGTTTGAAAACTTCGTCAATATATATAGAGAGTTTTTTGTTTGCGTCGTCAGAAATATAAGGTATCGTTATAGAATAACGACGAGATGAAAAAATAAACTATCTAACTTTCTTCCCATTCATATTAACCAAACAAACTATTCGTCACTCATATCAGATTCTACCATTTAGATTAGGTTAGGTTAGGGCGTTGGTCAAGACAAACCTATTAGGAAAGATGATAGAGAGGGGGGAACCAAAGACTACATGAGATAAAGAGTCGTTAAGTCAGGTCAGGTTAGGTTAGGTTAGGTTAGGTTAGGTTAGGGTGTTGGTCAAGACAAACCTATTAGGAAAGATTATAGAGAGGGGGAAACCAAAGACTATATGAAATAAGGTGTCGTTAAGTTAGGTTAGGTTATATTGGGTTAGGTTAGGTTAGGTTAGGTTAGGTTAGGTTAGGTTAGGTTAAGTTAAGTTAGGTTAGGTTATATTGGGTTAGGTTAGGTTAGGTTAGGTTAGGGCGTTGGTCAAGACAAACCTATTGGGAAAGATTATAGAGAGGGGGAAACCAAAGACTATATGAAATAAGGTGTCGTTAAGTTAGGTTAGGTTATATTGGGTTAGGTTAGATTAGGTTAGGTTAGGTTAGGTTATGTTAGGTTAAGTTAAGTTAGGTTAGGTGATATTGGGTTAGGTTAGGTTAGGGCGTTGGTTAAGACAGACTTTTTTTTTATTAGCATCGTCAGAAATATAAAGTATCATTATAAAATAAATAGAATAATAATAAGAATTTGCTTATCATCTAAAACAAACTATTTAACTTTCTCACAGACCCCCATTCATATTAATCAAACAAAGCAATTCGTCACTCATAATATCAGATTCTAGGATTTAAAATCATCTCGTTCTGCTTCAGAGTTTAAATTGATATTATTTGTTTAAACTAACTTTCTGTAATCTTCCAAAATCAGTCCGTTGTATAAATTCGACAAATTTAACATTTATAGATTTTGACAAATTTTATCATTACGTACAAACTCCTAATGAACTTTTCATATATAATAATAATATTTGTATGTCTCTAATAGCCATCTGATAATCTACTACTATAGTACTCATGAACGTTTGTCAATTATTAATTACAATACCCACGAATTTCAATTTATTCGTAAGTAGGCCTAGTATTAAACCTATACGTTTAAAAAATTCACCTATTTTTTGGTCTTCTTATTTTTCTTCTTCTTCTCTTTCTCCTTCTCTTTCTTATCCTCCTTCTTCTCTTCATCTTCTCCTCCTACATATTTATCTTCTTCTCTTTTTTTCATCTTCTCCCCTTCTTTTCTCTTTCTTCCCCTTCTTCTCCCCCTTCTCCTTCTCCTTCTCTTTCTCCTTCTTATCCTCCTTCTTCTCTTTCTTCTTCTCCCCCTTCTTTTTCTCTTTCTCATTCTTCTTATTATTTTTTCTTCTTCTTTCCCCCCTTCTTCTCATTATTTTCCTTCATCTTCTTCTCCCCATTTTTCTTCTTTTTCTTTTTCTTCTTCTTCTTCTTCTTATTCTTCTTCTTCTTCTTCTTCCACTTCTTCTTCTTCTCTTTCTTCTTCTGCTTGTTTAAAGGCAAACAACCTCTCGGTCGTCTTCGCTTTAGAAAAGAACATAAAATAAAAACCCTTATTTTATTTTATGGAGCCTATTGGTTTGCTGTGACTAAATCAGAGAAAGAACTAATAACGTAATGCTTTGTGACACAACTTTAAGTAATGCACAGCAAAGTTTATTGGTCAGCAGATTAAGAACGTATGACATGCTTCAAATTGCTCCTTTCATCTCACATAGTTTTTGTGATTTGTATGCCTTAGGAAATTAAAATTTCTTCTTCTTCCTCTTCTTCTTCTTCTTCTTCTTCTTCTTCTTCTTCTTCTTCTTCTTCTTCTTCTTCTTCTTCTTCTTCTTCTTCTGCTTGTTTAAAGGCAAACAACCTCTCGGTCGTCTTCGCCTTAGAAAAGAACATAAAATAGCGCCAGGCTCGTACGAGAACAACTGTTGGTCAAGACAGGCCTGATTGGAAATCTCAAGCTTACAGACTAGACTATATTGGCCCAATTGATGTTTTATATGTGTTAGGTAACGTACTTTAATAACGTAGCATATGTCAGAATACAATGTGCCAAAATTATGTAATTGTTTGGACAAGGAGACAATTATCCTCTTCAGCATTGAAGTATGTGTAGTCCTTCCGCTGTCATGTTATTGTTATCTCTCAAGGTCATCTGTTAGTGTCAACGTATTTAATATCAGCAACTGAAGGACCTATTACTGTTTTTTCCGGGCTTTTCTTCTCCAACCTGTTGCTTATTAATTTAAATGACCAACTCCAACGCTTCCCGAGCAATATTTCGATATATATAAACACTAGCCGATGGCCTCAGTTTCACCTGGAGATAGTTGAGATAGTTTTATAAAGAAATAATTTATGGAAATAAATTATGCCCAATTATAGCATCACACCAATTTTGATCAAAATTGACCCATAAATAACAAAGATATGATACTTGTTTTAAGCGTGTTCCTTGGAGTGGAACATTTTCAAAACCCTTTTATTAGTACGCGTCTACAGAGCTACCTCAAACCATGTTAAAAAATGCATAGCTTTAAACTTCTTGGTTCCAGAGATATGCTTTAGGGGATAAAAAACACCCTTGTAGTGTAAAATTTTCAATATCCTTTCTTATTACGCGTCTAGAGACCTACCCCAAACTATGTTAAAAAATTCATAGCTCTAGACTTCTTGGTTCCAGAGATATGCTTTAGGGGATAAAAAACACCCTTGTAGTGTAAAATTTTCAATATCCTTTCTTATTACGCGTCTAGAGACCTACCCCAAACTATGTTAAAAAATTCATAGCTCTAGACTTCTTGGTTCCAGAGATATGCTTTAGGGGATAAAAAACACCCTTGTAGTGTAAAATTTTCAATATCCTTTCTTATTACGCGTCTAGAGACCTACCCCAAACTATGTTAAAAAATTCATAGCTCTAGACTTCTTGGTTCCAGAGATATGCTTTAGGGGATAAAAAACACCCTTGTAGTGTAAAATTTTCAATATCCTTTCTTATTACGCGTCTAGAGACCTACCCCAAACTATGTTAAAAAATTCATAGCTCTAGACTTCTTGGTTCCAGAGATATGCTTTAGGGGATAAAAAACACCCTTGTAGTGTAAAATTTTCAAAATCCTTTCTTATTACGCGTCTAGAGACCTACCCCAAACTATGTTAAAAAATTCATAGCTCTAGACTTCTTGGTTCCAGAGATATGCTTTAGGAAAAACACCCTTGTAGTGGAACATTTTCCAAAATCCTTTCTTAGTACGCGTCTACAGACATACCCCAAACTATGTTAAAAAATTCATAGCTTTAGACTTCTTGGTTCCAGAGATATGCTTTAGGAAAAACACTCTTGTAGTGGAACATTTTCCAAAATCCTTTCTTAGTACGCGTCTACAGACCTACCCCAAACTATGTTAAAAAATTCATAGCTTTAGACTTCTTGGTTCCAGAGATATGCTTTAGGGGTGAAAAACACCCTTGTAGTGTAAAATTTTCAAAATCCTTTCTTATTACGCGTGTAGAGACTTACCCCAAACTATGTTAAAAAATTCATAGCTCCAGACGATATATACACAATACTCCAGACAACCTGTCTAACACTAGTCTATCAATACAATTTAACATTTCCTACAAGACTCAAAGAACCAACTTTTGAACATTACAAGGCTCTGCTTTGTAGGTTACTGATGGGATAGCAAACGATGATCTCCCATCAATTTGTCTATTAAGCAAACAATTAAAATACTTTGAAGATTATATGACAAGGTAGACTCTAGAGTGGAGCTGACAAGGATGCCCTGGAGGTGAACAGTAGATAAGGAGATGCTTGACGAGGAGGCCGTGTGGAAAGGTGAAGGTTTGGTGATAAAATAAGGTGAAGGTCATTTCTTACTGTCCTGTGTTCCTTGGACAAATGAAACAACCTGCATAGCCGCTAATAATTATTATTAATATGTAAATATATTATATACAGGGTGTTTAATATCTGTACAAGTCTTATGAGATAGAAATAATTGTAGTTATTTACAGCCGTAAAAGAACAACTTTTTGGTGAGTTTGAATTTTTGTCCGCCATCTTTAAAATGAACTTCATTTTCGTGAATAGTAAGGTAATCGTGTGATGCATGATTTTAATAAAACATTTGTCGAAAAAAACCGATGGTCAAATCCGTTTCTAAGTTATCGCCAGTCAAAACGAGCAAAAACGCAAAATACTGGGTAAAAATAATCAAAGAAAAAACTCATCGCATATTATTATAATTCTTTTTCAACTTTAAAAGTTTCCTTTTAAAATGTTATTAAAAATGCTAATTGTAATTAACGCTCTAACCTTTGGTAAGTAACATGATTAGAACAAGAGAAAAATAAACAACCCTCAGACTGAAAAACAAGTTTCAAAGCCAACAAATAATAAAAATAATTATTGTTTTAAACAATTTATTAAAATTCAAAACAGTTAATAACAAAAATAAAACGTCTAAGAAGAAGAAAATAACTTATTTTAAGTGAAATCTCACTTTTAAACTAAATCAGCTGTAAGTATTCTACTTTTTAAACATTTTGAACGTTTTTTCTTTCTCATTTTGACTAACGATAACTTAAAAACAGATTTGACCATCATTGTTTTCGTCAAATTCGACATTAAAATTATGTATAACACGACTACCTTCCCATTTACAATTTCATTTCAAAGATGGCGGACAAAAATTCAAATTCACCAAAAAGTTGTTCTTTTATGGCTGTAAATAACTACATTTATTTCTCTCATTAGACTCGTACAGTTTGATATATTAAACCGTTTTCAGACTTTACAAACACCCTGTATAAATAATGTTTACAAACCATCACTATTTCTGTATGTCCAGATGAAATCTCTAAAACACAGCCCATTTATAAATAAGTCTATCTCATCAAGCGTCTGTTTTACTCAGTATACAAAATAAAGTAAATTTGAAAATTGCAAAACATTTCGACCATGTCGGCTTCAGGAAACCGCGGAAAAAGTTATTTTCTACATCCCGTCCGTCCGGTGTCGATAGAGCGTTCCCTAAGGATATTCAAAATAATCCAATATTTCAAATTGCGACCATTTTGAACCGACTTTCTGTTCACATCGCGTGTATTATTCAACTTACAAAACACTAAATTAGATAAATACTCGGAGATTTCAATTCTGCATCAAGTACGGTACCAACCCCACATCTCTACGATGGTACATAAAGAAGTCATGGTCAAAACATTTCTAACCACCATGACCTCCCAAGAAAATGTGATATTGAGATCCTACCCCAGCACGTGCACCCCTCAAGGCTGAGGCACTGAAACGAGCGAAGCGAGTGGAAACTGTTTTAAACAAACTGGGTAAGACTTCTTTATCTAGCAATACAATTTAACATTTCCTACAAAGCCCAACAAACTAACTCTGCATTACGTTTATAGGATCCGCTTCTATTGCATTGTACGAGAATGCTGGGTAAGTACTATAATTGCGCCCATATAAACTTGTTTCACTTTTTCAAATATACTGGAAAGTTATACAATTCCAATCCAAATGTTGCGTTTAACAATAGATTTTGAGATTCATAGCATCTTCCACAACTAAATTTGCTGAGAGTCTGTTCATTGTACTTGGGGGGGGGTTAGGTTAGGTTAGGTTAGGTTAGGTTAGGTTAGGTTAGGTTAGGTTAGGTTAGGTTAGGTTAGGTTAGGCCTACTGGAAAGTTATGACATTCCAATCCAAATGTTGCGTTTAACAATAGATTTTGAGATTCATAGCATCTTCCACAACTAAATTTGCTGAGAGTCTGTTCATTGTACTTGGGGGGGGGGGGGTTAGGTTAGGTTAGGTTAGGTTAGGTTAGGTTAGGTTAGGTTAGGTTAGGTTAGGTTAGGCCTACTGGAAAGTTATGACATTCCAATCCAATTGTTGCGTTTAACAATAGATTTTGAGATTCATAGCATCTTCCACAAATAAATTTGAGAGTCTGTGTATTGTACTGGGGGGGGGGGGGGTTTAGTCGATTCCCTACCGAAGAAATCACGTTGTCACCGGAAGTTTGTAACAGAAAGGAAGGAAGGAAGGAAGGACATTGACAACATAATTAGTATTCTTAAAGCGACATCTGTAATACAGTTAGCAGATATCCGTCTAGGTCAATGACATACGATCAGCTGTTTATCGTGACATATTTCTTACCTTCTCTGCGGATGTATTTGTAGTAAATTTTTGGTTTAAAACATAAACGGAAACGCTTCTATTTGTATTTTTACTTGTCCAATCACAAGTTTCAATCCCCCCCGTCCGTCCGTCCGTCTGTCTCTAAATATGATAGCGGCCACAAAACTTAACATTGGAACATGAAATTTGCTATTCAGAACTATACTGTGCTCATAAAGAACTTTGTTATAATTCAATAAAATCCAACTGAAAATATAAAAATGACGACGATTTAAAACAGTTGTTCATTTCTCCCGTGTTTACACGCTAAACTAGATAAAAAACTTTATTTTGAACGATAGACTTCCACGGTCACAAACATCATTATGATCTTGTTCTTCGGGGTTCGACCGCGTCAATATTGTCTGCACGTTGAGTTTCGAGCACTTTACAGAAGATGTCCATTCTCAAGGCTTAACAAAATGTCAAGTCCAATGTAAAGTGCCCGAAACGTCGGCTGTACTCAACGTGCGGACAATATTGACGCGGTCGAACCCCGAAGAAGAAGATCATATAGATAAAAACTTGTATCGTGTTACCAACCACTACCCAGACATAGAGTGTGATTCAGGAAATTTAGGGTGACGGATTGGAAGAATTATCAGTAAAGTAATGAAAGAGAAACGTGCATGATCAACAAACTGTTTGTTCCTCTGTCTTTACCAAAAAGATGTAAACAGGGCAGTCCCTTTCCACTGTTTGACCTATACCAATGACTACATAAATACTATAAGACACGACATAGGATAGGGAAATAGTCTACGCTTTACGGGTGCTGTTCGTCACAAGTTTGACACACAGCTATCAGAAAGCGCTAGCAGCAGGTGCTTGACTGTACGCATCCCACTTGGTTGAGACTGTACAACTGTTGACCTCTCTCTCACAAACCTTCTCACTTACTTCCGTCAGCATAGTCAGTGTTGTCAGTTCGTGAGCTGAGATAAGCGGTTCTCGACCTTCCCTCGCATCTCTGGTCCCATATGAGGCATCAGTGCGTTTTCTCTTACCCGCCTGAAACATTGTTTGACCGTAGAGCCACCTAGCGCCAGTCACATCAACTTCAGATTGGTCACATCAACGCCACCTAGCGGGTATTGGTCAACTCAAGAATAAGCGTAGAATATTTAACATGGCCATGTCGTGTCTTATAGTATTTATGAAGTCATTGCCTATACAAAGCGAAATATCAGGATAAGAGCAAAAGAACACTTTGCCCACTACAAATATAATAGAGGCCTGATAAATAAGCTATGGTTAAACATTGTTTAGGGGGGAAAACATTATTTCAAAATAGAAAACTCTGTGTTGTTGAAAAATGTTACTAAATTAAATACAATAGATGCATGGGAAACTTTTTATATTAACAAGTATCGTAATATAACTGTAAATAATGAATTAGGACCGATACAGGGTTCTATATTAAAGTAAAATATAAAATGTATTGTTAGAAATAAGATTAGTTCAGAATATTGTATTAGTTAGATGTTAACTCTTAAGTTATTTAGAAGGCACTTGTTAACGCTTTAATATTAGAAGTAGGTGACCCCTGAATACGGGGTTTGGCGCAGTGCTATGTACCTCATGTATCCCTGAGGATGACGACTTTGTCGTTGAAACGCGTTTGATTAAGTAAACGTATTTTTTTGTTAAATCTTGTGTTCGAGTTTTATTCTATTCCTTGTTGACTTTTACTTGGTGAAACTGTAAAACTGATTATTATTGTACAACTTTATTTCATATTTGAAAATAAAATCTATTATATATATTTTTATTTCACACATAATTACAAGAAAAACGAGACCAAACAACGTATAATTTACTGAATTATAGTCCAAAATCAACACACTTATCATACTGGCATTCATTTTGCAGCAAATATTGTTGATTCTATTAAAGTAAATTATACATTGTTTGATCTCATTTTTCTTGTAATAAAGTGTAGAATAAAAATATATTACAGATTTTATTTTGAAATATTAAATTGAATAAATGAAAGTTTGATCGAGTGAAGCACACTAGCATAGAAGAATGAATTAGAATAAGAAAGTCACAGCCCGTGTTAAACAGCGTGATACAAAATATCCATAGTTTGGTTACTGGACAACAGTAAGCGCTAGCAGCATCGGGTAGTAGCCAAGCCTTTTTTGTCCCGATGTTACTAGCGCTTTCTGTTGTCCAGTAACCAAACTAAGGATATTTTGTATCACGCTAGAGGCTATACCTGTTACTTTCTTATTCTAATTCCTTCTTCTGTGACAGTAGGTAACCCATGCAGGTGGCCCACAGCAGGTACCGGTCAGTCCTAATACTCTGCGCGCCTGTGTCTGATGGCGCGTGCGTTAGAGTGAGGAAACCTTCCCTTCAGCCGCATTCTCCGTTTGATAATAGTATAGGATCGCTCTAAATTGTCAAGCTGCTACTCACTGATGAGATTTATTCTAATAAATCACAAAATATAGAATTGCTAATCATTTAATTAAAGTACATACTAATAATTTCCTCCATAATTACTGGAAAACAATAGAAACTGCGTCATAATTACGCGATTCCAGTTTGTATGAAGGGAAGAAAAACACAATATCCGGAAATCATATATTTATTGTTTGTTTACAACCGTCTCAAATACCAAACGACAACGTGTTCAACTACCGTATAAATATCTGTGTGTGTAACAATGGCTTCGTAATCATTCCGCACCGGGAAATAGTTCTCAAAACACATAACCTACAATTGTGCTCCCTGTAGATGGTTAGGATGACTTTCACCTTGCTTTGTTTGGGTTATAATCACTCCGCACCGGGAAATAATTCTTCTATAACCTATAATTGTGTTGTCTAAAGTCTACAATTACAAAATATTTCATATTTTGTCCGTACTACTAATGTAATCGAACGAATTTTCACAGTTAATTTTGTACTTGGACTAAAATTCTCTTAAAATGATTGCCACTAGTTTTATACTTTCAAATTGATTTTGGTAAATTTAACATGTCCTAGTCGCCACGATTTTTCAATCTAATTTTTTTCTGTAAATGTAAAAATGTTATTAATGAACAAATTATACATATACAAGAAATCGAGAAACATAGATTTCTCGATTTCTTGTATATGTATTACTTATTTGAACAGTAGCTTAAGATTGTAATAATCCAGTATTTCAATAAAAAATAATAATAAATTAATGAACAAATATAAAAGTAAAACAAGTTGATCATGTTACTTACCCAGCCCAATTGTACAATGTAATACAAACAGATTATCTAAATTTAATATTCATAATTTTTTTTTTTTTGGACTTTGAAGGAAATGTTAAATTGTATTGGTATATCAAGGGGTGTTATCCAGTAGGGCAAAACAGATATTTAGCTATTTGTCATCGTAGAGAAGTGGGGTTGGTACCATTGCATGCAGAATTAAAATCTGAAATAATATCGAATTTATGAAGATATAAACATAAAATGGCCTCTATTTTGACACTTACAATTCATTCATAATTTCAATATGACCACACTACACCAAATTTCATGATCCTATTTGTTTTATGGGGGCTATCGTGCTTACGTACAGACGACAACGACGACGGACGGACGGTATGTCGTAAATCACTTTTCATGTTTCCTCAAGCAAGAAAACATGAATATCAGTCAAAAAACACAGTTTAACCTGACAAACCTGCGTAAAAAAAATGGGAAAACCTGCTCATTACATTGTTCATTACATAACACATGACAAGTTAGGTTAGGTTAGGTTAGGTTAGGTTAGGTTAGGTTAGGTTAGGTTAGGTTAGGTTAGGTTAGGTTAGGTTACCACGGACTCAATTAATACTCACATTAGTTTCAATCCACAGCAAGACTGACGAAACAAAACAGTATGACAAAAATGTATTAACCCGTCATAAAGATATCACAAAAACAAAGCCTCGGGAAATAACAGTATCTAGACTGTAAAATAATTGATAATTTATAAATAGAAGCTATAAAATGTAAATGGCAAATAATCAAGGCAACGTTACCTGGGTCTTAAATATTAGTTGTGTAGGTACAGCATAAATAGCTGTATATTTACAATTATATTTCAAGTGAAAAAATATACGACCTAGACCGGGAATCGAACCCAGGACCTTTAGCTTTACGCGTCAATGATCTACCAACTGAGCTATCCTAGTCGCTTCCTAGTATAGGACACAAAGCAATTTGGTGGAGTATTGCAATTTGGTGACTTCAAAAACGGCAGCAATAAAGCATGTTCGTCTGTTGTGTATTGTATGCGCAGTAGTTTACAGCCTAAAGCAAATTCGGTATGTCGCCATATTTCGGAATACTTTTTCCGATAACTCGAAATACAAAACTACTATTTTCTCAAATCTTTCGGTTTTTCTTGGATGAGAAAGTTGTGCCTTGTTTTTGCGCCGTTTATTAGTTTTTAACTTGTAAAATATTGTGTACATAAAAACCATATTATAAGCAAAGAAACATTAGAAAGATGAAGAAGTCTAACCTGCTCGGCCAATAGGAAGATAAACTAGTACAACTCCGCTTCAAGTTAGACAATTAAATCAATTAAATAGTAGTTTTTAAAATAGTTGTAAAAAATTGCCTATTAAAACTGAAGGTTTTATACATTCCTTTTTGCATACTTTACAAGAATCCAGGGTTATTTGTTACATAAGTCAAAATAGTATAGTAGTATAGTAGTCTGTTATATGAAAATCATAACGTAACGACCAGTTATGGATTTTAGCTAACCCATTCGATTAATCATTCCCTAATACACAGGCCTTGGATCTCTGACTTTAGTCTCCCCCCCCCCCAACAGACAATGAACCAGTTTTGAAAATTAGACTATAGTTTGTCTGCACTAGATATACTTCAGAGTGATATCCACCTCACCTTTTTTTTAACTTTTATACTTTTTAAATTATAATTTTTACCTTCAATAATATTAAACATTCGAAATTTTGTGGCGGTTTCAAAATAGATTTTCGTTAGGAACTATTTTTATCCGCGGAGTCCAACTTTACACATCACCCTGTACATATTTCATCTCATCTTCAATCTCTTATCAAAACACTTTATAAACAGTTCAGTATTAAGGTGATATGTAACTGCCTGAATAATATTGTAAACACAATAGAATTTCAGTGTACAACTTTAATAGTTTTAAATGGAGGGGGGGTGGAAAATCTCGTTTTACAAAATTATCTCTTAAAGTACGCATTTTATGAAAAATTGTTGCACACAACTTTTAAAGACAATTGAATTCCTTATATTTTGTTTTTTTTACGCGTTTTGACACGATTAAAATTGAGCGAGCTATGACCGTTGAAACCACCCCCATTAGTTTTTCCTTATATTCTTTTCACTCTCGGATTGCGGCTGGCGAAGGGTCGGTCGCTCACACACACAAACGAGGGCGTTGCCCTGGAGGGGGATTAAGGCCAGACGTTGACCTGTGAATTTATGAGAATTTGGGCTGGTGTTGGTGAGTGTGCGTGCGTGAGTGGGACTGGGGAAGGTAGAAACCCTTCGCCAGCCGCAATCCAAGAGTGAACAAGGTATAGTAGAAGGTTCCCATTATCAACTTTTTGTAAATTGATAATATATTTAATAAAAACCTAACTTGTTACCCTTGTACCATAAAATCGTCCTTTGCACAAATCGTATTAATTGAAATCGAGTTTTTTAACGACAGCAGTCAAGGATCAATTTTTTTTTTGTCAATTATTCATAAACCTTCGTTACCAAGCTTGTCCACATTTTAATTTTGAATGAATTGATTATCGTGACGCTTCTCGCGTGACGTGACGATTTAGTTTGACTATACCAGGCGATCTACTGATACCAACTTCAATGTCTTGTAACTTTTGTTCCCTCCACGCGTACGGAAACTTCTTAATAAGTTTCTGAATATCATTTTTTCATTGAAGCTTCTTTACAAGATTTTACATAATTATTCAAGTTTTTCGATAACAAAACACCCGTGAATACGCATTTTCAAATGAATGAGACCAAAACTACGTAATCTGAAAATTATATAACAACAAATACAATAACAAGCTGAAGTAATGAATTAAAATCAGCTGATCCAGGCTAGCCAACACAAAATAGTCTACAACAATGACTGAAATGTTTTAAACCAGCGTACGTACAACCTAATTTTAATCCATTATTAAACCCGGCCCTCGTTTAAACTGATCGTTCTGGTACTTACGTATTAACGCCACCGCAGCAGAAGTTGCGCTAATGCGCATGCGCCAATAAAGAGCAAACTGGTTTAAGCGAAGCAGAATTCCATTCTTTTCAGCTTTGAGATTCATATACTTTCATTTTATGATTTGTCGCAAAAATTTTAGGCGTAGATTGGCGGCACTTCACTTTTAAAGCTCATGTTTATCCATGATCTAATTTCAAATTATTAACTTCAATAAACTTACGAAAGGTTTGGCCAGGTGATTATATATATATATATATATATATATATATATTATATATATATATATATATAATATATATATTATATATATATATATATATATATATATAATATATATATAAAGTTTGGCCAGTTGTTTATATATATAGCTACCTGGCCAAACCTGTCGTGATATATTATAATTATATCGCAAAGTAAGCAAATATTGGCGCATGCGCATTAGCAACTTCTGCTGCGGTGGCGTTAATAGGTTAATACGTAAGTTCCATCATTCTATACAAGGTACCCACTCACATCGTGTATACCGAGTATTTTCATCAACCATAATCTTTGCACATTTCACAGTTTTAAGATTTAGAATCACAAGCAGGATAGCAGTACTAGTCATTCCAGTTTGGTACTTTCTAAATAACTATTAAAAAACCTGAGAACGCACGCCCTACCTCAACACAGAGCCTACTGCGCAGGTCAAGGCATCGAAGCTTCTAAATCATTTGAAATGTCGAGGTCACGTGATAGTCTAAACACTTCTCCCAAAACATGTCGTCAATATCAACGTGTTTTATTTATTGTATCGTTAATATTGTTCAAGATGACATACATAATATCAACAAACTTGACGGCGGCCATCTTGGTACTTACCCAACCTCATCGTTCGCTGTAAATGTAATTCCAAAGGGTTGGGTGTCTTGGACCTTGTAAGGAAATGTTTAATTGTACTGGTAGATCAAAAGGTCTTATAGTTTGTTTTAAAACAGTTGTTACACAGGTTTTCTGAACCTCGTATATCACTACTTTCTTTACGTAGGCAAGACCCTAAAGAGCCTATATTAAAAAATCTCCACTCGCTTCGCTCTCGTGTCGAAGCAGGATCTCGTTACTATACGAATATCAGACTAAGAAACAAACAGAACACAATTCTCACAAAAAAAAATATACGCCCAAGTATCAGACGCGTTTCAACGACAAAGTCGTCCAATTCTTTTGTGAGAATTGTGTTCTGTGTGTTTGTTATAACTGTATAATTTTTTTCTCATAAGTCAAGCTCAACATTTAATATACGAATATCACATTTTTTGACAACAACTTCGCTATTTGTCATCATAGAGCGTTGGGGGGTTGGTATCATTGCATCCTGAATTGAAAGTAATTTCAGGTGTGTTAAGGACGAAATATCTAAAATCACATGACACCAGAAAATCTGTCAAAAACAAACGTAGAACGATTCACCCTATACAATGGGAAAAACATAAAAATGACAATGTTTCAACCCCTAAATCTGCAGATACAATCAACACGTAGAACCTTACAGAGCCTAACATAACCTAACCTAACCTAACCCTATACAATGTGAAAAACATAAAAATGACAATGTTTCAACCCCTAAATCTGCAGATACAATCAACACGTAGAACCTTATAGAGCCTAACATAACCTAACCTAACCTAACCCTATACAATGTGAAAAACATAAAAATGACAATGTTTCAACCTCTAAATCTGCAGATACAATCAACAAGTAGAACCTTATAGAGCCGAGCCTAACATAACCTAACCTAACCTAACCCTATACAATGTGAAAAACATAAAAATGACAATGTTTCAACCCCTAAATCTGCAGATACAATCAACACGTAGAACCTTATAGAGCCTAACATAACCTAACCTAACCTAGCCTAACCTAACCCTATACAATGTGAAAAACATAAAAATGACGATGATTCAACCCCTATATCTTCAGATACAATCAACACGCAAACACCTAAGGTAGAACCTTATAGAGAACGGTAATAACAAATACAATACAAATATTGTTAACATCGCTGTATTAGCCTACATTTCAAAATATATTCTCCTGACCGTTTTCTAATTGTGGAAATTGTAGTTTTTCCCAATAATTTATTGAATAAAATTAGTTTTTGTAGTTTCATAAAGTGATCTACTTTTTGTTTCAGGTGAAATGACGGTGATGTACTTGTTTACAAGGTTCAGGTTTAACTGGAATGAAGTTGACTACAGCATATTCTCCACCTATAGCATGTGTACCAACCTAATAGGTGAGTTTATCCCTTCTACAAATTTAAATTTCCCGTTGTTTTAATAGACTAATCTTTTTTTCCAAATGTTTAACGTTTTCATATTTAAACAACGTCGCATGAACTATCCCACACATCCATACACGTAACTAAATATCAATCAAGCTATACATTTAAAGGGAAAGTTGTCATAAAAAACTAAATTTGCTAAAACAATTATCAAAACTTTCTAAAATATAGGCTCTTAGAGCCCAAATATAAGCACGTCTGGTGAGGAATCCGTTAAAAATACGAAACTAACTTAAAAATACGCATACATCAAAAACATCTTTGCGATTTCGATGAAATTTTGGTATTACACTGAAGACAGGGTTGACATCCTACAGCGTTCGAGGTTAATCCTCGATAAAAGATAAATCCCAGACAATAAATTGGCAACTTGGGTTAGTTACTTTACTTGGCACTGTCTGTTTGCTGCGCCACTATCGCAGGACCAGTAGCTATGGAAGATGGCCTCACACACACACACACACAGATTGCATCTATAGCGAGTAATCTTTGATTCATCTATGATGTCCTCATAGAATCGTCCTTGTGCTAGATTGCATTAGAACGTTACTTAGTCCTAGAATTACTATATGAAGAAATACCTTTTCATTTTACACATTGGATAATTATTTTATAAACATAAAATTTAGTCTAAGAAACTATACTGTTATCACATACAACCCTATTGGCATTTAAAAAAAATCCAATCCGTTATTCGCAACCAGTCAGAGAGAGAGAGAGAGAGAGAGAGAGAGAGAGAGAGAGAGAGAGAGAGAGAGAGAGAGAGAGAGAGAGAGAGAGA
Organism: Aphrophora alni; assembly: GCA_963513935.1. Taxonomy (NCBI): domain Eukaryota; kingdom Metazoa; phylum Arthropoda; class Insecta; order Hemiptera; family Aphrophoridae; genus Aphrophora; species Aphrophora alni. The sequence continues at coordinate 48,515,472 of OY740777.1, read as the reverse complement.
GAGAGAGAGAGAGAGGGTTTGAAATTATATTTTTAACAATAACTTCGCTATTTGTCATCGTAGGGATTATAACATAGGGTCAATAACATTACAAGAAGAAATTGAAATTAAATTTTTTTAAAAAATTGTTACCGTCGCGGGAGAAGTGAAAACTTTAAACTTTTCAATAAATACATATTTAAGTTAAATACCATGTAATAAACCAGCCTGTATTTGTGTCCAGGTACCCTGATCTCTGTAGGAGTGTTCAGTCATATGTTGAAGATAGACGATGCTCTGATTGGTGTAATGTCCTGCATGAGCAAAATACTTGCTGGGTTTGTCTACGCCTACGCTACAACTGACTGGATGATTTACTTAGGTAATTGTTTACATTAACATATTTGAATTAAAACCCTAATTATAGTTTTAATTTCTCACATATAGGTAGATTTTAAAGAAAGTTATGTTAGGTCAAATAAAATCGATGATTTTTTTTTTCAAATTTGGAGGCCCAAAATAGTATATTTCATCACTAGGACCAAAAAGTGAACCTTTTTAATATAAGCTCAAATATAAGCTCGCAAAATGAACGAGGATCGAAAAGTTTCTGGTCCAAGTGGATGAACTATATTTTTCGTTATATAAGAAAACAATTTCACAAAAACTAAAATGTTATAACTTATTTACCTTCAAATCGATGGTAACAGCTGTTTTAACGGTTATTTACAATCGAGAGTATCGGTTGTTTTTATAGATGGTTTACAATCGTTAATTAATTCGTATAAACGAAGTAACAGCTGATGACCTCGACATCAACTGATGTTTTTAGATCCTAAACATTACCAGAGGTTTAGGTTAGGTTAGGTTAGGTTAGGTTAGGTTACTTTAGGTTAGGTTAGGTTAGGTTACTTTAGGTTAGGTTAGGTTACTTTAGGTTAGGTTAGGTTAGGTTAGGTTAGATTACGAGTCCACTTTACCTTGGTTGTGATTGGTGTGTTAGATGAAGCGTTGCCACCACAATACAAAGTATCACTGAGTGGTCGCCCTCCAGGGCAACTTATGAGAGATAAGTACTGCCATTGTAAAAAAATCTCCAAATCCATGATTGCCGTTAAGGAAAGTTGTCTGTAATAAAAGAGAAGCAATTTAATTATTTATATTTAACAACAATTTTTCTCTTATTATTTAAAAACGAAATCCTCTCTACCATCATCGCCTTATAAAAAAGAAGAAGAAAAGAACTTAAAATAAAGACCTCTTGAATACTCTGTCAGGGTCGGAAGAGAAGGTCAAGAGTAGGTCAAGAGAATTATCTAATCTAAACTAAATAAGGTGTAAATCTAGATGGGTTACCACAGAATTACCACACCCTGAAGGGTTGTTTAACAGGACTGTTTTATTTGTACATGTCGTAACAAGAGTTTTAATAACTGCAATAATCCTACTTGGAAGAACAAACAAGATAGACAACCTACATTCCTAGGAGTCGGATTTAGATATAATCAGACCTGTTTCATTGAAAACCCGAGTCATTATTCTATATAAGAAAGAGATAGTTATTGCTAATTATTTATTAAGTATTTCCTGGTCAGACATAAACAATATTATAAATAGATCTCATTACTCAAAGCATGCTTTGCATATGAATAATAAAGTTGAAAGAGGTTATGTTAGGTTAGGTTAAGTTAGGTTAGGTTAGGTTAGGTTAGGTTAGGTTAGGTTATTTATATTATAAATAGATCTCATTACTCAAAGCATGCTATGCATATGAATAATAAAGTTGAAAGAGGTTAGGTTAGGTTAGGTTAGGATAGGTTAGGTTAGGTTAGGTTAGGTTAGGTTAGGATAGGTTAGGTTAGGGTAGGTTAGGTTAGGTTAGGTTAGGATAGGTTAGGTTAGGTTAGGTTAGGTAAGATTAAGTTACGTTAGGTTAGGTTATTTATATTATAGATAGATCTCATTACTCAAAGCAAGCTTAGAATATGAATAATAAAGGTAAAGAGGTTAGGTTAGGTTAGGTTAGGTTAGGTTAGGTTAGGTTAGGTTAGGTTAGGTTAGGTGAGGTTAGGATAGGTTAGTTTAGGTTAGGTTAGGTTAGGTTAGGTTATTTATATTATAAATAGATCTCATTACTCAAAGCATGCATTGCATATGAATAATAAAGTTGAAAGAGGTTATGTTAGGTTAGGTTAGGTTACGATAGGTTATTTATATTATAAATAGATCTCATTACTCAAAGCAAGCTTAGCATATGAATAATAAAGGTAAAGAGGTTAGGTTAGGTTAGGTTAGGTTACGTTAGGTTATTTATATTATAAATAGATCTCATTACTCAAAGCAAGCTTAGCATATGAATAATAAAGGTAAAGAGGTTAGGTTAGGTTAGGATAGGTTAGGTTAGGTTAGGTTATTTATATTATAAATAGATCTCATTACTCAAAGCAAGCTTAGCATATGAATAATAAAGGTAAAGAGGTTAGGTTAGGTTAGGTTAGGTTACGTTAGGTTATTTATATTATAAATAGATCTCATTACTCAAAGCAAGCTATGCATATGAATAATAAAGGTAAAGAGGTTAGGTTAGGTTAGGTTAGGTTACGTTAGGTTATTTATATTATAAATAGATCTCATTACTCAAAGCAAGCTTAGCATATGAATAATAAAGGTAAAGAGGTTAGGTTAGGTTAGGTTAGGTTACGTTAGGTTATTTATATTATAAATAGATCTCATTACTCAAAGCAAGCTATGCATATGAATAATAAAGGTAAAGAGGTTAGGTTAGGTTAGGTTAGGTTACGTTAGGTTATTTATATTATAAATAGATCTCATTACTCAAAGCAAGCTATGCATATGAATAATAAAGGTAAAGAGGTTAGGTTAGGTTAGGTTAGGTTACGTTAGGTTATTTATATTATAAATAGATCTCATTACTCAAAGCAAGCTTAGCATATGAATAATAAAGGTAAAGAGGTTAGGTTAGGTTAGGTTAGGTTACGTTAGGTTATTTATATTATAAATAGATCTCATTACTCAAAGCAAGCTATGCATATGAATAATAAAGGTAAAGAGGTTAGGTTAGGTTAGGTTAGGTTACGTTAGGTTATTTATATTATAAATAGATCTCATTACTCAAAGCAAGCTTAGCATATGAATAATAAAGGTAAAGAGGTTAGGTTAGGTTAGGATAGGTTAGGTTAGGTTAGGTTAGGTTAGGTTAGGTTAGGTTATTTATATTATAAATAGATCTCATTACTCAAAGCATGCTTTGCATATGAATAATTAAGTTGAAAGAGGTACAGTAGTTTATTTTGGTTGTGTGTCAATTAGTGAATGGTTTGATAATAGTTTTTCCCGCTTCATTACAATCGACGAAACATATTGCGACAGCTGAGGAGAAAGGTTAGGTTAGGTTAGGTTAGGTTAGGTTAGGTTAGGTTAGGTTAGGTTGGGTTAGGTTAGGATAGGTTAGGTTAGGTTAGGTTAGGTTAGGATAGGTTAGGTTAGGTTAGGTTAGGTAAGATTAGGTTAGGTTAGGTTAGGTTATTTATATTATAGATAGATCTCATTACTCAAAGTAAGCTTAGAATATGAATAATAAAGGTAAAGAGGTTAGGTTAGGTTAGGTTAGGTTAGGTTAGGTTAGGTTAGGTTAGGATAGGTTAGGTTAGGTTAGGTTAGGATAGGTTAGGTTAGGTTAGGTTAGGTTAGGTTAGGTTAGGTTAGGTTAGGTTATTTATATTATAAATAGATCTCATTACTCAGAGCATGCTATGCATATGAATAATAAAGGTAAAGAGGTTAGGTTAGGTTAGTTTAGGTTAGGTTAGGTTAGGATAGGTTAGGTTAGGTTAGGTTAGGTTAGGTTAGGTTAGGTTATTTATATTATAAATAGATCTCATTACTCAAAGCATGCTTTGCATATGAATAATTAAGTTGAAAGAGGTACAGTAGTTTATTTTGGTTGTGTGTCAATTAGTGAAAGGTTTGATAATAGTTTTTCCCGCTTCATTACAATCGACGAAACATATTGCGACAGCTGAGGAGAAAGGTTAGGTTAGGTTAGGTTAGGTTAGGATAGGTTAGGTTAGGTTAGGTTAGGTTAGGTTAGGTTAGGTTACGTTAGGTTATTTATATTATAAATAGATCTCATTACTCAAAGCATGCTTTGCATATAAATAATAAAGTTGAAAGAGGTACAGTAGTTTATTTTGGTTGTGTGTCAATTAGTGAATGGTTTGATAATAGTTTTTCCCGCTTCATTACAATCGACGAAACATATTGCGACAGCTGAGGAGAAAGGTTAGGTTAGGTTAGGTTAGGTTTGGTTAGGTTAGGTTAGGTTAGGTTAGGATAGGTTAGGTTAGGTTAGGTTAGGATAGGTTAGGTTAGGTTAGGTAAGGTTATTTATATTATAAATAGATGTCATTACTCAAAGCATGCTTTGCATATGAATAATAAAGATGAAAGAGGTTATGTTAGGTTAGGTTAAGTTAGGTTAGGTTAGGTAAGGTTAGGTTAGGTTACGATAGGTTATTTATATTATAAATAGATCTCATTACTCAAAGCAAGCTTAGCATATGAATAATAAAGGTAAAGAGGTTAGGTTAGGTTAGGTTAAGATAGGTTAGGTTAGGTTACGATAGGTTATTTATATTATAAATAGATCTCATTACTGAAAGCAAGCTTAGCATATGAATAATAAAGGTAAAGAGGTTAGGTTAGGTTAGGTTAGGTTAGGTTAGGTTAGGTTAGGTTAGGTTAGGTTAGGTTAGGTTATTTATATTATAAATAGATCTCATTACTCAGAGCATGCTATGCATATGAATAATAAAGGTAAAGAGGTTAGGTTAGGTTAGGTTAGGTTAGGTTAGGTTAGGTTAGGTTATTTATATTATAAATAGATCTCATTACTCAAAGCATGCTTTGCATATGAATAATAAAGGTAAAGAGGTTAGGTTAGGTTAGGTTAGGTTAGGTTAGGTTAGGTTAGGTTATTTATATTATAAATAGATCTCATTACTCAAAGCATGCTTTGCATATGAATAATTAAGTTGAAAGAGGTACAGTAGTTTATTTTGGTTGTGTGTCAATTAGTGAATGGTTTGATAATAGTTTTTCCCGCTTCATTACAATCGACGAAACATATTGCGACAGCTGAGGAGAAAGGTTAGGTTAGGTTAGGTTAGGTTAGGTTAGGTTAGGTTAGGTTAGGTTGGGTTAGGTTAGGATAGGTTAGGTTAGGTTAGGTTAGGTTAGGATAGGTTAGGTTAGGTTAGGTTAGGTAAGATTAGGTTAGGTTAGGTTAGGTTATTTATATTATAGATAGATCTCATTACTCAAAGTAAGCTTAGAATATGAATAATAAAGGTAAAGAGGTTAGGTTAGGTTAGGTTAGGTTAGGTTAGGATAGTTTAGGTTAGGTTAGGTTAGGATAGGTTAGGTTAGGTTAGGTTAGGATAGGTTAGGTTAGGATAGGTTAGGTTAGGTTAGGTAAGGTTAGGTTAGGTAAGCTTATTTATATTATAAATAGATCTCATTACTCAAAGCATGCTTTGCATATGAATAATAAAGTTGAAAGAGGTACAGTAGTTTATTTTGGTTGTGTGTCAATTTGTGAATGGTTTGATAATAGTTTTTCCTCCTTCATTACAATCGACGAAACATATTGCGACAGCTGAGGAGAAAGTTAGTGCAGTGTCTGATGAAGATCTTTTGTCTCCATGTCAGAGCGAACTAACGCAATGAGAAGAACGAAGGGAAGGATTCACACAGCAAATAGATAAACCTATTCAACTTTAGAAGACTCCCACACAGTCCATGTCTTCAGGACAATCAAAAAAAATCCTTAAATCTGTTAAATCTCGTAGATCTAAATGTAAATTCCTTAGAACCGATCTTTAGGTTATATTCCGATAACTCACGAACAAGATTTTTTGGAGAGATATGCGTTTTGTTTGGGTCCTTGGAGAATATACTGATGCAAGTCGTTACAGTTGACGTTGGGAAAAATCCTAATTTTGTTATTTTTTTGTAACACAACCCAAAAAATTGAGCAAAATACCGGGTCTTTCAAAAGTAAATAAAACTGTCATATTTTTATGGTTTTGACGAGGCAGATTTTTATATTTTTTCATAAATAATTATAATTATCCACCAATTTTAAACACACTATGTTTTTTAGAAACTTAAAAATCAGCTGTTTGTTTCTTGAAAAACTAAACCATTTTAATATTTTTGTTACTATAACAACCAATTTTACAATTGAATTACAGCTGATTCATTAGAGTAACTATAAAATCAATTGTGACCGTCCCCCACTTCTTTTGACCAGCTGGAAGCTCCGGCTGACACTTTAGCGGAATCTTGTCAGGATGGGCCAAGGAGTCGGGTTAGGACGCTAATGAACGCACGCAACGCAAGTTAAATTAAATGTTATCTTTTATTTTAGCGCCGAATTAGAAGATTACAGTAATAATTATAATTTATAAAAAAAAAAACATAACGGCTAGAACAAGCTTTAATAGTGGCCGAAAAGCATACCGATTAATTATAGAGCACGTGCGATTAACAAAATCGCAAGTGCCAATTCATATTTTATTATTTAGAATCCCTTCCCATTACATACAAATTTATACTTATGGTTTTTATTTGGTGGGCTCCTTGGCTGGGCCACACGATTTGAATCAGAAAATATTTTATATCAGGTCTTTCAAAAGTTAAACTTTAAAATGGTTGTGTTTCGTTATTTGTTCTCTATATACAGATACAATTGGATTTTTTTTTTTTTAACATTTATTATTTCTTACTTAACCAAGTCAGACATTGGAGAGTTGTAAAAACATACCGGGTTTAAAAAAAAAAAAAAGTTAAAAATTTTAATGGTTGTGGTTTTCTTATTTATTTACCAATCGCTGAGGAAAAACTCTTTATTGTATGCAGATATAACGGTGATTTATTAAAACATCAGCTGTTATTTTCATTGCTATTTATTTGTTGTCATGGCAACGAGTTTTCTCATTGTTGACTGATTTCAAACACGGGAATCTAGTAGGTGGTAAACTTGTAGTAGTTTAATTGATTGATTTTTTAAATTTATTATTCCATCATGACTTAACGCATCACATTAATTCGGTGTTATTATGAATGTGAACGCAGTTTATCAGCCGAGTTAAGAAAGTTTCGTACTCGCAAAGGTTTGAGGGACGCACCGTGAGGTGTAGTCGCGTATAAAAAGCTTGTTAGGGTCCGTTGGAGACGTCAAGAGGTCGGGGAGACTTTCATGTCTTGTTGAAGAAATGATTATCAACACCTTAAGAAATCTTTCTCAAAGCAGAGGAAAGACTACTGCTTCTCCAGGAATAGAATATTGATCACTTTTACAAGTCTTAATAAGTCTAATAATTTGGCTTGTTCTATATATTTTAAAACACAAATAAACTACAGCCAATTAAAGTGCTAACTAACTTCTGAAAGGCCTAGTATTGTACTAATTAGGAGACCTCAAACCTAATACATCCGCAGAAAATTAAAGTTATACTCATGGGCGTACCCAGCGAAGGGCAGGGGGGGCAGCTGCCCCCCCCCTGGAAGCAAAAAATAAATCTTTATTATACATTTTGTTGCTGGAATTTAATACAATTCTTGAAATAACTATTTTAATAATCAATTGTATATTGAATGACCATGGCTTGCCCCCCCCCCCCTAGTTTTGATCCTGGGTACACTCTTGGTTATACTATTAGTTTCTAAGATTTCCAACAGAACCCCTGCCTGTCGGAACATTCAAGAGACAGAGTCCAATCAAGCATTGCGTATTAATTTTACAACTCTTAGATACGTTTTTATTCTTAAGTAATCAAATGTTGAAATGGAAGTCATTAACGAGCAGTTCTTGATTAATTTTTCCTTGATAGTTAATAATAGGTATTAATTTTTTTTTTTTTTATTTTAATGTAATTTTCTTTAAGCCTATTTCAACATATTTGAAAACGACCTTTTCAAAAAAGACATGAACGCTTTTGCTTGGAGAGGGTCTTATTTTTTTTATTCCATTTTTAGGGGCATTTTAAAGTTTCAAACAAAATATTTCCCTCTTTAGAAGGAAGTGTAATTTTATAACAACAATTTAAGTTGCAATTGTTACTTTTTTTACGTTTTTCAGAGTCCGTAGGTAAAACCGAGGACCCTTATTAATTCACTCACTCGTCTGTCTGTCTGTAAGTCTACACAGACAAGAGGATAAACCCTAAATACTTCAAACTTTCCATTTATATTCTTTGTATTGTCTCATATATAGGAAAAATATAGCGTTAACAAACAAAACGATCATAGGGTAGTTAGGGGACAAAAACTATCGAGTTAGAAATTTTCTGAAAATATTATGTGTGGGATATCATATAAAATTAGAAGTTATTCTGATTACGAATAATATGTATGTTTATTTAACGAAAAAAATAATATGTTGGAGGTAGGGAAATTGACGATTAATGCAAAAGGGATTCTAAATTTATAATTTTCTATAACAAAGAACGCAAGTAGATGGATTTCGTCAGATCATTCGAGATCACCAATGGGTGGGGGGACGGTGCAGTTGGAGTTGCCAGAGTCAATCCACGCGCAGATTGGCCGCGACCTAAATTTATTAATCATGTCTTATTTAAAAAAGGGGGAACGTAGATATATATTTTCACTTTGTAAATACGACACATTGTAGATTAAATTTAATTAAGTGACTGAAATAAACCCCTAAATCATTTAACACTAAACTTGCGTTGCTTATAATTTAATTATTGCCTGAGACCGCGTCCTTGTCGCCGTTCTGACAGATTTCGGCCAGTGTGGATGCAGTCTCCAGCCAGCAGAGGACTTCAGATTTTTAACAGGACCAAAGTAAATTATCAATAAATAAATGAAGTTTAAAATGTATAACCTTTAATGTTTGGTTAGAAAGTTACACTTTTTTGTGGTAATTACATTATGTTGATAAATTAGCCTTTACTTCTTTTATTATTATTATTAATTATTATTATTATCTACAGTGTGATGAAAATATTAACAGTGTTCATAACTCGTTCTTCTGACAATATCAGTAAATAACCATTTTTACTGGGGGGGGGGGGGGTCTAGAGGACATAAGTAGCTTACTCTCCACCACTACAACACCAAATAGATCCTGTGAAACATGCAATATATAACCAAGCTACTCTGACTTGCGAAGCATGACCATTAGCAATGACTACATAAATACTATAAGACACGACATGGCCATGTTAAATATTCTACGCTTATTCTTGAGTTGACCAATACCCGCTAGGTCGCTCTGCTAGAGAATCTGAAGTTGATGTGACTGGCGCTAGGTAGCTCTACGGTCAAACAATGTTTCAGGCGGTTAAGAGGAAACGCATATGGGACCAGAGATACGAGGGAAGGTCGAGAATCACTTATCTCAGCGCACGAACGGACAACACTGACTATGCTGTGTCAACAGTTGTACAGTCTCAACCAAGTGGGATGCGTACAGTCAAGCACCTGCTGCTAGCGCTTTCTGATAGCTGTGTGTCAAACTTGTGACGAACAGCACCCGTAAAGCGTAGACTATTTCCCTATCCTATGTCGTGTCTTATAGTATTTATGTAGTCATTGCCATTAGTCACTCTACCAATAAGCTATGAAAAACAGTTTGTTTATCATAAATGCAAACAAAGATTTAACACTTAATTAAACTGCGCTTTTAATGTTACAATGATTTACTGAAGAAAAAAAAACATGGCAACAGTGTAATTTCTCTCATCTGCCTAATTTCGTGGCTACGAATGTAGATACTGCGATGAGATAACTTAAACGTCAGCGAGAAGTGAAATGGAGTGTAGGGAAATCTTGCCACGCCTCCGTTACCATGGTAATACTTCTACTACCCATTCTGACAGCATTTTCCCTTCAGTTGACTCAATCTAAACCAATGCAAGCAATACACGGCAGATAGTGAACTGATGGTTGGTGCTGGGTAGAACACACTCTCTCGCATTCTTATCATCTCGCCACCGTACATTAACAAAACATCCAACAGCTGATTATGTTTATACTTCTAATGATTGCTGCTAGGAGTGATGGGGATTACTTTAACCTCGAATATATTTCTCCTCACAAACTGAATTTCGAAAATCAGGTTTCGTCACGAATTGTATGTGTTCCAATTTGCATATGCAATTTCATTCAAACCGGTTGTGTAATTAGTGAGAAACAGTTAAGATTTAAACACCTCAACGATTATGTACAATTACAAAACTGTCTCATAAAATTAATCAGCTGTTGGTTGCAACTAGGTCATCATAAAAAGTTTGAAGCGGAACAAGTTTTTAGTTATAATACAGGGGGTGAAAAGAGTACGGTTTGATAACATTTAACATTTTAAACACGGTTAAGGAATAGTCCTCCGGTACATATATAAAAGCAATATAGTTTGTAAATTGGCCGGTAGGGGTAGCACAATACAGAAATGGAATGTAGGTGGAAACTAGGAAGCATTTTGTGAATCTAGTTGTAACACGATTGGTCGGTAATCTACCACCCTTGGAATTACCACCAAACTATCTAAGCAGAATATTTCTAAGATACAATTCGGAGTAGACCTGTGTATTTACTTTCCAAAACTGATGTGAGCCTAAGATTAATGTAATAACACTCCAATTTTATTATTTATAAATATAACAATTAACGTAGTACATTTTTAAATCGTGTTGATTCCCGAAACATATTAATTTCTGGGGGGGAAGGCTCCCTAGCATAATTATAGTCAAAAAATCTTTAAAAAATAACTTTAACAATTATTTTCCTTCAAAAATTGAAATTAGGCACGACGGACAAGTTCACCATAACAGCGGCCCGAGCGCTAAGGGTTAAAGGAATAGCAGCAAAAAATTAAGACTTGGGCATAGAGTTCAAATTGAGTGAAACCTCAATACGCACGGCAGAGTACATGTGTAATGAAACGTTGCAACCCCCACTCCTCTGACAGTCAATTTGTCAATAACAGCTTTCCAGGTACATGGATAAGTCGAGATGTGACGATTGAATGGCCACCTAGTTCACCGGCTCTGGGGATTTATAAAATATTAAGTTTATAAGCCACTCTTACAAGTCCTTTTTGAAACATCCTGTGCATTCTAATTATTGTCTAAAATAATGCAGTTCATTTACCCTTCTTTTATCTTGTAATATCTCTAATGGATTTGTTGATAAAGATCTCTTTTAACTGCGTATCATTTTGAGTTGTTTTTATTGTATATTTTGTTTAGAGAGAGGCTAAATTGAGTTTGTAGATCGTAAATGTAATTTGAAAGTAAATAATGCCCGCATGTATCTACCGTTAAAACATCAAGTACAATTGACGCTGTCTTTGATAGGTATTTATAGAAATTAGTCAAAATCATTTATTTTATAATTTACTTATCATTATCTAATTTCAACAATATCACTGTGTGAAAATTTTTTAAAAGTAAGAATAAAATGGAAACCTGTAGCCATTGAATATCGTAATAGCGTCCAAAGTGGGTGAGAAACAAGAGTTGTTCAAGATAAACCTGATAGGAAAGGTGAAAAGAAGGATATATCTCAAAACTAGATAAAGAGGGTGTAGATCCAGTAAACTACCTCAGGATTGCCACCCTGAGGACATTAAATACTTTTTTTTTCATATGTAATCTATTATTCAATTTAAAACAATCAGAATTTATTGACAAAATGTAATTTGAAACGCTAACCTTCCAAGATAATTCATATAGTTGCAAGACCTGGCAATGGCGAATAACCAATACGAGCGTAGTGCGTGGAAGCTCATTGTACAGCTTCAAGGCATATACTGTAAGGGCCGAGACACTGACCTGAGTAAAGTGAGTGAAGACTTTTTATCACATACCTAAGAGGCCTGTTAGGGTCTAGCTAACGTCAATAAAATAATGTAATCGTAAAACCTGTGTAACAGCTGTTTTAAACAAACTAACCCTACTGGGTAAGACCCCTTGATCTACCAATACAATTTAACATTTCCTACAAAACCCAAGTAATCAAGTTTTATGCATTACACATTTAGAGGATATGTTTGTATAATGGGTATGGGTAAGTACTACGATGACAGCTATTCTGTTTTTACTTTATTACTTAATGTATACTGGATTGAAAACATTTATAAGATTACAGAATGTGTGGTTTTCTGCTTGTTTCAGCTCCTTTGGTTGACATTGTTAACGGAACATCATTCATCGCAATGAGGTCGATAGCTTCTAAACTCGTACCACCTGAGGAACTGGGTAAGACAAACTGATTACGTGATAAGAACAAAATATGACGAGTTAAATAAACGATACTAAATTAGTGCACTAAATTTCGAACACACCACTCCTGAACAACAAATATACTAATCAGTTTTGTTTCTTTTGTAGTATATTACAATATACGAAAATACAGTATAAAGTTGTGTTTATTTTTTGCGGATATCTCCAACATAAGGTCCCCTGAAGTCTAAAAAAGTGGTTTTTATAACAGTGTCTGGTCTCTATTGAGTGTGCAGTGTTCTACAGCCAAAACGATATTATAATTCATGTACACAGAGTTCATATCCATTATACAGTTATTGACACTTTCATCTTAATTATTTCTACTCTCAAGAGCACACTTTAGTGAGTAAGGGCTTTGCAATCCCGAGGGAACCTAGCTAGATCTAGTCTTGGTGAGATTCCTCTCTTTCCTATAAGATCTCTCTTGACCAACTCTTGTTGTTTTCCGACACCTAACCCTTACAGAATATTCGAGTAGTTTATATTTTATTTTTGTTTTTTTAATGATGATGACCAAGAGGTTTTCGGCTTTTAAAAAACAAGAACAAAATATATTTTGGCCATATCTTGAGGTCTTTTTATTTGGTAATTTAAAATTTTTATAAAACTGGGATATAATAATTTTGATCAAATTTAATCTTGCATAAATCTAAACTTACCAAACAAAACTTATTGGTTGCCATAAATAAAAAAATACCAAGTCGTGGGTTCTCAGAAAAAAAAAAAATAAATTAACCGGATCTACACCTTCCTTCATATTGTCTTTGGCGAGTTTCCTATCAGGTCTCCCTAGACCAACCCTTGTTCTTTTCCTACCCTTTCATTAATACAGCATTCGAGAGCTAGAGGTCTTAATTTTATACTCTTTTTTTATAAAGTGATGATGACGAGAGGTTTTTCACCCTTAACAAGGAAAAAGTTGCATTTTTACGTCAATTTCTCTACATTTTCAAAAGCAAGACACAACGTTGTATCAGATTCACCCTGGTTTTGCCCACGTTATTAGTGTAAAGTTGCCAGTCATATTGAATTAGAATTTTTTTAAACCTTTCATCATCATCACCTTATAAAAAAGGAAAAATAGCATAAAATAAAGACACCTAGCGTCTTTAATATTTTAATAGCGTCAGGGTCGGGAGAGTAATATATATGGTAAAGAAAGACGAAAGAGAGCGATCTAACCCAAGATTACATGAAAAATGTATAGATCCAGTTAGTCTACCTCAGGATTGCCAAGTCTCACAGTATATGTTTTCTGTTCTCAGGCAAAGTGAATTCACTGTTCGGAGTATGTGAAGCCCTGATGCCTTTAGTCTATGGACCCATGTATTCAGCAGTATACAGAGCTACAATGCACACAATGCCGGGGGCTTTCTTTATCTTGGGAGGAGCACTTACTGTGCCTGCTGTTGTCATTTTTGGGTAAGTAATATTCAAAGTAGTCTCATTGTTTATTTTAGTTCAGTATACTGCGTTCATTGTTTAGTTGAGAGCATGGGAGTTATGGGCGATCGTCGCACTACTACTCATCCTGCAAACGTCAAGCTTTGTGCTAAATAATGCTTGAAATTTGGAAGCAATACATGCAGTCTTTATTGAAATCCATTCAGTTCGGATAGGAAATGCGATAGATTTATTATAATTTTGGTGAAATTACGTAATATTTTAAATACTAGAAGTGGCGTATACTGTTAGGAGATCACGAGGATGTAGCGAAAGAATGCATCCAATTTTGGCTGATACGAGCTGCCAATCATACTACACACTATTCTAAAAACAAGCACTTGAATGACAATGACAGTGCATAACGCTTATTAGAAGCTTGTTATGAAACTTTTTGGTAACCTTCATCAAAATTGATTACTTATATAAGCAAAAAATACGCACTGTGAGACTGATTTTTTCACTGCATGTTACGTAGTTAGTAATGTTACTGGCCTTCGCTAGTACCCTTGTTTCCCTGACAACGATGACACAAGACTGCTGCCACCTCACTACACCATTCGTCATCTCTAAAGTCCGAACATGGGCCTTATGGACGATCGTCGCACTACTACCCATCCTGCAAACGTGCTAGAAAATATGCATCAAATAATGCTTGATATTTGGAAGGAATGTATGCAGTCTTTATTAAAAATCTATTAATCAGTTTGAATAGGAAACACGATAGATTTAATATAAATTTGGTGAAATTGCATAATCTCTTAAATAGTGGAAGTGGCGTATAGTGTAGCTCGGACCAAGCCGATGAACGACATGTCTGAAGTTATCGGCTCGCCAAGCAGTAGAAATCACTTTTAACTCAACATTTACCCTAATAAAAATCATCATACTGCAAATATATTTAGACTGTTTTAAAGCAAATGTTCCACAGATGCATAATCTTGCAATCAAAATACCACGAAACGTTATAAATAATATTTAATTAATTGGGAAATTTTGTATTTCGCAGCAAACGAGTAACACAACAACTGCGTAGTTGTGAAACACAAATTTAGGTCATTCTTTGTCTAATTTTCCTGCCTAACAAATCTACAGTAACAGTGTTCTACACAATGATTCTTCACCTATGTTTTGAAATTGATAAAATGTTAACTTAATTAGTATAATGTTACTCAAAATGTAAAATGTATCGAAATTGGTGACCTTTCTTATTTAATGTTATGAAAAAATAAATAATATTAATTAAATTTTCTTAAATTTTATCATGTTTCAAACTTGTTTCTATTTTTTTCTTTGTATATAAATAACAAAACGAAAGCATTTGTATACCTAAGATATTTTAAATACAGCGAGAGTATTTAGAGTGTAAAATAAGTCACGATACACTTCGATATAATCTTAATGGATTCCTGTATCAACGTAAAACCTCTGCCATACTTATTGTAACACTTTTCTAGTGTTTAAGAGGGAGGTGAAGGAGGCAACTTTCATTTTTTTAATCGAATCCCATATCTTGTGACATATCATTCATTAGAAAAGTCTATGCAGTAGAAAAAAATTGGCACCTCCAAAGTTTTCTAGTACATCCCTGGGAAAAGTTACATGAAAAAAATAGTTATGATTAACTCATGTATCTCTTAACTGTTTTAATGTAACAAGTGCTTTAAGTACTTTAGTGATGAGGATACTTTCATGTCAATAGGCACAACTTTCGTTATTGGACAGATAGAAATCCACATTGGTATGTTGAGGCTCATACACAAGTAAATCTTTGGGCAGGAATAGTTAACAACCAGTTGGTTTGGACCATTTTTAATTGATGGAAACTTGAACTCCGAGAAATATTTAGAGATGCTTGCCAACCAGATTGTGCCTGCGCTCCAAAATATTTTTGGATGGAGATAGAAAACATTTCGTTACTACAAGATGGAGCACCAATACACTGTGGCCGTGATGTACAACAATACTTGGACAATGTTTTTCTGAGAAGATGGATAAGCAGAAGAGGCGCTGTGGAATGGCTAGCAAGGTCTCCTGACCTTAATCCACTAGACTATTTCTTTTGGTCACAAAGAACCTTGTTTATGAAATTAAACCAATTGACGTCAATGACCTACAGGGTAGAATTTTACAAAAGGCTCAATCCATTCCAAAAGAATCTTTTCCGATAGCTGTCTCTACTAGCACACGTCCAAACCACCAAAGGTTACATTAAAACAGATAGAGATACACAAGTTAGTATTATAACTAATTTTTTGATGTAACTTTTATCAGTGATGTACTAGAAACCTTTTTGAGATTTAATTATATTTCAATTGCATAGACCTTTCCAATGATATGTAACAAGATAAGGGGTTATCATTTAGAAAATAAAAAGGCCCCTTTTACCCCCTCTTACAACAGAAAAGTAAGTTATAATAAGTATGGCAGAGGTTTTAAGTTGAAAAGCAATCAATTTAAGTTATATTGAAGTGTGTCACGACTTACTTTACACTCTGTATTAACATTAGTAAAAAATGAAAAACCTTATTTAATACGTTAAAACAAAATTCATTTTTAAAAAATGTACACTTTTGTTGTAGAGTTTAAAATAGTTGAAATAATTATGCACAAATGTGAAATATGAAATATTGGGCTGTCAATGCAATAATATGAAATGTCAATAGTGCTGAGGAATTGAAGTTATAAAAACTTTTAGAAGCTATAAAAATTAACAAATAAAAATGAAAAATATTTCCAATGTAAACAATTTGCCAAAAAAGTTTTTGTATTGGAAATTTGTTATTATAGATTAATTTGTTTTTCACTTCAAAATATTTATTTTTCACTTTGGCCATAACCTTACTTAAAAATAGCTCTAATTATTTTTCCATTCCTTTATTAGAGCAAAGTTAAGTCCTTTCTTCCACATAACCTCAAGAAACAAAATACATTAGTTTAAAATAATACATAAATACAAAATAAAAATACAACATAACGAAAAAAACCATACATATCTAATAAACATAACCTCTGAAACGTATGGAATAAATTATAAAAAATAAATTAACTTATATTTGAGTCTCCACAGAAAATAATTAAAGGAATAAATAGTAATAACAAATTATTTGTTGAAGAAATAGATAACAACAAAAATAACTTACATTCTCAAACACACATCATTCAAAACTTTCTCCAAAACACCTAAAAACCACTCCAGCGCCCGAAATTATAATCAATAAACCAACAAGCCAAACCATAATTTGCAATACAATCAGATTAATACACCTCCGTTTTATTATTATTTTTTTACAGATGGATGTACACAGAACACAGGAAAGATAGAGTTTTAGAAGAACTGGCAAAAGAAACTGCAACGGAATCAAAAGAATCCAAAGCTAAAAGAAAAGAAGCGGAAGTTTTAAGAAGTATTAAAGTTGACGCAATCGCAACAACTCCTAGTTTTACACAATCGAGTTTTGATAACAAAGCTTTTGCAGATGACGATTAGGTTTAATATTGACGTTTGATAGTGCCTCGCTCTCACATGACTGTCGCTATTTCTTAACGTGAGGTTTACCCAGCGAAACGGATTGAATGATTGTCAGTGAAATGACCTGTCGTAACAAAAGTGTTTTTTGAAGATCCCTCAAATGATCTGACAACAAAATTTTTTAAGTTGATAATGATGGGTTGTTAGTATTATTGATATGGTGTTATGGGATGTTTGCTTACATATAAACTAATACACGACATTTCGAGCTTATAAACTCCCATTTTCAAGTGATAAACATGTAAAAAGCGGAGGAAAACAGCTGTATCTGTGCTATGAACCATGTTCGACCAGACGATCACACACGTTACAATTTTGGTCAAACGGATTTGTAAAACGCTCACTAGTTGTCAATCTCTCTCCATGGTCAACTGCACAAAATCATTGAACAAACATTGTAGCGTTAACGTAGAAGCGATTTCATTATCTACTTGCATGACCATCGCCACTCCAGATATACTGACGCCATCATTGATGCGTATAGTTGTCAATGCTCGGTGTTTGCACAAAATCAATCTTCAAGCATTGTAGCGTTAACATAGAAGCGATTTCATTATCTACTTGCATGACCATCGCCACTCCAGATATACTGACGCCATCATTGATGCGTATAGTTGTCAATGCTCGGTGTTTGCACAAAATCAATCTTCAAGCATTGTAGCGTTAACATAGAAGCGATTTCATAATCTACTTGCATGACCATCGCCACTCCAGATATACAGACGCCATCATTGATGCGTATAGTTGTCAATGCTCGGTGTTTGCACAAAATCAATCTTCAAGCATTGTAGCGTTAACATAGAAGCGATTTCATTATCTACTTGCATGACCATCGCCACTCCAGATATACTGACGCCATCATTGATGCGTATAGTTGTCAATGCTCGGTGTTTGCACAAAATCAATCTTCAAGCATTGTAGCGTTAACATAGAAGCGATTTCATTATCTACTTGCATGACCATCGCCACTCCAGATATACTGACGCCATCATTGATGCGCATAGTTGTCAATGCTCGGTGTTTGCACAAAATCAATCTTCAAGCATTGTAGCGTTAACATAGACGCGATTTCATTATTTACTTGCATGACCATCACCACTCCAGATATATTGACGCCATCATTGACACTCATAGTTGCTCACACAGAGACTTTTCTTCTTTCCCGACATTACTCTTTTACAAGGGTTTGGGTGACATCACTGGATTGCTGTTGAGATGCTCTTTTCGACCGTATACAATTTTTTATTTAGACTTGGCTTTTCCACGAGTATAAACCGATATTTAGTTACTAATTTTCAACAACAAACTTAATAAAACTTCACCAGAACAACTCAAACTAATAAATTAGGACCAAAATTGTCGATAGAGACCACAATGAGCGCTGTAGTTTCACTGAGTCCGAAGTTATATTGCGTGAAATTTTCAAAAGACGAAGAAACAATCACAAAATGGCTGCACGCTTCACTCTATCCCGCCGGTGAAATAAATTCCTTTATTTTTTGACCATCACGTGGTGATTGTCAATGTAAACTATAGTTTTTGAGCTGCAACCGCAAACTGTATCCCCTGAATTCGTTATCATCTGGTTTTCTGTAAAGCCCACCATTTTTTAATACGTATTCACAATGAAAACATCAATATGACCTACGTTCAACATCGTCTGTTTCTCATGTTGTATAGTTTTGTGATTTGTGGTTTTTTCCTGAGCACCTCTGTAGTCAATAGTAGTTAAACTTCTCAGATCTCGCTTTAGATCTGGATTCCATTCTTAGATTACTAGTTATAATTTAGTTTCCAACATGTATCTAGGTATTTTGACGTTCTTCATGGTCTAGATTTAACACTTGATAATGGGAGTTGATTTATATTGTCGAAACTTAGTGTATTTGCTTTTATATACACAAATATTGACAAGTCTGATTAAACCATGTCAATAAAACACAATTTAGTCAACGATTCCTTTTATATAATTGATTTCTTAACCTAACTACGGCAAAACTCAACTGTCCAAATTTGGTTTTAGATGCAAGCAAAAAATGTTAAATTACCCCCCCCCCCCCCATTAAAATCGAGTAATATATCATTTTAAGCATAATTAGTTCAGAAAAATCACGCAAAACTAAAGTAGCCCTTGTGTAAAATGAAAATCGAAAGAAATTTAAAAAAGTCATATGTATCCCTATTATTTACTTAACTTTGAAAAGGGTGTAATTACAAAGGAGGTAGCTAAATTAGATAATACAGTACATGCAACATAGCTACACATCTACCACTCAAGGCTGGTTTATGTTGAAACTGAAAACATCAGACTTTTCTGATTTCATGTAATTTGTCGTAAATGACTTGTATTGTCTTTGATCACTACTCATGCTTTTGTTCAGTAAAGAAGCTCCGTGCAAAATATTCAGAGAATAGACATTTAACTGATGTTTTCAGGGGGTGTTTATAATGGCTCGCTAAATTAAGAATCTTCTAAATTGTAGTAAGCTCTCAGTGAAATATAATAATCTATAGAAGGGCAGGGAGATCCACAAATACAAAAATAAATATTACAAAAAAATGTGTCATATAGCACTTCACCGAAAAGCTCATTTACCGGTACTCCACACTTGATTTCTACTAGCTGGCTATTCAAAATGACGGCTTATAATGTAAAATTAACTCTATTTATTACTAGACGGATTTATTACTAACAAAGACCTGGCTACATTGTTGTTCTATAATTTAGCTGCCTCTATTGTAAAAAAAAAAAAAAAAAGAAAAGAAAAACAAACTTTTAAGGCTGAAGTAAAAATCAAGGTTAGGCCTATTAATCAGATTTGTTATCAAATTATTATCATCTACTGACTTTCTTTTTTTCATAAAATTGCACAAATTAAAATTTGTCTACTTTTACTTTATGTAACTCAATACATACATTCTGAATTTTAAGTTTCTACGATTTAGCCATGGTTTCTGTCGAAGAAAACAATGGTTTCAACTTAAATCTAAAAAAAATGCATTCATGAACCGAATAGCGCTTACCCGCACATGCGCAATGAAACAAGGAGCAATGGTAGCGACAGTCGAGTCTCTCGCACTTTGTGATATTGTAAATAGTATAGAACCCGAATTATTATAATTTACCTGGTTTTGAGAGTTAAAATATATATATTTAGTTTGTAAGATTAAGTAAGATGTAATTTTATGTACAATGTAATTAATATAATACATATATGCATAATAAATATACGGAACAGTGATGTGTGTATTTTGTAGGTTTTCATTGAGATTAAACCTAATACTGTGTATAGTGTATAGTCATGGTGAGGTAATAATACCATCGACTACAATGTTTTTGTACAATAAAACAAAACAAAGATATTATCAGAATCGAATAAAATGTACCCACTAGCTTAATAGAAAAGTAATTATTACTGTATTGCCGAAAAGTTGAAACAAGAGTTCTAGATTAAATGTAAACTTATAACTTCCCAGGACTCACATAATTATACAGAATGTTAGTAAAGTCCTTCCCTCCCACCCTTAACTTTTATATGTACTTAGAGCCAAACCCTTTTGGACTCTTAAATAGGTCATCTGACATTTCTTTTATGATAGGAATTTTTCACCTCCCCTTAAAGAGGGGAATTTTGGGGTACTCAACATTTTCAGATGGGAACCCACATCTTGTTGACATGTCAAATTAAAGCAGATAAAAAAAAAATTAATGGTGTTCAATAAATATTTGTTGATGACGCTAACCAAAATGGCGTCACAAAAATCATTTGTAACTTTATAATTATAAAATCACTGAATAGGTGAAATCAGAACAACAAACAGATTTTAAAATCTTCGCTAGACTAATCTAAGAGAAGCATCCGATATTGAACTAAATTTTACCTGTACTCTAAAAGTGTGGTACTTAAAGTGAAGTTCTGCATTTCATATTCTGCAAATTGAGTAAATAAGGAATAAGAAGAGGGACTCCTAACCCTCGAATAGTGTAAGAGTCGGAAAATAACTAAAGTTGCCCAAAGAACAAAAGAAAGACTAGATGAAAGAGAGAGATTCAATTCAAGACTAGATGACGAAATTTGTAAATCTAGCGAAGGTATAGGACTGCAACACCAATACTCACTTTAAGTGAGCTACTTATACGAGGGGTTTATACGAGAAATGACCGTTCAGTACACGAGTTGAAGAGAGAGATTTGCAACAAGGTTTCAAATGGAATAAAACATCGTGCCGGAGTTCCGCATTAAAGTGAAGTTCTGAATTTCATATTCTGAAATTGAGAATAAAACCTATAAGAAAAGAGATTTCAACCCTCGAATACTCTTATTAAAATCGTCAGGGTCAGAAAAGAACAATATTAGGTTAAGAAAGACCTAATAGGAAAAACACAAGAAAAATATCTAACCCAAGACTAGATGACGAAAGGTTGGCTAGAAACGTTGGAATTACCATATCCTTACACACACTATGAGTCTCCAACAGTATTTTTGCCTCAAAAAGACCATCTTTTTGGAATACCACACCAATTTGGGGTAAGGTCAGCACTCTAACATCATAGCTGTTAGAATCATCAGCCCAATTTCTTATTTATCTATGCAAATGTCTTGAAATGTAAAATTTAGCCTCATCACTGAAAATTAAATTATCTAGAAAAATATTAACTTCAGTCGTTATTTCAACAGCAAAATCAATCTTTTGAAGTGATTACCAGATCAGAAGATGTAATGAAACATAATGGGTAGTTATGGAGGCTGTGAAGTTGTCACTGAAGGGACCCACTTCAGCAGTATCCGTTTTCCCATCCCAACCTGTGATGAATACCGTAACGTGTAGCATAGCGCAGGATCAGCTCTCATCAGCTGATCGAAAGGGAAAATCCTATGACATGGAGATAGGCTATGGGCAGTAAGTATGTGGTGTGTAGACAGCTCAACTGGGCTGGAATCGAGTCCCCTAAATTTATATAGTTTTTTTTTTTAAATTATTATGTCAAGCTGTTTCGGTTAATGGTGTTTCCGCTATATCGGGAAGGCCAAATAATGTGTCACACCGGGAATATATTTTTGAGTGGGTGAAGTAGTAATACTCATGTAGCCTCGCTCACCCATATTTCAATTTGAGTTGTGTGAAGTTAGTTTTAATAATTAATAAATGTAAGTCTTCCCTTTTAGTTTATTATAATTAACTCATTAAGAAAAGGCTACCTAGTGGATATTTGGTCTGGTGGGGAATAAGTGAATTGAGACGTCACTAGACAAAGGACAAGCACATTTTCTTAAATAATACCTATGAATAATCCCGGTATTAAATTAATACCCCAAGCTAACACAACGCGTTGCAGTTCTTTAAATTTTGTTGATGACTTAAAATTTAGAGAAAGGTGCTATGAGAAAAAACGATTTCCTCAAAATATACTTAAACAATATTTATTAAATTTTGTTGAAGTGTAGCATCCAAGGGCCCAAACAAAACGTATTGATCGCCATCTCTCCTAAAATTTTTGGTTTGTAAGTTAACGGTAAAAACAAAAAAATCAGAAATGAGTTTGTTACAAATCAAATATCTCAAAATCATCTTTACTGATTTCATTCATATTTTAATGAAATGTGAAGATTCAAGACACACTTGTCAAAAAATAGCAAGTAAAAAAATATTGCAGTTGAGGAATAATTGGCAAATAATATAAATGAATCAAGATTAAAAGGTAGATTTTAATAAAATACTAATTATGCTGAGAATGAGTTTATGTCACAAAGCTTATCAAATTTAGAACCCTGTCTGCGTCCATGATGGTTTTAAATATTTAACTGACATTTTTAGTGGTGAATATGGTAGGTTTTGTTTGGGAGATGAGCAAGTGGGAATGTTTGAGCAGTTTATTTCAGTACGGTTTATTTTATATGATGTTTACCATATTCCCAATAAAAAACATCATTGAAAAGAGAAAGGATAAATGAGCATTTCAAATTCTAACAAGGTTTTATACACCCTCCTTGGACTAGTAATCATTACAAAACCTGTTTGCGGCATAAGTGGAATTTAATGATAGCTATATTAAATTACAAGCTCAGAAGACAACATCAATTCCAAAGGTAATCTTCGAACACCTTTAATGTAACAGGTATTTTTAATATCTAAACAAATCTATATAATAATTATTAAATTGATATTTAATAACAATACAAATAAAATGTATAAAAATAATACACAAACTTTGTCACTTGTCTATCCACAAATGTCAGTTTAATACTGTCAATACTGAACAAAGGACCCTATCCGTAACAAAAATTGGTCCTAATCTTGTATCATTTGGTAGTGAACTCCTTAATAACTGAGCTAAACAGGCTAGATTTCTACACACTAAGCTAGTAGATGATATTGTGATGTTGATTAAAAGAACATTCTTAAATGTTTTAGGGGATCTAAGGAATAGATCATTAAGAATAATCAACTGGTGTAGGAAGGAAGGTCTAAGAAATACCAAAATAAAAAAAGTAAAATTAAATAAGAAACACAAACGTAGAACTCTCAGAGGAAGTTAACGATCGGACCGGTAAAGTCACTGACGTAATGTTTTGTTTTGTAGCTCACAGTTCGATAGTGCAGCAACCTATCGGCATATTTTGGTATTCTCTGTATTGGGTAAAGATGTGTGTTAGACGTAGTATATTGTATGCTTTAATAACCGTTACCATGGTTACTCAATATAATAATAAAATCAGTGGATATTTTCACTTTTTTGTCAGCACAATCGGACCGATTAAAAATTTTACAAAAAAATTTTGGTTTAGTAATGAATAATTCACAAAGAATACAGTTGTAAAATGAATATATGTATTTATAAAATAAATATTAGACAAATAAAATAGTGAGCTTGCCAACATAAAGAAATGAAATAGCCCGTTTAGATTTTTTTTTTTTTACACGAAAATTACCTCGGTTTGATCGGACCTAAACGTTATACTACAATTAAAATTAAAGCCGAAAAATTGCATTTCGGTCCGATCGGTCTCGAAACTATATATGCATAAATGTAAATAAAATTAGTAAATACTATTGCCTTATATTATTTAACATAGGTAGATGCAAAAATAATAATAGAAAAATAATTTGGTAATCGTGGCACTCCAGGCCAGAGTATCGTATTAGGCCTTGGCAGCTAACGTGTTAAATATCTAGGAATCATTCTAGATAAAAGACTTCCCTGGACCAAACATTAAATCGCATAATACAGAAATCAACCAGGTCGCTTATAGATTGTAAGCATCTTTTAAGTAAAAATTTGAGACTCCGTCCAGCTATTACTCAGTGGCTTTATGAAACTGTGAGAAAAACCCAAAGTTAACCTTTCATTGGCTCGGAAACAGCGTGTGGCTAAGTAAAGAAATATCTCGAAAAATGGAAAAACTCTCAAAACTCTATGGGTCGCTGGTTAAAAACTCTGTAGATTTGTCACTCTACAATACTAACAAAGAGCAAGCTTCATAACCGCGCGGTTTTAAGAAACATCTAAATACCATAGGATTAATCCTAGATAACTTGAAAAACCAGACTGTACAACCAACATTTGGAAATTATATTGTATATACTTTTAAAATGTGAAACATTACAACGCAGAAGAGTAGCGTTCTACATCCCAAATGGAATTCCAGAAAAGACATGAGAACTAGCTAGGCAATTTTCTATACCTAACCATTAATGGATGTTTGGTCTTATAGGACGAGATGTCTAGAGTTTAAAATCCCCTACCAGAACTAATAAAAATAAATAAAGCAAAAGCTTAAAGTTTCAAATATTTTAATAGTATGAATGAGCTACAATTGTTTCGCCTTGCGGCATCATCGGGCAACTGATAATTTACAAGTATAGACAACTATATAAACATAAGTAACAGGAAAATGAAATTCAATAGAGAAATCGGGGAAGGTAGGGGGATGACCTAGCAGGTAGGTAAAGGTTAATGAACTAACATACGGATGGACAGTTGCCCGATGATGCCGCAAGGCGAAACAATTGTAGCTCATTCATACTATTAAAATATTTGAAACTTTAAGCTTTTGCTTTATTTATCCTTGAATATGGAGTTTCAACAAGAAATATCTGCTATTACATTAAAGTTAATAAAAATAAATTTGCTTCGTAATTGACAACAGATATCGTATTATATTCAAAACAAGCTTTTGATGAGAGAGGTTAGGTTCTTCCCCCCCCCCCCACCAATTATTCCAGAACCATAATTTTACTTAGGATTTTGCACACAGGTTTTGATCATTTAATCTTCAATTTCACTAAAAAAATGTAATTGCTACAGTCAATTTTGAGTAATTATATATTTTGAAACAGCACTTGAGTGGATTTTGTTATTTTTTACTGGTTATACGCAAACTACCGTATTATCGTTAAAGCCAATTTTGAGAAAATC
The DNA here is from genome assembly GCA_963513935.1 of Aphrophora alni. Taxonomy (NCBI): domain Eukaryota; kingdom Metazoa; phylum Arthropoda; class Insecta; order Hemiptera; family Aphrophoridae; genus Aphrophora; species Aphrophora alni. The sequence continues at coordinate 48,489,764 of OY740777.1, read as the reverse complement.
AGAATGTTTAGTTTTCTTCTACTGGTAGCTATCCTCAAATTTCAAGTAATGAAAAAAAAATTGTACGATATGATGAATACTCCAAAAACCATTTTTCGAGCTCAGGGTACCTCAAAATAGATGTGTAAAACTTAACATTGATTTTTGTTTTGTCCCATCACATAATTATCTCTACACTATGTATAATATAAGAGGAAATTAAAAGGAGAATTAAAGTGTTGTTCTAAATAAAAAATAACAACAATAAGATAAAAACCAATTGAAAATCATGGCACTTTGAAAACATTTTTATAAACGGGTTTTAAAACATAACAATGTATAGATTTGAGCAAAACTTTAAAAAATCGTTTCTAAACTATTTGATATAAAAAAAAGATAAAATTTTATAACAAGGGTATGATTTACGGACGGTAATCTTAGGAATTGGAATATGGAATGAATGATTTATACTATAAAAATTGAGCAATATAATCAATGATGGAAGAGTCGCAGATTGGTGTGTGCCAAGACTATTCCGTGATCGTTACAGGCTTTTGTAATATCTGCGTCATTAGTCGATCCCGACGGACTTCCAATGTAATCCACTCCACTCTGGAATGACAAATGACAGATAAATTTAAGAAAAACTATTTCAATGTATCTGGGAATGATTTCCAGAAAGGAGGATGGGTGTAAAAGACGTTGGAAAGCGGAGATAGGAATGGATAACTTTAAAGAAGTCGAGAATCCAAAAGGGCTATTCGAGTAAGGTTTGGGAGAGAAAGAGGTTAGGTTAGGTGATCAAAATACACAAGGGTGATAGCTATACAATAGGTTAGGTTAGGTTAGGTTAGGTTAGGATAGGTTAGGTTAGGTTAGTTTAGGTTAGGTTAGGATAGTTTAGGTTGTCAGGTGATCAAAATACACAAGGGTGATTGTTATACAATAGGTTAGGTTAGGTTAGTTTAGGATGTCAGGTGATCAAAATACACAAGGGTGATAGCTATACAATAGGTTAGGTTAGGTTAGGTAAGGTTAGGTTAGGTTAGGTTAGGTAAGATTAGGTTAGGTTAGGTTAGTTTAGGTTGTCAGGTGATCAAAATACACAAGGGTGATAGCTAGACAATAGAGGGAAACATACAAATACACCTGCAAGACAATTCGAGCCATTAAATAAATATTTTATATTCAAATTTTATTTAGTTTTATTATGAATACCCAAATGTTGTATTGTATCTCCTAGAATCACCTTCTAACTTTGTTAATCCGAACTGTGTCACATGTAGGGAATACAAGAAGTAAGTTCCTTATCACCACTGCTGTCGCGATGTTGTGCTGAATTGGTTGATTCGTTGTCAAAGTACTGACACCATTTTAAGAAATCCAAGCAGCATGTACGCATTGTGATACATCTTTATAATATTAAAGAAAATCAAGATCTCCTCCTCAAGTTAAATGTGGTCTGTGATACGTTTCTACAATGTTAAACTGGCTAAAACTCACCGTCGAATTTATCACATTTTTGGAGAATATGTAATGAGGGAATCAACGTTACAGAGATGGGTGCAACATTTTAATGAACGACTCTTTTAATTAATGGAGTGGATGACAAAAGAGTTTACTGAACAAAGAGTTGGTGTAGTTGAAGAGAAAATTAGAAAAAAAGAGATATTCACCATTATACTGGTGGTTCTACGAAGACAAGGTTAATAAGTGGTTCGCATTGGAGGTTGTATCTTTCTATGATGAAGGGATACAACACTCCGCCAATATAAGTGCATCAACTATGTCAAAAACTATACATCAAATAACAATTAAAAATGTTTTGGAAGTATATTCTACTTTTGTCTTAATTTACTTTCCCTCGTATTTTCATCAAGAACAGAGTTGTCCTGTATTGTACAATCATGAATGTTCAACTAACAACTTAAGAAATTAACCACTGTTGTATTATTTACAAACATTTAATAACAACAAAATTCAAATTTTTAATAATTTTGTTATGCCAGATAAAATCTAAAACTTGTTTTTCTTTTTTTTTAAATTTATTTTGTTATGAATCTGATAACAATTTGTAAATTTTATATTTCTCTTGCTATTGTCGGGCTGAATGTTTGTTTTGAAAACATGTTAGTAGTCCGAAGCTAGTATTAAAACACCAGCCGCTATTTTTAAACTGTTTAAAAGAAAAATTTTCATTTTTCATACAATTCTGAGCAATGGATTATAATATTGTTATTAACAATTAGCATAACTCCACAATAATTTAGTTTAGGCTAATCTTGGGTATTGTAGACAATTACCAAGAATATTGACGTGGTCGAACCCCGAAGAACAAGATCATAAGGGCAACGGCCCGACAAGGGTCCACTCCTAGGACTATATAAGCTCATGCCTAGGATGGCTCGCTTCACTTGACATATGTTAAGCCTTGAGAATGGACATCTGTAAAGTGCCCAAAATGTCGGCTGTACTCAACGTGCAAACAATATTGACGCGGTCGAACCCCGAAGAACAAGATCATAATGAATTACCAAGGAATTATGTTTTTTGTTTTTTTGTTTATAAATTGGTTATCCTTTGACCTACAAAAGAGATGTTAAACATTTTGTTTTTTGTTAAAAGAAGAGAATCATTTGCCTCTTGTAAATATTCTGTAATGTTAATGGTTTTCGAGATTTTGACATTAAACATTTTAAACATCCACTTTGTGGTAAAAGGTCACCAAATCTTCACTCAAAGATATAATATTTTTTGTAAAATCACAGATTTGTAAAATAGCCAACAATGATCCATGTTTATTGTTTATATACTTTTATTAATTATTAATTTTAGCTCTAAAATCAACTACCAAAAACTTTACTATGGAATTTTGAATCACGCTTTAAATAGACTAATGATAAATGGAACTGTAGGATAATATTGTTCAGTGCTACGGAGGTGACAACTGTATCATGTGATTTTACATAACTATTAATCAGTGCTGTGAACTGTTGATTGTAGTTGTAGTTTATAAGCTAGTTGGAACAAATATTAAGAAGATAAAATCATTTATTTTATATTTGTTAAGAGAAATCAACTCTATCATACAATCACATTTCTGGCTAACCTCTACATTATTCGTGGCGCCGACATGATCTTGTAAGTAAAATACAATATCTTATTTATTCGCCTATGAAAAGGTTTTCAAATAGTAAATAGAAATCAATCGTTGCAAAGGTTAGCAGGTGGAATCTTAGTTTTGTAACATTTTTCATTTTTGGGTCTCTACGTTGGGTTAGTACGTGATTCAATATATAGCGTAAATGAGATATGACGTCAGGAAACTTGCGACATCTCTCGTATTGCGATCGTATATTCGAAGTCTCGTATGTGCGGACAGACAGTGCTCCGAAATTGGTAAATGTTATAGAAATCTCGAGTAAACAATTAGTATGAATGGGAAAGTATAAATATTGTATTAAAAATAATACAATATGAATTTCAATAAAAGACATAAACTTTATACTTTCATTATAAAATAAGTAACTAATTAAGAAAGAATAGTTTTGCCCAAAAAATTAAAACATATTAAGAGTCTGTGCAGTGGTTAGTGTGCTGATATGTTTTGTCAGAGTGTTTCTGATTGGTCCATTAATTCAACCAATGTCAGTATTTTGAGGTTGGAAGGGATTAGTTCAATTTTGGAGAGGACATTTAGCTCTACATCGTTCAACAAGAGTGGTCGTGTTGACTCTCTCGTCACTGCGGAACTTTCTCATCAGGTGGATCACCTTCTACCAATTTCCAGAGCAACGTTTCAACCAGAGCTATTTAGATAAAACGCAGTTTTAATAAAGTCAGTGATTGCAACCTGGTATAGACGCCTATGTTAAAACTTTTAACAAAACTAAGAGATTTCAGAGACAAACTATTTAACATTAATTTGCAGATAATAATTATCAGAACAGTATAGACAAATATTTCACGTTATGATCAAAATGCCTATAAAAATAGAGCTTTTCATTAAATTCTTTCATTGAACAATCTTTAAAGGACAATCAGACGGACTGTGATAAAAAAATATATATATATATATATATATATATATATATATATATATATAATATATTAGTACACATTATTATAAATTGTCAAAAAATAGGAAATGACTTGGACTTTTAAAATTTATCCATTTGTGTATCATGTCATAGTATTTAAGGATTGTTATATATGCATGTTTTTCAGGGGCACTACCATTAGATTTCAATGTGTGATTTTATATGTTAGATTGTAAGGAGAATATGTGTATTTCAGGAAGAATAATACCATATTATTAAAATTGGTATTTTCAAAGAGATCTGTAGTTCGTTTGTGACTAGAAAAGTACACTTTCCTAGGTCCCACGATCCCAAAAATTTAAAGTACAAGTATCTATGCTTATTCATAGAATGGCGCCCACTAAAATATAAAATACTTTGTGTCTTTTTTTTTAATATCCAAGGGGTTGAAAGGTTTAGTTAACAATAACAGGAATTAAAGCTAAAAAAAACTAAATTTAATTATTTAATGACACAATTTGAACAAAAAATAGTTGAAAATATTTGAGATCTGGTTGAGTCAAGCTGATATAAATAAGTATAAAATAGCTATACAACATCTTTTAACAATTATTAAAGCGAGTGAAGACCAGAAAATTAATAAAGTAATTAGCGAGCTCAAAATTGGAGATTTAAAAGTCTAGTCAGCTATTACGTAAAATGAAAGTGTTAGCTGGTACAATTTATTCTGATAAACTTTTATTTTAATTATTCGGAATGGAAATGTAGAGAAATTGTCAGAAATAGGTGATTGGTTATGGGAAATTAGAACTCCAGATGAATTCCAGCTTGTTCAAAGCTCAAATTCTACAAATGTTCAAACTTCTCCTGGTACACATGCCTAGTGTAGTAGTGCAAACTTAACAGTGCATGCACTGTATAACAGAATTGCAGAATTAGAAAGATGAAAATAAAAATTAGTTCCTTACCGTCAAATGTATCCTTGTCCTGGGTTAGACATTTTACAGTTGTTTCACGACTTATCACATTATCAAACATTGTACACGAAACAAAATATTAAATGTCAAAAAATATACAGTTCACATTTAATACATCCATTCAAACATCGTCATAATAAATAAAAAACCATACATCATTTCCCTTGTTGGCCAACGGAACACACAATTATTTATTTATTATGACAACGTTCCAATGGCCATATTAAATGTGAACTGTTTATTTTTTGACATTTAATATGTTTCATGTACAGTGTTTCGTAATGTGATGTCATGAAACAGCTGTAACACGTCTGAACCAGGACAAGGATATATTTGAATTAATACAAGGTAAGAAATTAATTTTTATTTTGAATTATGTTATTCAAACTAAGTGAATTTATTTAAAATAGAAAGATGACTTATATGTCATAGAAGCTTAAATAAAAACAACAACCTATTACGCAAACACAGTTTTAGTAGATCAAGGTACAACGAAGATTGTAATGTTTCACATTTTTGCGCTTATCATTTTTAAAGTCTATGACAAAGGATAATTGAAATTATCTGATAATTACCAAATGTGACATCAGTAACCAGTAGAATCCGGTTGTGATCAAGTAGTTTTATGGTTCATCTGGTTTTATCACACAAAAGATTATTAAACGCACATAGGATTATCGGCAAAATATTGGACTTTGGAATGACAACTTAATACGAAGCAAGATGCGAGATATAAATCATATAATTTTAATTATTTCTACATAATATGGTCAGGAACATGTGTATAATTCTAAGAAAATTATAGATTTAAGAGGTTAAATATAAAATGAATAATATGGTTAATCTGACATCCCTGTTAGGTCAAATCGAAAAAGTGATTCGACAACACTGTTCAGACTAGAAACTTTGTTCTGTCGAATAAGGATAAAACTTTCTAGAAGCTTCCAAATTAATGATGTTATGACTAATCACTAATCGATAGAAAAAGTAGGAAATTTGTGCCTTGGAGAGAGATTGGATAAAAGCCACTTATCAAGAAAACTCCAACCGATGTGGTCTGTCTTAAATAACATAAATTTGGAGTGATTAAAACTGTATTAAGTTGATTAGTTCAGTGATTGTGTGTTTGGTATAGCACACACTAACTTTTACAACTAACTATATTCTTGTAAAAGAATATTAAATTGTTTAGGAATTATATGTTTATGAATTTAAGTTTTAATTTAAAGACAATAATTAAAATAATTAAAGGAATAATCTATATACATTGACTTATGGAAATTTGTGATAGCTGTTAAAAAAAAAGGAATTTAACGTTTATTTTGATTTACATAAATTTTTGGCTATTGTATGAATTTGCTGTTCTAAATCTGATAATAAATATATGCATTTCAGATATCACAACTGTGTTTTAATTTAAGTATATTCTTCCAAAGAATATGCAGCCTGGAATTACCTCCATTGTGCTCAATCACGTGTTGTCACTCCATCTCAGAATTGAAATCGTATGAGTATGGAGACACAAAATTAAAGTAATACTAAAGTAAATAATCTTAAAGACAATCTTGTGCTGATTGTTTTACCTTGTTTGATTTCATTCCATGTGTTTTTAATTTTCGTTGTTTTTTTATACATACATATGTGTTTAAAATAATTTTTCAAATAACTAACCAATTCATTTTCCTTCACCTTGTAAACCATTTGAGTATGTTACTTAGATATATAATTATATAGTTGGAGGGATTGTAAAATCAGCAAAATATCACCACAAACTGTTATTAATTACAAAGAATGATTCTTGTAAGAGTATTGCAGTAACACTGACCTCATAGTTGGTGAGTTTTAAATTGAATGAATGGTTGAACTTGAAAGAATCGCAGTGGGGCAAACGAAAGTTGCAGTTATGTTAAGGTAATTGACAGATAACAAAACCTAAAAATATTCGCAAAAGGATGTTTTACGTTTTGAACTTACAAAAATGAGAGAGAACATATATCTCCCTCAGAATCTTTTGAATAAAGTGATATACAACTTGCCTACATTTTTGACCAGACGCTTACAATGAGTTATTACAAAACACCCAACTCTACAGAGTGAAGTGTCCAGCCGTTGCAATGTTAAATGTTTAATTTCATTTATTAGGTTAACATCCTATTTAACTATTCGTTAACGCTAATGAAAGTTGGAAAATGAACAAATATTTTAACAAATTGTTAAATACTAAACAAACTTTGTTTGTACAAAATAATATTATATTTACCAAACGAGCTCTATCCACATTATCTCTGAAAGGAAAGAAAGCATCTGACGCTAAAGCAACGCTTGATAATTTCGAAATCCATTCTTGCTTAAGATCAGCTGTTAACGGAGGTGGAACTGTCTCAAACATTGCTTTGAATGTTGCTTCTTCCATGTCTTTACCTGAAATCGAGTTAAATCTGAGGTAATTGTACAACATAACAACACTGTAGATAATTATAAACATAATAACACTGCAAAAACATTCTAATAACATTATACGAGAGTTGTTCAAAGAGTAACCTCTGTTTGGCGATAAATAAAATGGACGTAGATACAGAAACTAATGATTTTCACTATTTCTTCTATATACTCACCATTTAAATTTAAGCATTTATCATAGCAAAGGACATTGGAAATTTTTTCTTAATAAAATTCTGCACCCTGGGATTTTAGCCAGCCAGTCACAGCATGTTGAAGTTCTTTGTTGTCATCAAAAACGCTGAGACCCAAGCCAAGTGGACTTGTATATGAATTATTATGTAAAAATCACTGAGAGCCTAGGACTACATCTAACCAAAATATAATCAATATCACTATAGCCGATTTTGAGAAAATTGAAATTTTCTGTTCTGGGGTGATTCAAAGAATGACAAACAATTAAAAATACGGTCAAAATATACCTATATATCAAATTTGATTTAAAAAATCATGTGTGTGTGTGTGGCATACTTGCTTTCTTTAAAATTAAATTAAATGTATTATTTGTATACAGTAGACGCCCTCTAGTTCGGCTTCGGTTGGATCGACCGCCGGATGGTTCGGCCGGTCCTAGGAGGGTGAGTCATATCAGTCATGTCACGTTTATCTTGAATGTTTAGTCTACTCCGACCGTATAAGTACTGCACAGTAAACTATTTACTGTACAGTATGTCAGTTTAGTTTACGGGCAAGCTTGTAATTGGTCGGTCGCACTTAACCTGTGACAAACGGTTTGGTTATATGTAGTACATACTGTACAGTGAAATTGATTGATCTGTAATTTCATGTGTGGATGTTTTTTGCTGTTTAGTACGTAGGACTGTTTTCGGGAGTGAACGTTGTGAGTAAGTGTAAGTTGTACGTGTGCGAGTTAGCTTTGAGGAAAATGTTTTCTAAAATGAGTGAAAAACGTAACATACGTAAGTACATAATGTTGTAAAAATGTTTAAACAACGTCTTTTGTTGATTCTTAAGCATAGGTAATGTATTTAATAGGGATATTTTAAATTTTTATAGTACATCCGGATAGTCCGGCCATTTTGAAGTCCGGCCGGTGGTCCGGTCCCGAGGTGGCCGAACTAGAGGGAGTCTACTGTATTGTATTTATTATGTTACATAATTAGAGTATTGAGTAATTATGTATTGTTTTAATATGAATATTGTATTATGATGTAATAAGAATGAAGATTGTGATTTCTGCTATACACAGAAGATAGAAAAATAGTAAATGAAACTAGTTTCAAGTTAAGAACAGTTTTGAATAACTACATGTGTGGTTATTTCATCAAATATATATTCATATTTTATTAACACAATAAAACATCAAAGCACTACAATATCTACATTCATCAGAAAGATTACCCAAATCAAATTATGGATTGTTAATATTAAATGAACGTGAAATTTTAAAATAATGTTGAAGTCTGAGAGGTTCATGTTGGTATTAAAAAATTGAACCTCTTGGTTTACCTCAAGATTCAAGTGCCTTTCGATTTCTGTCATTGGCATTTTCTCGTCGACCAGTAATTGTTCGAAGGTTTCCACGCAGTCTTCCTATAGTAGGCATCTAAGCTCCCACGTAATTGTCGAACATTAACAATAAGCCGCATAACTGTTTAGTTTCACGAAATGTAAGTAATAAATCACCACACAACATGAATCCACACGAATAAAGTAAGCACTATAAAAGTTAACCTAAAATAATTTAAAGCCGCTGTATAAATTCTCAAAACAAAATAACACATATTTAAGAATTTATAACAGCTGTTTCAAACAACTTTTGATGTGAAACATGTTACTTATAGTAATTTTATTTAAATGATAAGCTAAAAATAATTTTAAATAGCTGATTATAAATTATCAAACATAACAACAAAAAATACTTGTTATTTAAATGATAAATGTATTATATAATAACTGTGTAGTTGTGGTTTGGTTGGTGTAGCTGGTGTATCACTGAAGAGGACGACCTTGTCGTTGAAACGTGTCTAATACTTAGGCGTATTTTTTTGTGAGAATTGTGTTCTGTATGTTTGTTATACTATATAATAACTGTTTCCAAGGAAATTGGTTTTTTTTTTTTTGTAACTCTCCAGTAACACAGTTAATTTGAGATCTCAATCATTAAAATCGCCCTTATAGCAAACAAATACACGACTGGTGCAGAAATTTGCTTGCAAATTAAATATAAGAAGATAACAAATTGTAATAACTAATTCTGTACGGTCTGGTTGTGTAAAAACGGCTATTTTTAAAACAAGTCAATTTTTTTTTTACACCATTTTTTTACACAACCTTCGCTATTCTATGTATTTCTGAGAAGGAAAGAAACATTTTAGAAAACTGTCTGATTCAAAAACCTTCAAAAGGCATATACTCGCTAGACGTCAGCCACTGCACGTTCTAAATACTGTAAAATGGAGTTTTACATCGTTCTGCTATTCATCCCACACATAGTGCACTGTTAAATAAGTACAATCCCTACAATACAAAATTACAAATATTTCTTAATAATTGGGTTAGATTACTTACCAACAGTTCCGTTGACATAGTTGTCGATAGCATTTGATATTTCAGCTCGCTTCACTCCTTTCTTAAAATGCATGGCTAACACATAAGGATGTTGACGTAACCACCTTAACAACAAAAAAACACAATTTTTTCAGCATTAGAAGCTATAAACAAATAATGAAAACTTGTAGTTTAAATTGCTACGAAATAAAATTATAATTAAAATTAAAGAAATTATTGAATAAATTAAAATGAAAAATAATTAATAAAACTAGACTAATACAATAAATCTTTCTAAATAACTCCATGTGATACTACTGACTTACCCACTCTATAAGAGTAGATCCATGATAGCAAGTAAACAGAACAAAAATCAACCATTCATTAATTACTTTTGTATCAATTTATGATCAACATCAATATGGTGTATACAGAGTGTGTAAAAAATATGGAAACGGCTTAATATTTCAAGAACTGCTTTAGAAAAATGTTCGACCTCTCATTTTACAAAACAAAAATTAACAAAACATAAATTTTCCCAACCTTTTTAATGTAAAGCTAATATTTCTTACATATTCTAATAGTCAATATAAGATGCGTAAAAGGAATTTTTAACTTTTGATTCATCTTAAATACCAACATAGTTATGGTGTTTTAAAATTCATAATTTTCTAAACACAATATTAAACGTTCTTTGCAAGGCTGAGTGAACAATGATTTATTACTCTTTATTGTGATGTTAAGTAAGCCGAGATGTTTGAAAATGTAACCTCCCTACTTCCTTCGGTCACAGTACCTACTGATTTTTTTTTTAATTTAATTATTTTACTCTACTATTGTACATCCATCCTCAAATTATAAGTGCAAATATAGGGTGTCAACATGTGGTTGACCACAAATTCTTTTCAAAAATTAAAGTTAATTCCGGAGCATGAAATCCATACATTTATTATCAAATTTTTAACACTAAAAAAAATACTTAATCTTAACAATATTAATCCAACCTGAAACACATATATTCATAAAATAAGACCAAATCAAAATGTTCATAAAATAGTCTTGTAACTTTTAATCAAATCAAAATGTTCTACAACGAAAAAACTCAAGTTCTTCTCTTTGAGTCAGACTGTACGTTTCCCCTAGTTTCTTTAATAAACGCACAAGTCTCAAACCTTGGAATTTTTATCCAGGATTCGTTCCCGAGAGATAGAGAACGAATTAATCAACCCACTGGAAGTTTTGGCTTCTTTTTTTTATCTGGCCTGGATTGATTAACCCCTTCAACAGTTTAAGTTTCCCTAAACCGTTGGTTGGTACCCCCCTATTTATTCAATTTCACCAGTACTTCCAGTACTAAATTTACTTTACTATTCTCAGGGAAAGCACGACTTTAATTTTACTTTACTAATCCCCAAGGAGTGTGTTCTGAAGAATACCTCTGTCACACAATATATTTTATCTCGATTCCCTTTAATTTTTAATCTAATACAAGTGGTGTGGATTATCTAAATTAAACAACACATAATTGTTAAACTTTAATGTAATAGCAGATATTTCTTGTTGAAACTCCATATTCAAGGATAAATAAAGCAAAAGCTTAAAGTTTCAAATATTTTAATAGTATGAATGAGCTACAATTGTTTCGCCTTGCAGCATCTACGGGCAACCCGTCTATAGTTGCCCGTAGATGCCGCAAGGCGAAACAATTGTAGCTCATTCATACTATTAAAATATTTGAAACTTTAAGCTTTTGCTTTATTTATCCTTTTCATAATTGTTAATATTAACAAGAATGAAATAATTTATTCAATCTGCTTTTAATTAAATCAAAATTAACTTCTCAAATATTTAAAACAATTAGACTATCAATCAAACAAAATTTATAACTCTTTATCAAATAATATTACATTAAAAAAGAAAACATTTTACATTACACTTTACTATTTTATAAATTACTTTAACTAGGTTGCAGATTGGCAGATTACTCTTGAGGAAAGTTATATTTCAAGAATTTATTTTTAACACTTCCTCTATTTAATTCCTGAACGCTAATTACCCAGTTTGATAATTTAATTAGTCGTTCAGGTCTAATTTATTTAATTTACTATTATATTACAAGAAAAATATCCACAATTAAATTTATCAAATTACAAAGTTTTATTAAACATCTTAAATCTATATCCCAGGAAAATCAGTTGAATTTACTTTAATTTTCGGCCAATTTTGCCTTGCAAATAAAAGGGATACCGTGACTGATGATTGATGATCCTGATTCCTGGATAAGGGAAGATGTTGTTGTCCTGGTGACCGCTGGTTGTAGAAAATGATTTACAGATCCATGGAGTTAATGCGAGGTTCTGGCAACGTGTTGATCTGGCTAACACTGGATGTAACTTTTTACCACTTTTTGGAACTCGCAGTAACCTACTTAACTTGCCATTTCACCTAATCACTTCCTATCATACTATTTTATTTTATTGAAATTAATTTTTACTCATTTTATAATTTTTGGAAAATTTGTGCACCATAACTTTGGGCATAGTAACACTTTATACTGTTTAATTAATTTTGAAGAACAGAGCGCGCTCGGGCATAGCTACCCCGTAATACTTAAAACTTGATTTTTTAGAAGAGAGCGACTCAGTCGCCGGCAGCTATATTTATAGCCAAAAAATACGATATTCTCGTACCAATTTATTTCCCTCACAGGAATAATGTGATATTTCCTTTTTTCACCTTTTCCATGAAGTTTTTTGGTAATTTTCATCTTCTATTATTATATTTATTTATTTGTGGTTGGTTTACTATGGTCCGAGTCTTTAAATTCCTATGTTTTAATTAATTTCTATTAATTATTCTTTTCTATTTAGACGTAGACTGGTTGGTAACACTAACTCCGCCCCTTCCGACGTCACAAAGTCATGACGTTTCAGCTTCTACATCTTCCAACTTGTAACTAGACATTTGGCTATTGTTTTTCTTATTATATTTTTTAATTTATTGGGTTAACTTATGACTTTTTCGTGTTTTAAACACCAGCATCTTGTAGATCTTGATCTGAGCTTTCGCGAGAAGTTCGCGTGGTGATTATCGGCCCGCCCGTTCACCTGCAATTCGTTACGTAATGTTTTGTGTGATTTACGATTTTGAATTTTCACACCTTTCACTTCACAGTTCTGAAACTTCACTATATTGTTCTTCATATGTAACAACTTTAACAGCCGTGGCGCCGATCTTCTGCTCCTCCTAGATCCTGAGTTTTTGACACCTGTATTCACACCTCTTCATTTGGGGGGGGGGGGGGGTAATATATACTGATTACCCTGAGATTCACATATTTTGTTAAACACTCAAAACTAACCAGGTTTACCAAATCTTAACTTATTTACTTTATCCCTGTTCCCAAAAAAGTGTGAAAACTATAACCTTTTATTTTTAATTAATTTTTACATTTTTTCTTGATTTATTTGTAAACCTTTGTCTTATAAAATACTTCTTTACAACCCTTTATTAAAATTTACTTTTCTTTCTGTTTTATGCAATTTATTCTTTTTACCATTTCACCCAACTTTTTATTTATCACCTTTTTTCAAAATTTTACCAAGAATATTTTGTTCTTAGAATTTGTTTCTATTCTGAAAAATATCAAGATTTTCTATTTTTGACTAATTTTGAAAATTTTCGGATTCTTCATTCAAACTTATTGCAGCGTGTGGTAATTATTATGAAACAATCGTAACTGATCTGTATTGCTTACAACTTGTACTACAATTACACATCCTATAACAGCATTATTTCATATTTTCAAAATTCATCAAATACAGATATTTTATTCAAAATCTACCGACATACTATTTTACTGTCATAACGGGTAGGTGAAAGTTGACTTTAGACCTGGTCATAGGTCAGTTTCACCGACTCGCGGTGAACAGCAAAGTCGCTTACAAATTAGCCAAACCTTGTATTAGGATTAGATTTTGATTTTTTGACCAAAATATAATCCCATACAACGAATTTCCGTTGTAGTTCATAAAATAGTTTGAGAACTTCGTCCTAATCAAAATGTTTATAAAATAATCTTAACATTTAATTAATCCAAGTAAATCTGAATGTCCCATTTTTATTTTTAATAACAAACAAAATTTCCCAAAGTCTATATTTTTAATAATTATTTAATTCTTTTTATTAATTTATGCTTCTAAATTTAAATGAAATTGTTCCTCTAATAAAATTTTCAAGAATATGGTTTATTATAATTTATAGTTCGCTATACCGAACACTCATTCACTGAACTTATCACTTTTAAATGCAGTTTAACGCTCTGAATTTGAGGTTATTTTTAATTAAATACTGCACATTGATATTTTCGTCGAATAATAACTTTTGTTATTGCAATAACCTAGCTTGACTCAGACAGACCGCATCAGTTGGAGTTTCCTCGAGAAGTGTTTTTTGCCTTACCTCAGTCTTCAAGATGCAAATTGTATTATTTCTATCAACAATGTCATTTGGATTTGGAATGTTCTTGAAGCTTTTTTTCTTTAATGACAGAAACAATATAAAGAGTTTGGTCTGGACAATATTTCCAGATCCCTTTTCTATGATTCGAACAGGGTTGTCAAATGGACCATATTATTAATTTTATATTTAAACTTCTAACCCTAAAAGATTCTTGTGATTATATACACGTTCTTGAACATTATATATAGAAATAATCACACATTGCTTTGAATATCACACACATTGTTCTGTATTAATTTGACAATCCAAAGTCCAATATTTCGCCAATAAATCAATGTAACGGCAGATGAACTGCTAACATTTCTAAATCGCAACCGGGATTGTCTACGAGTTACTGATGTCACAATTGGCAATTATCAGATTTTCTACTATACTTTGATTTAGACTTTGAAAACAATAGGCGCAAAAATGTTAAACATTACAAAAATTACGTATACGGTACAGAGTGTTCTAAAAAGCTAAAATAAGCCTACATAATTCTTAATTATAGTACACAAATTATTAAAATATCAATTATATTAAGAATCAATTGAAAATCTAGGACATAAATTAATAAAATGTAATTTCATATCCAGGATGTTCCAAAAATTATCAAAATCAGATTTAATATTGTATTTACAACATTGTGAATTTTAAAAACACCATAACTCGGCTCTTGCTAAAGATAAATTTAAACTGAATAAATCCTTTTAAGTATCTTAAATTGTCCTATTATAATATCTAAAAACAATAAGAGGGTTCTATTTAAAAAGTTGAGATAAATCATGTTTTGTTAATTTTTGGAACACCCTGTAATCCTATTACACTTTTGTACCACTGTGTAGATAGCTCAGATTAAGAGCTTTAAAATGAGAAATCAAAACTTTTCTATCTATAGCAGTTCTTGAAATATTAACCTAGTTTCATGTTTTTGTACACACACTATACAATGTATATATGTGTCTTCATAAAATTACATAAAAATTTGAGACGTATTATTGTTGGAAACATACTGATAAAATAGTTTACAGGTTCTCCAACACGCACACAGACAAAGCCAGCTTCGATTTCATGCTTAATACCATACAAATTAAAACAAAAATGAATGATGCGTGGATTCGAATCCCACTTCTGACACCAGTTGTGACCGTCTCCACTTCTTTTGACCAGCTGGAAGCTCCGGCTGGCTGGAGACCACGTACACTTTAGCCGAATATTGTAAGGATGGGCCAAGGAGTCTGGTTAGGACGCTAATGAACGCACGCAACGCAAGTTAAATTAAATGTTCTCTTTTATTTTAGCGCCGAATTAGAAGATTACAGAAATAATTAAAATTTATAAAAAAGACATAACGACTAGATAAAGCCTTAACCCTCGAAGTGGTGGACGACCCGGTTTTAACTGCGACCGGGTCGCGGCATTAGTAATGGCTCACTTCACCAACTAAAAAACACGTATTTGGCCATTCAACGTTACGCCCACTTAAAATTGTCCCATCGCAATAAATAAAATACCGTTGGAAAGCTAATGTTCCGTAGATGCATATCATGCAAAAAAATTACCACAAAACGTTATAAATAATATTCCAAAAATTGGTGAAGTTCGAGTATTTTTGATGCGTAAAATCGTAATTTTCAACTCTGCGCCTTTTCGTATAGCGCGGCTCCATTTTTCCTGATATGATTACAACTATATTTTTCTGTCATTTAAGTCAACTAAAACACTGTTATATAGATCACATGTTTCTCTTTCTAACCATAGATTACAAATTGTTCTGCGTCTAACAGATCCAGAGATATTCGTACTTGAACATAGAACAAACTTGACAACAAGAAATTCATTTAGCATTCGATGCGCTTTACAAAAAGACGAAGTTGATATCTCTCTGTTTTTAAAATTATTTTTCTTTTTACTCTATGTTGTAGGGGAAATTCCATTCTATAAGTTGGTACCTCTTGAGTTGAGGAATTGCTTACTAACAATTTGTTGTTTTGAAGTCCAAACGTAGTAAATGTCTGACGTGAACACTATAATATTTGGCGTGGCAAATATTGGTTTTGGGATTAGATTTTTGTTATTTTGAAGGTTTGTGTATACAAATTGTATATAAATTGTGTATACAAGTTACAATATATGTGTTTTTATTTCTAAAGTTTGTTTTTGAGTGAATTTCGAGTGTGTATATAGAATAACCTATAAATAACAATGGTTAGTTTAGGCTATAAGCATATTTTCTTATATTTAGTGTTTTATATGAGTATACAAGTGAATATGTGTGTTATTCTTTGTAAAGTATATTGTATTAGTAAAATCTAATGCTTTTGTTTTAGGCCTAGCTTTAGAAAAATACTAATTATGCCTAAAAGTTTGACATGTCACCCTAACCTTCAAGCGCCAGAATACAAATTTTTGAAAAATCGTCATTTTTATTTAGAATATGTAACATATTATTATTTTTTCCCCTAAATATATTCACAAATATATTAGAAATCTCAAGTAACGGTGAAAAAAAATGCAAAAAATGTATTAGTATGTTTTTGATCACCATTTCTGTGAAATTTCTGCTTCGTTACTCTTAGATTTTTTGGTATTTGACCAAAAAACTCCAAATTTGATACATCTAACTTTTTTTTCATTGCACACCTACATTCTATGCACCTTTCTGGACATAATGATATATAGAAGTTCTGTATAAAATATATTTTACTATTTTTAATGTTTTTTTTTAAAAATAAAGAGAAAATTCAGTTTTTACGTAAAATATTTTTTTACATTTATAAAATATAACAAATTTATATATATTTTTTCCTAAATATATTCACAAATAATACACAAAAATTGTGTATATCTTAGAAATAGGTAGTAAGCTATTGATTTTGGGTGATACAGGTATTTCTGAAAATTAGTTAATATCATTTTTGACATCTAACATACTTACTCCAAAACCGTTTCAAAAATTTATTTTTTTATTACAAAGATAAATTCTATGCATCTTTCTGAGAAAAATGATATCATATAAGTTAGGTTTTGTATACAAATAATATATTTTATTAATTTTTAAACGAACGAAGAATTTTTAAGGCACATTAACATGCGCCACCTGGAGGGTTAATAATGGCCGAAAAGCATACCGATTAATTATATAGCACGTGGCAGAAAATGGACTGACCTCGTCCCGTTGCGGTCTGCCGTTCAACTTCCTTCTCGCGGATCTCCGAACAGACTCTTGCTCGGCTCGCTGGTTCAAGCCCTCCACTCCTCGTCCCCCCCTTCTACGTGATCTTGCACTGCTCAACAAAATCGCAAGTGCCAATTCATATTTTATTATTTAGAATCCCTTTACATCCTAATTTATACTTATTATAGTTTTTGTTTGGTGGACTCCTTGGCTGGGCCACAGATGTAACGAAAAGATGAAGAGAGAAGAAGAGTAGAATACATAAATATCAGTCGACATAAATTTCATAGAGTCCAGATACCTTGGAACCTTATTACAGTACATATTCAAACAAAATTAGTAATGATATACTGAATCGCATGAGTGGAAATATGTCATATTATACACACAAAAACTTATTAAAATTCAAGCCACTGAATAGAGGAACTGAAGTAAGGCTGCAAGACAATAGTCACTTACGGCGTAGAGACTTGAACTCTCAAGATGAACAATGTAATTACCTTACATATATTTGAAAGAAGAATGTTTTGGTCCTGTTCGTGTAGAAGGATGTTTCCATCTTAAATAAAAACAAACTACAAGAACTAATAGATGGTAAAGAGATGGTAAGGTTCATAAAGTTAAAGTGGTAATTCTCGTGCTCAACAATGGTACGCCAAGAAGCATGCTGGATGGCCAAATACAGGCAGTTAAGAGATGGGAAACAATCAAGTGACGAACACGAGTGTAGCGATTTAAGTCTTTTACACAGACACATATATATATATATATACACAGCTTCGTGGCCTGCTACGTTTGAGACATTGAGCGAAGACACATCTACGAGCCCCAATACTACCCAGTTTGGTAGTTATCGGTAAAAAAACTCTACCCATCGGTTAACGATCCAAACCCGTATACAAAATATGTTATGGTTCTGGAATAATTTGGAAACATTAAAAATAAACCAGGAACATTGAAAGTTCAATATATACAATTTATGGTGAGGATGTGTTTATCACACAAGTCAAGCAAGTTTATGCCTTTTCTATTATAAATATTTTTCAAAGACATCATTTTCACTTTTTGATTGAAAACTACCGAACTGAACATTTTTGGTAACAACCAGTTTATATTTGGTTTTGGGAATTAATGTTTGAGAAAGTTATTGTAGCAACGGAGTTTCATTCAAGATCGAGTGTATGTTTTGTCCATACCTACCAATCTTACTGAGCCAAAAACTCAAATCACTGCAGCAGACGTGGTGAAGTTACATATACAGATCAAATTTACAAAGAAATCTAAAAGTTAAAGGTATAGATCACTATCTCCAAGAGTTCACATCAAACTAAAATTACCGTTTTCTTAAACACTTTTTTGCTAAAAAATAACCGTTCAACTCTGTATGTAATCTGAAAATTTGTATACACTTTAAAAATTGTAAAATATTTATTAAATCATCCAGTACTCACCAGTTATCAGCTTTATCCCCAGCTAGCCTAGTACAATGGATACGGGACTGTTGTCCTGCACCTATCCCAATAACTTGACCATCTCTTGCATAGCATACAGAGTTACTCTGAGTATATTTTAATGCAATCGTTGCCACTATCAGGTCTCTCACAGCTGATTCTGGTAACTAAAATCAAACAAGTTATTAATAAAGGATACAAGGATTTCATTTAAGTAATAACTACACAATAGTAGATTCACCTTATTATCAACTGTAGTATTAAGTCTGTAAAGGCCGGTGGCAAAATTCATAAGATGTCAAGCTGTTCTGTGGCATATGCAAGGGGAGTGAACTATACAGACCATCAGCACTTGGACTCAAAGGAATACAAGAGGAGGTGGAGGAATATCTATGGATTAAGGATGAGTAAACTTTCCTTTCTTGTCCTTTCAAAGCAAGTTTCATCTGACCTTTCCCTGAGTAAGTGTAATATAAGGAAGATGGTAGAGCTTATCACAGGACATGGTCACCTGAAAAAAAACATGCACACGATAGGCATATTCACTGAGAAGCAGGAAATGTGGCCTGCAGGAGAAAACTCCACAGCACCTGATCTTAGAATATCAATATCTTAATAAGGAAAGGACTGGGACCTTTGGATCGTTGACAAAAGGACAGATAATTCCTCAAGACTATCTTGTCAAGTTCATAGGTCTTGTGAGGGATGTCTAGCGGTATACATTATCTTTTCTTACTTGGGACTACAATAAGCTCATGTGGCTGATATGCTGAGAGGCAAACTGCTCCAAAGTAGATGGAGGGAAACCCTCTTTAAGGACAGCAACAAATTATCTAAGCCTTACTGAAAGAGACGAAAGTCAATTTCTAACCTTTAAAAAACATCACAACTTTCTTAGCCTTTATAAGATTAACTTTTGATATTTATAATGGAAGTTAATGTTTCGGAGAAAAACTAGATTTATTAGAAATTATGTTTTTTTTTAACATTATAAAATGTTATTTGAGAGAATTGTGCATTATTTATAAATAAATAAATAACCAATCATTAGAGTAAAAAACAAATATTCCAATACAGAAGTGCCTAAATGTTTTGTCAAGCACTAACGATCAGGTCTTCCACCACTCGGCAATACATTTACATAGTTTGTTCATTGTTTTGCGAGTTTATGTTTTAATTATTGTCTATTATCATTTGTATTGGAACGAGATGTTATTTTGTACATTTCAAACTAAGTAGACAAATATTTAAGATCTTTAAAAGTTGATAGATTACTTAGATGTGAATTGGATAATGACAATGGCCTTGAATTTTTAAGTTCATCTGAAAATAAACAATCGTATTTTGAATTCTTTCCCGATGATGGAAACTCAAACTTCGAGGCTCAACATTTTATTTAAAAACAAAATATACAAAAAGGATGATTGTTTTGACAGTGGCATGAATTTTGCGATGTCAGGCAGTAGTGTCACGAAACTATCGCCGCCCTTCTTTCACCGCCGACTGCCACATGAATTCAGACAAATATGTATCAAGGTGATATCGAGGAGTGGCACGATGTTTTTTATTTATCCATTTTGTAAAACCTTGTATTCTTTCTACACAACAATACTGCGCAATATTAATTATTTAACTATAATAATCTGTCCTAACCTAATATATTTCACAAGTCTGTATAATATATAAGTACCCATTTTTTATAGGCTATGTATTATTATTTATATGATTGTTTTATGTTGTTGTTTTTTACAATGGTAAATTCTAAAAGAACACATTATTTACAAAATTGTCAGGATATTTCCATCCATTTAGAAGTTATATGGTATTTAGTGAAAGTATTTCGACTCTCCATAAAAATAGGCCCCAGTTTTCCTGGCTTGTCAATAGTAGTAGGGCAATATCGAAAAAAGTTAATAATTAATATATCGGAAAATAATACCTCTTGTTAATTGGCTAGAACACCTTTCCTACAGCCTCTCAGATTTTGAAACTTCAACAAAACAACCAATTGTTACGTACAAAATGTTCCTAAAATTGTGCTACATTAGGCCTGTAATTAACAGTATCAACATTAGTTTTACATAACTACATAACTTTTTGATACTGTTGTTAATTATAGACTTGATGCAGGATCAATATATAATTTGTTGCTTACATGTTTTGCTGAAAGTTTTAAATAGTTAGAGGCTGTGGGAAAGTTTTTGTGTGTTCTAGCCAATTACCAAGAGAATGGATATTTTCTAAATTTGCATACTAAAAAGTTGTTAAAAAAAAAAAAAAATACTTAAGATAGACAGTCTTAAAATTAAACATCCTATACAAAAACCATACAAAAATATATTTTGCTATTAAAAATAAGTTTCCACTCATATTGCAAATGGCGGTTTTTCCAAATTTTAAAATATTTTTAAATTTCATAAAAAAGTATTTTTGATTTCTCGTTTGTATATTATAGTTTTTGAAATCCCAATAGTGGCCATCTTTTATCACCCTGACTAATTCAATATTGTAAAAATAAAATAATGTTACGCTACCTCAGTTTTGGTGGAAACAATATTTGAAAATAAAGATTTATCAATGACAGCATCGTTGCGTTTTTGTTCCAATGTTAAACCAAACAACACCTTGCGTTCTATTGGTTGGGGGTTGTACTCAGGATCTATCTGAAGGATACAATAACCTCCACTCTTCTTCTTTTTTAGCAAGACTAGAGCATCATCAGTGTAACCTGGAGCGATGATCCCATCTGAAACCTATTGGCACAAGATATAGTTAGTAAAATCATACAAAAATTGACGCATTTCTAAATATTAATGAAAAATTGTAAATTAACCATGTTTACGTTTTAGAAGGTCAAACAACTAAACACCAGCTAATGTGATATGAGATAAATTTTCAGTGAAATGTGGTTTGGTGAAATGTGCTGTGTGGTGAAATGTGCTGTGTGGTGAAATGTGCTGTTTGGTGAAATGTGCTGTTTGGTGAAATGTGCTGTGTGGTGAAATGTGCTGTGTGGTGAAATGTGCTGTTTGGTGAAATGTGCTGTTTGGTGAAATGTGCTGTGTGGTGAAATTTGCTGTTTGGTGAAATGTGCTGTTTGGTGAAATGTGCTGTGTGGTGAAATGTGCTGTGTGGTGAAATGTGCTGTTTGGTGAAATGTGCTGTGTGGTGAAATGTGCTGTTTGGTGAAATGTGCTGTTTGGTGAAATGTGCTGTTTCAAGGAACACATAAACTGTGCAAAAACATTAAATAAGCTTTCTTACTCACCCATCCCCAAATGAAAGTAAAAACCAATCAAAATTCTTCATTACCAAAATGTCATTCCAGTAGTCAAAAAATAAAATGGATAGTGGCAAGACTTCCCATTTCCCTATAAAAAAAAGTACCCAAAGAAATGGGTATAGGCAAGACTCAATAAAATTGTAGAATTTACTAAATATTGTGTTTGTTTTTTCAAATGAAATGGAGGCAGTCTTTTGGGAAAAAAAATTATATATTTAAATAAGGGCCTAATAAATATGCTTTGCTTGTACCAAAAACATGTTCTCAGTGTAAATCATAATTGATTTAAATCTTACGTTTTATGATGGCTGTCAAGATTAATTTTGTTTTTTACCATCATTTCTGAAACGTAACATCTTTATAGTTGTGATTTTGCACACAGGTTTACATCATTATTCTACATTTCACTAAAATTTGAACAAAAACGTTAAACCTATTTTTGAATATTCCATATTTTACAACAACCCAATGGCAGATTTTTTTTTTTTTTTTTGATTTTTTTTTTTACCAATACCTCACATACAAGTTTTTAAAGAAAGCTAGTGAACATTACATTTTGTTTAGATTCTTAGAGGCTTACACTTGAGAAAATTTTGATGGAAATCTTCTTTTTTTATAGCAGCAAAAAATGAAAGAAAAAAAAGCCCTGAAATATGACCAAATTATGCAAATACCTAATTTGATTAATAACATAAGGCAAATAAACATTTTATTTTATTTTATTTTTGTGTGTGTTATTGTACCAAACTTGTGGTAGGGGTTTCAGTGTTTTATATTGATTAAAATCTGTCCACGTAATTGTATTGATAAAACATACATATGTAAACATATGACAAATACACAGACATCTTTCCAAAAACATCATTTTTGTGAAAAAAATAAAATTACAGTTTCCCATATATTGAAGAAAAAAAAAAAAAAAAAAAAAAACAACTTAAAATAAACCCAATAACAATCAAGTTCTATTTTCATTCCATTCCAACCATTTAAAGAACTTTTGAACCACTATGTAACTTCCTTCCGTGTGGGTTGCTGGTCCCATATCGGACGCCTCCCCAGGTGGCGGATAGGGGAACGCCTCTCAGATATGAGTGGTACCGGGGAAATCAAATACCCGGGGCGGACTAAAAACCAGATAGGGGAAGGTACCCTGATAATAAACCAAAAATGGAAAGTGATCAGAAGAAAATTCCTACGGTGCAGGGAGTCGGATCCCCAGTGCCGGCGCCTGTCAGGAGTGAGAAAGCGGGCTCCGAGGCGTCGTTAGCAAGCGACCGCAATATTACCACTACAAATGTAAAGGAAAAGGAAACCCCTTTTGGGAGGAGCAATTTGACTGCAAGATCCCCAAAATCGAATGAGGTAAAAAATGATAGCTACATTGCAGAGGCATCAGTCAAAGATAAACTGCCTCCACCTGATCCAGGTAGGAGTGAAGAAGCAGTGAGTACCTGCAAACTAGAAGAAGAAAATAAGGAACTCAGGGAAAGACTTAACGAAGTAGAGCAGATAACAAGACAGCTAAAGGAAGAAGTATTAAGCCTGAGATTGGAAAACAACAAGCTAAAAACCTTTCAGTTGTCAAGTATGAGGAAAGGGGCCGAAACCTCACAAAAATACAACACTGACGAGTATCATACAGATGAGGAGGAATTAACTAAGGAAACGGATTGGATAAGAAGGAAGAAACCCGTAAGAAAAATAAAAAAGAGGAAAGCAGAAGGTTCACCTGAAGTTGAAGTAACCGAAGATGCTAATAATGTCAGAAAACCTGATCATAAGCCGGTAAAGGCTCCTAAAGAAAAACCACCTCCACCAATAAATGTTGTTGGCATAAAGGACTTCGCAACAGTGAGAGCGCTAGTGAACTTGGAGGAAATGACCAAGTTAGCTTCCCTAAACAATGACGTGTGGAAAATTAATACAAAGGATTCAGATGCATATAGAGCTCTTTCAACTAAGTTAAATGAAGGGGGCTTCCAATGGTTCACATATGAAGACAAGAAAGACAGGCCAATTAAGGTAATGGCAAGGGGTCTACACCCATCCTGTACTAAAGAAGAGATAATAGAGGATATAACCAATAAAGCCGAACTAAAAATAATTGATGCTGTCAACATTATCAAAAAGGAGAAGAAAACTGACAAGGACGGGAATGAATCAATCTGCAAAAGAGGACTCCCGTTATACATGCTCACATTTGATAATAGAGAAGAAGTAGGAAAAATTTATAACATCAAATCGATACTTCATATGAGGGTGAAGATTGAGCCATTGAGAAGAACTACAAATTTAATACCACAATGTAAAAATTGTCAAGGCTTTAATCACACAACAAAATACTGCCATAGAGAACCTAGATGTGTGAAATGTACAGGTAAACATTCTACTGCTCAGTGCACAACAAATAAAAATATCCCACCTCAATGTGTTAACTGTGGAGGAATACACCCTGCCAACTATCGAGGCTGTGAAGTCGCAAAGGAGTTGCAAAAAATTAGGAACAAAGCAGGTATCCCTCAGCAAAGAAAGGGAAAAGATGAGGAGAATAGGTTGGCTCCAAAGCCCATGATACAAAAACAAGATGAAAGTAGAAGTACCTATTCCCATGTGGTTCAGACTAGACCTGGTAAAGGGGGAGATATAGCTGAAAACAATCTACTATTAGAAAAGGTATTAAGGAGATTGGAGATGATAGAAAAGCGGCTAGACTCTAATGATAGGAAAGTTGAGGAGGTAGTCACAAACCTCGCAGATATTAACAGCTATTTTAGACATGAATAAAACTCTCAGAATAGCAACCTGGAACGCAAATGGTCTAATGCAGCACATTCAAGAACTAGAAATATTTCTCTATGTGGAAAAAATAGATATATGTTTAATATCCGAAAGCCATTTTACAAAGTCATCTTATGTCCATATACGTGGCTATAACTGGTACTCTGCCATTCACCCAGCAGATAGAGCTAGAGGAGGGGCTGTATTAATTATTAAAGATAATCTACAACACTACGAAGTTCTAAGGGTTGAAGAAGAATTCTTTCAGGTTATCGTTGTCAGGATTCAAACTAATAATTACAAAGAATATAGTGTTGGTGCTATCTACTGTCCCCCAAAATACAACATAAAATGTGAAGAGTTCAAGCAGTTGTTTGAAAATATTGGAAGAAGCTTTATTATTGGAGGAGACTTCAACGCTAAGAATTTATATTGGGGATCAAGATTAAATAACCCAAAAGGGAAAGAACTGTTTGAGGCAGGAACAGCTCTAGCATGTAGCTTTCATTCAGGGGGTAGACCTACCTACTGGCCGGCAGACATAAATAAGATTCCAGACATTATAGATTTTTTCATATCCAGAGGAATTTCAGAAAAATATATCCAAGTTGAAAATAATGAGAGCCTTTCTTCGGACCACTCCCCAGTTATATTGACAATTAGTGAACTCATAATTTTAAACAAGACAACTACCCCCAAACTAACAAATGCTAAAACTGATTGGACCATGTTTGGAGACCTGTTGGAAGAAAACTTAAACGTGAATGTACCCATTAAAAATGTATTTCAATTAGAAGAAGAGCTTGATGCGTTTAACGAAGTCATTCAACATGCTGCGTGGAAGAGTACGCCTGTAAGCCATAAACAATGGAATAGAGAAATTAACTATCCAGTTACACTAAGGGAACTAATTAGGGAAAAAAGGAAGACAAGGAAAGACTGGCAAAGGAATCGACATCCAGAGACAAAAACAAAGTTAAATAAATTGTGTAACGAAATAAAATCTTATATTAGTGAACTGAAGAATGAATCAATTAATAGATTCTTAGATAGTCTATCCACTCATAAAAATGGAGAGCACTTCCTCTGGAAGGCAACAAAAGGAATTAAAAGACCTATAATACAGGTTCCTCCGATTAAAACTGCAGATGGTACATGGGCCAGAAGTAGCCTGCAAAAAGCAAACCTCTTCGCGGAATACTTAGAGGAAACATTTCAACCCCTACCCAGACAAACAGAGGAAGAAAGCATACCTCCAATTGAAAAGCAGGATGATGTAGAGATAACTCCGGTGACACTTCAGGAACTAAAAAAGGAAATCAAAACTAATTTAAACTCAAAAAAGGCCCCAGGTTATGACTTGATTACTGGCCAAATAGTAAAAGCCCTACCAGAGAAAGGACTTAGGAAGTTGCTCTATTTGATCAATGCGTGCTTAAGGATTAAGTATGTTCCTCTTCAGTGGAAGGTAGCTGAAGTCATTATGATACTAAAACCTGACAAACAATCTAATGACAAGAATTCATATAGACCAATTTCGTTACTACCAATAATCTCAAAGTTGTTTGAGAAGCTATTGTTAAAGAGACTCATGCCCATCATTGAGGACAGAAATCTTATTCCTGACCATCAATTTGGATTTAGGCGTAGCCATGCTACAATAGATCAAGTCCATAGGATCACAAATGTAGTAGAAAATGCGTTTGAGAAAGGAGAAACATGTGCAAGTGTCTTCTTGGATGTAGCAAAGGCATTTGACAGGGTATGGCATGACGGACTGGTGTGGAAATTGCAAAGAGATTTACCAAAGCAGTACTACACAATTTTGAAGTCATATTTATCTGATAGACACTTTCGAGTGAAATATGAAGCCGAATACTCAGGACTGAAGAAAATATCTGCTGGGGTGCCACAGGGTAGTGTGTTGGGACCTATCCTGTACTTATTGTACACAAGGGACATTCCTACACCAGATGATACAACCATAGGTACATTTGCTGATGACACGGCGATTTTAGTGACTGATAAGAAAACCGAAAAAGCTGTAATTAAACTCCAGAGGGTCGCTGATGAGGTGTGCACATGGACTAAAAAATGGCGCATTAGTCTTAATGAAGAGAAATCAGTCAATGTTAACTTTACAAATAATAAGAACGAACATCGTATTCCAATTATAATAAATTCTAAACAGGTTCCTCATGCCAACTCGGCTAAGTACCTTGGAATGACACTTGACGTAAAGCTGAAATGGAAGGAGCATGTCAAAAAGAAAAAACAAGAATTAAATCTAAAGTTCAGGAAAATGTATTGGCTGCTTGGAAGACAATCACAACTGTCAATCCATAATAAGCTGTTGATATATAAGCAGGTCCTGAGACCAGTGTGGACATATGGGATTCAGCTATGGGGCTGCACTAATAAGAAAAATATAATCCAAGTGTTCCAAAATAAGGTGTTAAGATGTATAGTTAACGCACCCTGGTTCATCAGAAATGAAGATTTACATAGGGACCTCAAAATAGATACTGTCAGAGATGAAATAAAAAAGCAGGCAGAGAAGCACAGACAGCGCATCAGGCACCACGAACGCCATGAGCTACGAGGGATGTTGGATGTAACTGGAAGAAGACTGAAGAGAACCAAGCCTTCGGATTTGATTTGATGGACAATTAGTGATAGGGAGTAAACATTGGGTTATATCCCTTACAAACGTTATTCATTTATGAGGAATAAATTACTAGATGAGTACATCTTACTCAGTTGTAATAAAAAATCAAAAAAAAAAAAAAAAAAAAATGTAACTTCCTAAGGGTTGTACTTCGGAGCAGATAAGTCTAATATGAGCTTAAATAAAACATCAGTATATGTACTTTAATACACACCTCTCTAGATATAATCCTTGCTGTGACTGCATCACATGTATCAGACAATGCAACAAAGTCACCAAAAGAAGACATCCTGTCAGCTCCTCGTGCACGAGCATAAGCAATGGCTAAGGGTGTCAGCTGTTCTGCCAAGTCTTCCACCATGCAGACCTTCAACTAAAAACAATACCACTATATCTTATTTCACACATTACTAAAAGTAGGCTTGAGAGTATCACGCCCAAATGAGACGGTCGGCTGGACCGAATAAATCACTTTCTGTACAATAAACACTAAAATTAAGAAAACCTGTGTACGGTTATTTTAAACAAACTTACCCTACTGGATAAGACTCCTTCATTTATCAATGCAATTTAACATATCCTACAAGACCCAAGAGATTAATTTTTGGTGATAACTTTAGAGGAGTCTTATATTACATTGAATGATGAGGTTGAGAAAAAAGTTTCATGGTAAGTACCATGATGGCCCATTAAACTTTTTTCTTTTGTTGAATTATCTTTCATATATAGAATTAAATCTTTTATATCATAAAGTAGATTTGCGATTTTTTTTTTGTCTGGGATGTGGTGTAAAAAATGTTACTTTGGATCAACAAATTTAGTCTTTAAAACTGTTATTTTACAATACTTTTTAATTGTAAATGCCTTTAATTGACAGCTTTATAACCCAAGTAATTACAGACGCTTCCCTTTGGAATTGCTTATTGACAAAGAGATGACTGTATCTGAGTGAGCAATGCTTGTTACTTTTTTTCATGACTGTACAAAAAAATTACAGTTCTGTTATTACATCTGCACAAAGCATATAAAAGACAGCAGTAAGGCTTATAGCAGGATTAAATAAGTTCCAATTGTGTAGAAAATCTTTTAAAGAATTTGGCATTTTTATACTTCCAAGCGTGTTATATACTGGAAGTAAATCTATTTTTCAGATTTAACCCTTCGCACGCTGAATAAAATTTGCCTTATTTCACCTCAACGCTGAAATAACTTAAAACAATTTTTTTTTTTTTTTTTTCAAAGTTAATTTTTGTTTTCGTTTTGTACGTGAAAGGTTAATTAAAAAAAAATGTCATTGGTTTTCGGCTACATTCAACATTTTTTTATTGCATACAACAAAATAGTAAAAGATTGCAAAATAAAATTAGTTTTTAATTAATTTTTGTAAATTGGACAGTTATATTGTGAAATAATATATAAAAAATACAAGGTAATGTTTAAAAAACAAAAAACAATACTTCTTCAAAACAATGCTCAAATTCAAACACGGAGGTCGTCGCCTATCAGACTAATGAGACTGCGAGTATAGACGTTATCCACTCTGTAGAAGCTATAGAATGCGTCCGCCGCCGGGTAATTCCAGACAAAATAGCGTCCCCCTCCACTGCCTCGAGGTGTAGAACTTTCAACAAAATGTTTTTCTATTCCTGAATAGACAGCGGACATCCCTCTGCATTCTACCGGAACTTTGGTGAACTAATTAACTAATCATAGGCTAAAATATATTATTGCGACTTTAATCGTCATCCACGTTTGGGTCAAAGTCTACCATTGTGGCTATACTCGTTTGGCGTGTGGGAAGGATTAAGAGTGATCATGTTCAGAATAAAGACATACCAGGAACGCTTGAAACTATTGTGCTAATCAGCACAGATTGAGTTTATTTTGTAAACTGCTTTCGCAAACCGATACATTGTAAAAAAACAAAAACTTCCCCGTAGGATGATTTTATTATGAAAAAATATAATCCTTTTAAAAACAGCCTTAGACAACTACTGTTGTCTGGATCATTTTACTCGATGGAAGAGTTATGAGCCATGATTTACATCGATTTCCCTAAGAAGATGATCTCTCTCTTGCATACTCTACCTGTGGCCAACCTGTGGTACGCTGAAGCATATTAGGTGGCACACTGTAAACCGTGAAACAATATCATTTTCTAAAACATAATTATTTATTTTGTAATATCCACTTTTAATTAGTCTAGCCGACCAATGGTTTCGCCTGCTAAGGCATTGACGAGGCTGTATTACAGACTGAAGAAAAAAGACAAAAACAGAAAACCTTAAAACTAGAGGGTGGGAGTTAGGATACAAAGTTAGGACTACATCGTCAATGCCTTAGCAGGCGAAACCATTGGTCGGCTAGACTAATTAAAAGTGGATATTACAAAATAAATAATTGTGTTTTATTATCTTTAAACATGGAATTCCACCAAGAACCATCGGTCTCAACAGTAATGAAAAAAAAAAAAAAAATCATTTTCTGTTTGTCGAATTTTTTTTATTTTTTTTTTTTTATGGTCAATAATTATATTAATCTATCTACATGTCTACATATTACATATCTATGTAACATAACTGTAAAGTGTCAAGTTTGTAATGTTCCATGTGTTCAGCATATTTTTAAACAGCAACCTCTTTGGGACACTCGGTATATAGAATACTGATTTTTTTTTTTTTTTTTTTAAAGTCTCACATAGCACTCTTAAATTTGACAGTGACAAAAGTGACTCATGGAGTAAAAAGGTAGGCCACAACTGCTTTAGATTTTAAATTTTATGTTTGTGTGATTATTTTAAATAACACCATTCTTTAATTTGTTTTAAATATTTATTTGTTAAAAATGGTTTTATACATATTTTTTAATTGTTTAATTTATTTATTAATTTTTTTTACTTATTAGACTGTTTGACAGTCTATTTATTTATGTTTTTATGGACAATGGCCTGGCTGTATCCAATAAATATTCCTTTGTTAGTGTAATAATATTATGTTTTATGTTATTTATTATTATTCTACTGAAATTTGATATATTTGTATTTGTTTTACTGTGTATTTATTCCCAATGTATTATTAATAATATTTTAGTAGCTTAGTATTAATATCTTGACGCTTTATATAGAAAAGATACTTGTGATTAAAGACTACACTAACCTAACCTAATCTAATTATCAAGGGATAGTTAAATAACTTTACGAAAATATTTATAAAATCGTAACATTTAATTGCATTATAAATGGGCAACATATTTCTTGCATTTGTCACTTATATTTAATGAACAGTTATTAAATTACACAACTCATCATAAATCAAAATAAGAGCATGCGAATAAAAACTGAATAGCTCATAAACAACTGATCATGTTAGATATCTTCTGTTATCCGAGTGTTTTGAAATAACAGAACTGTAATTTTTTTGTACAGTCATGAAAAAAAGTACAAGCATTGCTCACTCAGATACAGTCATCTCTTTGTCAATATGCAATTCCAAAGGGAGGTAGCCTGTAATTACTTGGGTTATAAAGCTGTCAATTAAAGGCGTTTACAATTAAAAAGTATTGTAAATTAACAGTTTTAAAGACTAAATTTGTTGATCCAAAGTAACATTTTTTACACCACATCCCAGACAAAAAAAAATCGCAAATCAACTTTATGATATAAAAGATTTAATTCTATATACGAAAGATAATTCAACAAAAGAAAAAAGTTTAATGGGCCATCATGGTACTTACCATGAAACTTTTTTCTCAACCTCATCATTCAATGTAATACAAGACTCCTCTAAAGTTATCACCAAAAATTAATCTCTTGGGTCTTGTAGGAAATGTTAAATTGCATTGATAAATGAAGGAGTCTTATCCAGTAGGGTAAGTTTGTTTAAAATAACCGTACACAGGTTTTCTTAATTTTGCAATTCTATATATATATCACTACTATCTTGACATCAGCTAGGCCTTGTAGATGTGTATATATTAAAAAATCTCCACTTGCTCGTCTCAAGTCAGTTTTAAAACTCTAGAAAGCCTCAAAACTGAATATATGTGAAGGAACTTCTACTCGATACTCAGTGTGCTCAAATAGCCTCTATAAGTCAAATTTTAAAAAATACAACCTTCATAAGTCAAATTTTAAGTTACTCATAATCATATTAGAAAACCTTGTTACTCGAATTTATATAACAGCAAACTTCTACAAGTCGAAGTTTACTTCTATTAAGTTGAATTGTCTTCAGAGCGACCTCTATTACTCGAAGTTAGCAATTGTGTTTCAAGTCTAACATGAAAGGCTCCCCTTATTCTGTATCTAGATCAACAACAAACGAGGAAATGAGCCACTATTTCTCAAACCTCAATACTGTCCTGTCGTTTGTGGTTTGTGCACATCAGTTAACACGTCTGTGAAACACAAATTAAAAACTTTGACGTCAACATATTATTTTTGACTGATAATTTAGATAAAGGAACTTTCGCCACATCGAGTTAGAGAGGTAAAATACGTAAAACTTCGAGCTATAGAGGTTACACAGGCATTTTTACTGGTGAATACTGAACCTTGATATTTTGCTGGTTCTACCTTGATAACTCAAACTTTGGTTACTCGAAAAACTCGAATTTTGCACCTGCCCCCTTCAGCTTCGAAGTCCTACTAAATTTAAAGAACATTGTTATACTAGTAATATATATTTTTTTCTTGTTTTTAAAGGCATAAAACTATCATCATCGCTTTTAAAAAAGGAAGAAAAGAACATAAAATAAATCAGAAAATTGTTTCAACTTATTTGATTTATTTGAAACACTAACACTGAAATCTGAATCTACCTCTTCTAATTCATTTTGACTCCATTAAAATCTGTCGCTGTCAATAATTCAGTCGAATTCACTACTACGCAAACGACCAAAGATCACCATTTCAGTAGACAAAAACAAACACTAAACACTGAAAATAACAGCTGGTTTAACACTGGTTTTAATACTTAATTTACTCAGACTGCCACTCATAAAATGAAATAACAGTCTGCAATATCTAACCAATATCTGGAATAAACAACAACCTGATTAGTGATGTTATCGCTTCAGAAAACTAAGTACTAAATTACGAAACCTTTTTTTATCGTTATATGGCAAATCCTTGAACACATAAGCAAAACACTTACTTGTTCAGAGGAAAGAGGATTAGCAACGGCAGCTCCAGCAGGACTGACATGTTTGAAGGAAGTAGCTGCAGGAAGTCCTAAAGCCTGCTTTAGCTCTCTAACAAGTTGCCAACCATTCAGAGCATCACAGAGATTTATAAATCCTGGAGATCCATTTATAACTGGAAAAACAAGAACATAGTGTAACTTAGTTTTGTACATTATACACTGTTTTAAAAATATGTGTCCCAACTTCAGGATGTTATTCAGAGTATAAAATAAAGAAAGAAGTTCTTATAAACAAACATATGTCCGAAAACCCTTCGTTATCTGTCTATTTGACATTTTATACTATTTCGAAAAATTATTATTATTATCAAGATTTTGGTATACACATTTTTTATGTTTTGTTTTATCACCAAGATCCAAAACTTTATCTTATACATTTTCAAAGTGGCAGCAGTTGTATGGTAGATATTCATAATTAAAAATTTCAAATGGTAACCATTTTAACAATTTATATGATAAAGTTTTGATTCTTGGTAAAATGTAGCATGAAAAATGTGAACAGTCAATTTTGACTTTAAATTTTAATAATTTGTAAAGTTATCATTATTTTTCGAGGGGGAAAAAAAAATACAAAATACCTGAGACGGATAACAAACTATTACTGGACACATGTTTATAGAATTCTTTTTTTTTTTTTTTTTTACCATTTTGATACTATAAATCACTTCTCGAAATTAGAACAGATATTTTTAAAAGACCCTGTACATTTGGGTTGAATTTAAAAATTATTGTATATGGCTGTGCCTGCGGCTATGTCAGGCAAACATATAAAAGAATTTTCAGAATCATTATTTTCTTTAGTATCCAAGTCATTCTGGAACTGTTTCCCTCTGTTATGTGACTATATTTAACGTGTCGAGAAGAAGTTTTATTCATCATCAGATTCTTTCTTTTTTGAGATCATATAATGATACAAATTACAGATAACACTTAGCCTAGGAATGCACCATAAACACTAGCCTAAAGTATATTACTTACCCCAGAAATATATAAACAAAAGAATCAATATAATAGGTAATAGGCTTGTAATATATACTAGTGATGTGCGAGTTCGAATTAAAATACTCGGTGATTCCGAGTATCAAAATCCTCGGAAGAGTCCGAGTATTAAAATCCTCGGTTTCGAATGAAAATACTCGGTCAAAATCCTCGTAACTAGGAACAAGGAGGAGGTAATGTGCGAGTCATAGCGAGTATCCTCGGACAACGATATTCATTAGTGTTGTGTCAATTCCAAACAAAATACTCGGTGTTTCTACTTTGGTTATATTAGTTTCTAAGCTGATTTTTCACTACACATTAATTAAACATTACGATTTTGAGTTATAATGATTTAGATTCGGTAACAAGTTCAATTTAAAATAACAATAATATTAATTTATTTCCACATTAACAAAAAGTAAATTAAATTATTATTTAATTGTTATTACTTATATTTAAATAAATATTTATAGGTTACCATCTTTATAAAAAATATAGTAAATTAACTTATTTTAAATAATAACTAAATTATTAATGTTGGTAATAATTATTGTACTTACGTTTAATTACTGAATTTGTGTCAAGGCAGGATAACATTTAATTACGTATTACAAGTGTCAATCACATATTGTTTAAAAAAATAAATAGGCTACTTGGTGGATCAGTCTAACAGAAATATAACACACACACACACACATAATGCGCATAATCATTCTGCGCAGATACTCGATGTCGAATTAATAATACGAGTATTGAAATAATTCGAAGCCGAGTATTGCGAGTACCTATTTCACCCCAGTATCAACATCGCTAATATATACGAATATTATTATTTCATTTAATAATAAATAGTTCTTTCCGAAATAAATAACTTTCATTATAATAAATGGTATATACATTAAATTATAACAAATGGTGCATCGGCTTTATCTAGAGAACCTAAATCTCTAACAGTAGCCTACTATTAGTCATCACCATTACCTTTTAATGGAAGCTGAGCAAGCGTAGTAAACAGTTGTGCAGGTTTCTGATGTGGATTCATTCCATAACGTAAAGTCAGCTGTGATTGTCCTGCACTGTATTCTTTTCTGAAATAATCTGAGATAGCCAAGTCATATTCAGACGTGTGTGTGAATGCTTTGAGTGCTAGAGATTGTCTGTAATATAGAAACATTCAATCAATTAATATTTGTGGCATGGAACTACCTAACACCAACAGAGTTGGAAAACAGATAACCAAATATTTGATCAATGTTTATATTTTAAAACTTAATAAACATTTGAATAATGGGTTCCTCAACAGAAAATCTAAAATATCAGCTGTTATAAAATTGGTGGAGTTTATTTTAAAACCTTGATAAAAGGCAAAAAGTCAACGGTATTTCATGTATTTTATAACAGACTTTTAAGAGAGTCAATTTTGAATTACTGCTAAATTGCCTTTCAAACTATGACATTAAGTTAGTTTAATAGGGCACTTAGCCTATTATGTTTAAATTTTGTATGGATAGAAGACAAAGGCTTATCTTGGAAAGTGTTCCTTAATATTACCTAATAGTACACAAATATAAAAACACAATTAAACACTAAAGTTCATAAATATTTATTTTGTGTTTTTCTATTTAGTGTACTCGGGTCAAACTGCAGATTCGAGAGAGGAAGTGGAGGTGATTAGGACATACACTGAGGAAGCCAGACGGAACTATTGAGAAAGAGGCCCTAGATTGGAACCCGCAAGGTGTCAGAAGAAGAGGTCGACCCCGAGAAACCTGGAAGAGGACCGTTATTAAAGAAGGAAAAGAGGTTAATAAGACTTGGAGAGAAGTGAAGGCACTTGCCGGAGACAGGGACAGATGGAGAGCTCTTCTGGACGCCCTATGCTCCAATAGGAGATAAAAGGAAATAAGTCAAGTCAAGTAAGTCATTTAGTGTACTATTAAGACGACTTTACAAGGTAAGCCTGTGTCATCTGAACTATAGCATTATGTTATATAGTAACTGTTATGTAATATAGTCGCTGACCATTTTTTAATTGGTATCACTTACAACACATGTCTACTCAGGTTACTATTGTAGGGTCGACTTACACGATTGTTCTGCCTGCTATGCACAATTTTCATATCTTTAAAATTTTCGATGAAACTGTCAATACTCCAAATATTTACATACTTATGTGATGGGCCCAAAAATCAATGTTGGGTTTTTTGCTCACAGGTCCAATGTGAAGTCCCCTAAAGTTCGAAAAAGCGGTTTTGAGAATGATATCTGCAATGCTCTACAGCCCAAACATATGAACCGATTTTAATCGAATTCAGTAGCATATTTTGGCCACATCTCAGGACTTGTATTCACTTTTTCGATAACTAAAAATTTAGGGGTAGTTGCCATAAATAAAAACACAAAATTGGCAACAACTATTTTAATCAAATTTTGTTTAAGTGTATCCTATAAGAACCCAATGCCGGTTCACGAGTTACACGTACAAAACAAAATAAATCTGCCATGGGATTGTTATAAAAAATGTAATTTCTCAAAATTGGCTGTACCGATTTAGTTCAAATTTCAGTGGAACGTAGGATTAATGTCGCAAACCTAGTAAAATTAAAGCAATATCACAAGTAACAAAACAATATGATCCAGGATTAATTGCCCAAAATTAACAATGATCGCAGTTATTAATAGCTTGATTTTAATCAAATATATTTTACGTTGAAGGCGGATTTATGGGACAACCAAAGCAATTTACATACTATTGAAATATTATAGATTATCCATAGTTATTTTTCACTTTTTTACTGTCACCTACCATTGAAGTTATTCTAAGAAGTCCCATAGCATAAAACAATGTGATATATAGGTTAAACAGTTGCAGATTAATGGGTTCAGCTTCAGAATATTCTAGAGTAGAGGGAGTCGGAGCATCGAATACAGGCATGCTATCCATCAAGTTACCAGAAGTAGGCTTTTAGATGTCAGCACTATAGCCTCTAATTTCTGGTCTTCAAAATATACTACGAGATAGACAATCTAGTATGTAAAATCAATGGTACAACTGAAATAACTTTTTTAGTAATAAATAGTTTTGGTTAGTATTTATGTGGTTTTTTGGATAGCCAAGTAAGAAAGTTTGTGGAATATTTTTGCAACGTTTACTATTTGTACAGGAATGTCAAAAGGTTTGTGCACTATTATTGATTAACTTTAACTATCCTACTTACCTAGTAGCTGTAGTTGTATCCTTGTTTGCAGAACTTTCCATTTCCTTAACAACCTTTTCATAATCACTAGGATCACAAAGTATTGTCACTCTCTCGTGATTCTTGGCAGCAGCTCGGAGTAATGTCACACCACCTAGTTGACACACAAATATTTCATTCTTAATTTACGTTAGCAAAATCCTTCGACCCTAAATTAGTAATATAGATAAAGAAAGGAGTAAATCCAGTTAGAGTACCTCAGGATTACCGCATCCCAGCTCACTTTAGGTGAGCCCCTGAAGTTAAACCTTCAACACGAAGAGATTTTAATAAGGAATAATGCCTACTGTGGCACTATTTAGAGGCGTTTTAATAAGCGCTTAGAACTGTTCATTCAAATATTTCATTTATAACATGAGTCATTATAAGACTCCGCCATTGAAAACATTTTGAATTCACTAAAAAACTATAAAAAAGAGTTATAAAAAAAAGTAATCACAGAACTAACCTATAAAAATATTAACCAATAAACACACACTCTTATCT
Source organism: Aphrophora alni (assembly GCA_963513935.1). Classification (NCBI taxonomy): domain Eukaryota; kingdom Metazoa; phylum Arthropoda; class Insecta; order Hemiptera; family Aphrophoridae; genus Aphrophora; species Aphrophora alni. Next base: position 48,451,975 of record OY740777.1, on the reverse strand, counting down.
TTCAAAAACTATAAAACACCCACAAAATAACAAAACAATCTTTTCACATAATTTAAACATAACTAATCACTTTTATCTTTCCAAAACACAATAATAATACTATAAAAATATAAGGAAATTATTATAAAAACAGTCTGTAAAAGACGGAAACTTTACTGTGTTTAGCACAATAGCATCTTACAGCTGAGGCTGAGACAGCTGATTAGTAAACAAACACTTGATTTCAGAATTTATTTCAAACTAATAAATTGAATGCACTGGGTTCACTCATACCGTTAGTAATGATAAAAATAGTATTTCTACATGTTCTGTGTACTTTTGTTCCTTGAAATAGTCCAGAATATAACCGGTAGAGATCATTAGCTGACATACTACTGCCGTACAAATATCATGTGAGTGCTGTTCGGCAAACCACTTTACAGGGTTAAGTAACTACTAAATAAATGAGGGGAAACAAAATTGAACTATGTTTCTTCCAAAAATAATTTTTTTGCTATCAAGCGTTGCTTTAGCGTCAGATGCTTTCTTTCCTTTCAGAGATAATGTGGATAGAGCTCGTTTGGTACAATATTATTTTGTACAAACAAAGTTTGTTTAGTATTTAACAATTTGTTAACATATTTAATGATTTGCTACATATTTGTTTGTTTTTCAACTTTCATTAGCGTTAACGAATAGTTAAATAGGATGTTAACCTAAAAAATGAAATTAAACATTTAACATTGCAACGGCTGGACACTTCACTCTGTAGAGTTGGGTGTTTTTAATAACTCATTGTAAGCGTCTGGTCAAAAATTTAGGCAAGTTGTATATCACTTTATTCAAAAGATTCTGAGGGAGATTTATGTTACTATTGTTCTCCCTCATTTTTGTAAGTTCAAAACTTAAAACATCTTTTTGCGAATATTTTTAGGTTTTGTTATCTGTCTATTATCTTAACATAACTGCAACTTTCGTTTGCCCCACTGCGATTCTTTCAAGTGGAACCATTCATTCAATCTAAAACTCACCTTTCGAAATCCATTCTTGCTTAAGATCAGCTGTTAACGGAGGTGGAACTGTCTCAAACATTGCTTTGAATGTTGCTTCATCCATGTCTTTAATAATACACAATACATAGAACAAACTTGAACACAATGAAAATAGTTAAAATAATACACAACTTAGACCATCGTAGTTTTTACTCACCAATATCAATATTTTCAACAGCATCAGCTACGGTAACTGAAGGATTGGCCACAGTTTGTGAGAATGGATACAAGTTGCATACAACTACTCTGATAAACTCGTAGTTACGTTTTGACATATCAGAGACATCGCTGTCGGTTAGTCGTGACAAGATACCTGTGTAAAAATATCATAATAATTATTATAAACATAGCTAAGATTGTATAACAATGTCAGAAAGTGTGGTGCTACTATTTCAGTAAAAATTAAAATATCGAGAAAATTATTTATATATATATATATATATATATTCATAATGTAAATAGTCAGAGAAATAACAAGTTTTATCGATACTTACGTATAATATGGACCAGTGAAATAGATTAGGATAGGCTAGGTTATTATAGTTATATAGCTACTTTAATATGCAAGTACTAATTGGAATATTAAGATTAGACAAAACTCGAAGTTCGGCATTTTATTTATACAAAATTACAAAAAAATATGACGGTTTTGACAACAATATGAATTTTTCAACATCAGCCAATAGAGTTACAAACTATCGCCATCCTCCGCTTTCACCACTGACTGCTACATGAATTAAGACAGATATGTATCAAGAAGATATCAAGCAGTCCCACAGTGTTTTTTTATTTCTCAATTTTGCAAAACCCCACATCCTTTCTACACACAGCGTATTAGCATCAGTATCAAGATCTATAAAATTATATTTATTATTGACCTTAAAATGTGCAAAGCCGACCCTAATAAGTTCTTAACCTTTGCAACAGACAGATATTATTGTAGAACCAGACTCATTAATGTTTGAGCTGTTCTGCCTGGTACCTTCCAGCAAGTATTTATATCCCCGACACAAACCACTAAATGCTTTTGGTAAATAGGCTTTCGTTTATTTCAACTGTTGTTCCAACACCACAAATTTTGCCCTAGATTTCGCTTTTCAACTGTTTCCCTCATATAATTATTCCAATCAATCGCGTTGTTTTATTGGCAAGTCCTAACTGTTGTTTAAAAAAATAAAATAAATATAAACAAAATCCTCACACCAACAGTACATAAACTGAAAAGCTCTAGTAAAGGGAATTTGACTACCTTCAAAGTCAGTACCAACTCTAATGTAACAGGTCTTTATTTTTCAAAAACTGATAGAGTCAGTCTCATAAGACGGTATTTACCACAACAACAATGTAACTGTTGTTGTTGTTGTTGTCCAATGGCTATCTCTGGCTCATGCCATCTTTAATCTTGCTTCCCAGTAGAGACCAGGGAGGTCTTTTTCCCTCTGCTTCTCTTTATCCAGCTTTCTGCAGACCAAGAGATGGTCCTTGTTCATGACGGTGTCCGGGCTTTCACACAATGTGCAGTTGTCATAATCCAAAATCTTCATCCTCTTCAGGCAGTCGTGTCCAGTTGTAAGTCGAAAAAGTTGCGACAGATGTCCTCCTCTGCAAGTCCTTGACTTTTTCATACAAGTCGAATACATCTTCATAGGACTTGTTCCTTATATCCTCTTTGACCTTATTGGTGAACTCAAGATGAGATGCTCGTTTCAGTTCGTCAATCCTTGCTTCCAAGGTGTGTACTCTTCTTGGTTTCTGTATTATGTGAGTTTCCTCGATTGGCCAGCTCATCTGCTTGCTCATTGCCTTGTATGCCTACATGTGATGGGATCCACTGCAGAACTATTTTCTTGGTAATATGCTTGACTATTTTATACTTCTTTTGGATTGATTCAGTCAAGGAAATTGTTGGTGTATTTCCAGCAATTGCTTGCAGCGCTGACTTAGAATCAACCAAAATCACAGTGTTGTTATTCAACCATGGCCTCATGTAACCAAAACAATATAACTTAATCACTACAATCAACAATGTAACGCTATCAGGTAAATAACAATTCTGCCCAAAATTAACTACTTTTTATTTTCTTAAATATACATAGTTAGGCCTACAGACAAAGTTATGTGATGAGTCAAAAATCAATGTGAAGTTTTTTTTCAGATTACATCAGTTTTTGATGGCGCCACCCCCCCCCCCCCCGAGTCTAAAAAGTCGTATTTAAAATATCATCTGTGTTGTGCTCTACAGCACCAATGTGGGCTGATTTTAATCAAATATGATATGTGGGCAAATTTTAAAGGTTAAATCTCGGAACTTTAATTTTTTTCAATAACTCAAAAATTGATTTTCTCCTAACCTGCTGTAACGATGTTGATCAAATTTTGCTCAAATATATACCTTCTAAGGACTCAAACAAAACATATTTGTCACCTAACATCTTTCTAAAAAGTGATAGACAAGGAGTTATCAGCCAAAAACTGTTAAAAAAACATAATTTCTCAAAATTGGCTACAAGTTTAGTCAAATGTGAAGATTAATGACACAAACCTCTGTGCAATAAAAAAAAAACAATATTACTGAAGAAAAGTACATTTAGAAAAACAAAATTGGACGTTGACTGCCGTCATTAAAAATTCGATTTCTATTTAAAATAATTTACACTGAGGCTGTATTTATGGCTCAAGAAAAACAAGTTTAGGCCCTATTTATTAAAAAAACAGTGACATGGTTTATTTTTACTTTTTGACTGGCAAGTACCCAACTAATATTTTTGGTGACAAGTAATTTTTGATTGAATTTATTTGGTTTTGAGGATGAGCGCGAAAAATTTACACAATTTCTGAGAATTCCCCAGACATTTCTTAAGAAAAAGAAACTAGGTAAAGAAGACATGAAAAACCTAACCTAACCATGTAAATTATAGAGACAATATATATTTGAATATCTTAATTTTTTTTTTTTAATGAATTCAGTCTCAGATAGATCTGAAATTAAAAGTTATAAATTTTTCATTTTTTCCTCGAAATTTTAAATAGTGAAATTATAATTTTCTAGCAATTTACTTTACAAACACACATTTAGAACATCTTACCTGCATGAACGGCTGGATGTAAAGTCTTGACTCTCCCACCAAGCATTTCAGGTGCATTGGTAATGTCGGATACATCCTTCACCGATAACCCTGCATCTCTGATAGCTTTAGCTGTACCGCCTGATGCGACCAATGTTAGACCTAGCTCTGACAGTTTCTTAGCCAAAGGTAGAAGTCCCGTCTTATCAGACACACTGAGCAAAGCTGCAACAACATCAAATGTGTTTCAGTGTCAATTTATATCATATTTTATTTTTTTATAAACAAAATTAATTTATACGAGACAAATACTTTCTGACGTGAATACATCTGTAAGTTCAGTCTGAAATAGAGGGTCTCTAAAAATATTCTAGGACCAAAAATGGCAAAAGTTGTTGCACTGTAAACTATAAATCATAATTATTTAAATATTGTTGGATAGAGGGTATATGTCCATATTTACATAAAATGCTGGATAATGAAGGTGTGCAATAGTGAAGGGAAAGGAGTAGCACTTATGTGCAAACATTGAAAAATGTGACACAGTACAGAGTTTGGCCAGTATATATAAATAGCATAGGTTGAAAATAGTGTCATTTATAGAGAATAATTTAGTATCTACAACATTTGTAACTATTGTAAGCAAGATTTTAAACCAAATAAAAGACAATATATATTTATGTATATAAATATACAGTAGAACCCCTCTAATCCACCCTCGGCTGATCCGTTGCTCTGGTTAATCCGACCATGCTCGAGCTTGTGCCGACTTGTGACTCACGGCCCGTCGCGCACCACATGCCATTGTTTACGGTTTGTTATCGCTTGGCCGCTTCAGTGCTGTGTCATCTCTCGTGTTGTTTCTATTGATTTGTCATAGTACTTGCTATACTCATTGTATGTACAGTTGTTTGTTTTCCAACATGTCAGGAGGAAAACGTGATCACGTTACTGTAAACTTTGACTTACAACTTTTTTAAGTTTATATATATCACTCATTTCACTGTAAAAAAGTCTCTTTATATAATATGTAATAAGTATTGGCTTTTTTCGGATAATCCGACCTTTTTTGCGTTCTGACCATGCCCCCAGTCCCGAATGTGACGGATTAGAGGGGGTCTACTGTATATATAATAGAGATTTTATTTCGACTCTGTATAAAACAATTTTTATTAATATATAAAAAAAAAAAATTAAATTTGATAAAATTAATTAAAGAAAGAATTTAAATAATAAATTAAAACTTTAAAATAAAAGGATTTATGTACTTTATGCATTAAAGAACAAAACTATGCCAAATATATGAACATAGAGTTAACAAAAGAAAAGGAAAATGATATCACATGCTAACAATAATAGGAAATGTGCCTTTGAGAGCTGGTAGCATTTCACTCTCAACAAAGTCTTTATGTTAGGACAGTCAAGTTTCTCCAAGTAAATTTTCATAAGGGAGAAACTAACATGTTAAAATGCATTTTTAACATTGAATCTGAAAGAGTTCAAAAATAATAGTATTTCTCATTGTTTGATTGAACCATCATAGTGAGCAAGAGAATTAGTTTTAAATTTATCGTAAGTGTGTGATCTTCTAAAATGGACAGTAAATTTAAGATGACACACATAGCTAAGGTAATCAGAACTGTTTAGTGGTAATATAAAAACTATATGAACTATTTGAATCTTCGTTAATTTATAAAGAATAAAAGTTTAGAATATAATTTATATATCTGTATATTGTACCATAAGTGAGAAAATCTAAAAAATTTCCATCAGCTACATAATGTTGTGGAGTTCTTTCTTTCAGATCCAGTCCAAAGATGACGTTACAGTAGCCTCAGACTAGGATTGTGTCTGGTGTAAGGGGCGTGTCCTCCCTTCTACTTGCTTCCCTAGCCTGACTTGACGGTACAACTCATTCCAAGAAAACTAGGTACACAAATTACTGCTTAGCTACATTTAATTCCTAAAGTTACAACTTTGTGACACTTTTGTAAACGTTTTATTCTTATTTAAACCGATAAAAGAAACGAAACTAGAGTACACGTGTACAAAGAAGCATTTGAGGTCTATATATTTTTTTTTATTGGGGTTGTACTGTTGAAAGTAAATGCAACAAACAAAGTGTGGAGGGGGCCCTCTTTTCCTCTCCACCCCAGACACATTCCTACCTTGAGAATACTGTACATATTATTTAATAATAACAATCGATAAAATTAAATTTTTAAAGTTAGAAACACATTAGTGTGGTGATTGAAAAATTAACAAAATGTAGACAAAATTGCAAAGGAAATATGAATAGAAATGGTTTTATCAGTGTTATAATTGCCTTATAAAAATAAAAAGAAAATGAAATAAAGACCCCTAGCCCTCGAATACTTTAATAGTGTCAAGGTCGGAAGGGAACTAGAGATGGTCAAGAGAGGGGTCTGACCCAAGACTATATGAAAAAAAAGGTGTAGATCCAGTTAGCTCCCTCAAGATTGTCATGCTCGTATTCACAATAGTAAGCCTCTGAAGGCAACAGAAATATATATCATTGGAATATAAAAGGTATCAGAAAAACCCAAATTGACTAATCAATATACAGAATTTATAGAGAGCATAAGAAACCCAAGCACATAACCGCCGGCATGTTTACTGATTTGGAATTTAATAACTTTAAAAGAAAAAATGAAATGACAATATTATGGCAAAACAAAAATTATAAGGCGATGATAAAAAAACAGTTGTCTGAAGATGCCTAACGGCGAAACAGCTGTAGCAATAAATTGTTGTTTGTGAAATTATAAGTGCCTTATCATTTTTGTTTTGCCTTATTATGGAATTTCACCGAGTACCGACTGTAGTCACACTTAATATGACAATATTATTGTCAAAGTTTGTTCAGAAGAATTCGTAGAGATGGCAGCGAGATGATGTCCATTAGGATGTTAGTCAAGAATGAATTTGGTTACATTTGTAATGACTTACAAAAGGTGTGAAGGCGGTTAGTTTAAAACAAAAGCAGATCATACAAATGAAGATTTCACAACTAAAACATACATATTTTACTTCTGCTATCATTGGGCTTTGATAAAAAAATATTAAACTTGGTTTTAACTATTAACACTTTATTCATCTTACTCTTTCTCTAATAACACAAAAACGAATTCACACCTTAAATAATTGTGGTTGTTTGCCCATACAAAACCCACGAATTTGTATTCTATTAATTATTGGTGTCAAGAGTCCAATCAACCCATTGCAGTTTAAAGACAGACAGCACTTGTCCTTGTATCAATGATGAATAATGTCTAAAAAATGGGTATTCTTAAATTTCAAACAGTATTACATTGGTTTGTTGGTGACTACAAATGGGCAATATCCATCCTACAATATCACACACACATCGTTTTCTCATTCTGCAGCTGACAGCTAGTTTATAACCTTCATTGTTTGTTTAAGTCTTCTTTCCTTTCGTTTGCCGTGATAACATGTTCATGTTGAGTGATGTATTTCCTAAATTTGTAAAGAATATTTCGAGGAAAGTGGATTTGAGGCTAGTGGTAGATGATAAGGAAATAACTGAAAGTGAATTTTATGACAGGTAGTGGAGGGATCCGCCATTAAAAGAGAAACTTGGAAATGGAGTTTTGAGGTTAACCTTTTACAGTAAATAATGATGTAAATCCAGTTGTTTCTCAACGGTTAATATTCACCTGGTTGCAACACAATTAGATGTGCTTCACCAATTTTTGATTCAATTTTGAACCTGTTTGGGAACAGGTATGTAATAAAACAATACGTACGCCCAAAATATCCTTCAAGTTGGGGGCGATGACCTACACCTAATCATGTAAAACAAGTCGATTTGACCATTGATGAACAAAAATCATATGTCTATATTAAAATGAACTATTTTTATATAAAAATTAGGTACTAAAATTACTTGACCTAATTTATACTATCCTAACTTACCTAAAGTGCCACCAGATGCCATTATATATGTTTAGTTTTACTTCAAGAACTATTGACAGCTAGGGTAGTTCCTTATAACTGAAATCAAAAAGTTGATAAGTTAAAGGTCATTAGATAAGAAACTAGACTTTGATAAAAAAAAAAACTGTGATTGAAGATTATGTAGGCCTAAGTTATGTCCTATAGAATATGACTTGCTTTATTTTTTCTCTCAATTTAGATTAGGAATTGTATAATAGGAAAAAATGAATGTGAAAATTTTCTAAGTAGATATCCATTTTGGATCCCCTAAAGCCAAAATAAATTATTTACAAAATGTATATGTGTATCCCCAACTTTTATGATCTTTAGAAACTGTTTAATCAATTTTATTCCAAGTTGGTACCCAACTGCAATGGCAGTAGTTTCATTGAAGCACATGAACCCTTTTTATTGTTACATTTCACTGGTAATAAAATACAATTTTGTATAGCAAGTGTAAAAACAAAATACAAAAATTAATGCTAGCCTACATTAAAAATATAATTAAAACAAAGGAAATAAACATATAGGTAAAACTAGAAAACTATAATAAAAAGAAATTAAATTGTTTTGTGAAAGAAAAACTTTGAAAAGGAAAAATCCTTTAGAGACTCGCTACAATGGGTAAGGGCATGGCAATTACACTGGCACCTAGCTGGATCTAGATCTTTTTTCATGTAGTCTTAGATTCCTTCTCTTCCAGCTATCCAAATCAGGTCTTTCTTGTTCTCTTACAAGCCTGATGCTACTAAAGTTATTGAAAGCTAGTGGTCTTTATGTTCTTTTCTTCATATTTTTTATTTGTATATATATTTTAAAGTGTATTTCACTTTTTCACGATACAAATTTTTAATGAAAAGTACCAAAATCACACATATAGGTTATTTATATAATGCAATTGGAATTCGAAAGTTCCACATTCACTTCTAAAATTTTCAATTTTAAACCCCATTTTAAAAAGAAACTAGTTTTAACCATGAAATGAGACATAAATATTACAAAAAACTGATATTTAACGGTTAAAAACTTTGACTACATTTTAAGCAAGGAAGTAAACATCTAATATCGATGGAAAGATCTAATTCTTGGACCTGGAAGGAAACGTGAAATCTGATTCATTAGAGTAAGTTTGTCTAAAACATTTCTTACACAGATTTATCAACCTTTTATTGTGTATATCACTACTTTCTTGATGTCAGTTAGGCCATAACATGCCTCATAGATATGTACTATAAATTAAAAATTGTCTACTAGCTTCAGTCATGTCAGTGTCTCAGACTTGGCGGACTTCGAAACTGTATGTACATATATGAAGGAGCATCCACGTGCTATGCTCACATTGATGACTCGGCCCTGCCAGAATTTGAAACTATACAAATATCACATTTCCTTGTGAGGTCAGGGTTTGAAATTACTTTTATGACAATAACTTTGTTATTTGTCATCGTAAAGAGATAGGGTTGATACCATTACATGCAGAATGTAAATCTGCAATTTTTTATGTAATTTAGTGTTTTCTCTATATTTTAATATTTTACTTTAAATTAAATTGTCCATTATTGAATGTCAAGGATAGAATGATTAGTGTAATATCAATAATAAATTCTTTATTCCACACATAGCATAATGCATACAATATGCTTTTGTGGAAGCATTTTATTATAAGTGGAAGCAATTTATTATAAGTGGAAGCTCAGTGGTAGTCTAAAGGACAAACAAAGATTAAAAAGTTTAAAAAAGTATACAGCATTTTATTTTTTTGGAAGCAATTTATTATAAGTGGAAGCTCAGTGGTAGTCTAAAGGACAAACAAAGATTAAAAAGTTTAAAAAAGTATACAGGGGCGTGATGTAAAAATTATTGAAAACAACACCATTATAAATAACTCTAATAATAACTGTAAAAGCTGCCAATTGATTGCCTAAAATTATCAATACTTATAATTAACTAAACAACACAACTTTCAGCATAAAATCATTTTATTTGTGCAACACAAATACAAGAAGACATTTCAATAACTAAGTCATTGTCAGTAGGGTTTGTGTGCATCTAGCAGCTGAGGATTTTGAATTAATCATTGAAACGTCTTATATTTGTGTTGCACAAATAAAGTGATTTTTTGTGTTTTTACATTCATTTGATTATTGAAGTTTCCACAAGTAGGCTATAGCTCATTACAGTTGATTAATAATTCTAAATACAGATAGGCTACTTTAAATAATTTTTATGTAGCCTAAATGTTTCAGTGAATATTGGTATTACTTCAAATAGCAAATATTATTCCAAGCGTATACAGTAATTAATTTTGTAAAACCAACAGGTTATTAAGTTCTTTTCTGATATCCTCCTGCCAACTCTCTACCGTTGTTTTTGTTATAATCTCCCCAATATAACTTATAATTTTGATAGCCTATATAAAACTTAAACAAACATTCTGAAATGACATTATGATCCAGTAGTGATGTGTCAGATTATGTTAGGTTAGGTTAAGTTAGCACATAATTTTTTTTTATAAAATAGCAACATTTTGGAAAAACCAATACACATGCAATTTTTAGATCTTGTTAGTTCATATACTTTAAATATGGTTGATGATAACTCCATATTTAAGCAACTCGATGACATGAATGATGAGAGGAAAGAAGAGTATACGTGGATTAGATACTGATTATTTTATTTTGCACGACTACTTATCATCTCTATCATTGGTTTCTAGATAGTAGATCATCACATTTACAATGTTATGATGGTGGAAGGTGAATAAAGAAAATAAAGATTGGAAAGGGGATAACGGAAATGAACCGCTCAGAAATCAATATTTTAGATGGAAAGAAGTAGAACCAAAAACTATACTTAAACTTGTTAATCAGCTTAGTTCATCTCATCAATTAATTCAGTAACTGCAGTTAGCTAGGACTTTACATAACCTATTTGAATGTGTACTCAACTTTTAATTTTTGATTTTTACGGTGAAAAAGTAAAAAGTTCTATTAAATTTTCTTTTTCAAAGTAAAGTTTATACTAAATAGATTTCACAATTTTTATTTATTTCTTCTTACGATAAATGTTATAATGCTAAAAGAGGTGTTTATGATTTGTCCAACTAAGGTTTGTACTAAATGAATAAGGTACACTTTTTGATCTAATCTTTAGATTGATGTAGACTACTAAACTAGTACCAAAAAATCTGAAAAATACATTGGGGTAACATCTTGATGTTTTAATATATTATTTCTAAATCATACAAAAAATATCATAGGCCTAAATGAATATGAAAAAAAGCAGAAAACAATTTTTTGGTAATACTATGGGAAAACACAAAGTTGTGATTGGGGGCTATTTCAAAAAATTTGTGTTTAATGTACAGTATATGAAATTTGTATTTCAAAAAATGTTTACTTATTTTGAAATAACAAATTTTTTTGATTTGGAATACTTTTTCATTGAAAAATTACAAATTGAAAAGTACGAAATGCAAGTGTGTATGTTATGTACACATAAAAATAGGAATTCATAGATAGGTCTACTCATCTGAGCATAGTCAAAAAATAATTATGTTTAATATCTGTGTTGAGATATCATGCACTAGACATATGGAATGGAATTAGGTGTGGCTAGATACATATATTATACATAGCCACTTAGCCAAAACCTATTTGTGATGATTCTTTTAAAGTCCATTAACCCGGTAAATAACAAAAACAACATTGTATGAAAAAATATATTTCAATATTAACGTCTTATAAGACATGTAATGAATATGCATTTGTGTTGATATTAAGTACTACTTTTCAAGTTACGAATTCCCATTGCTATGTGTACATAACTTGTGCAGTTCAACTTTTCAGTGAAAAATTTTATTTCGCATAAAAACTTTATATTATTATTTAATTTTATTATTTTAAATTAAGATTTGTAGTCAACTAATGGTCATTTTTTACAAAGCTAGATTTTTGATGATTTTTTTAAAAATCATAAATTCTACATATCTTATTTAGGCCTATTAATAATAAAATAAATTTTCAAAACGGAACCAACTTTTTCACAGAAAAATCACAATTTCAAAACTACAGAATTCAATGCATATTTATAGATCAGCGAAGTGGAAGCAACGTTAAGCGCAGTTAGTACTTGGATGGATGGAATGGCCGCTTGGGAACACCACGTGCTGTTGGCACAATTTCTTCTTTTTATTCAAAATTTCAGGTGGAGTTTGATAACGATTTGATTATATATGGTCATCTAGTAATTAACAATTATATAACGTTATCCATGGGCGTCATCACCAGTTCATTATTGGGGGGGGGACATATGCCGGGGGTCTGGGGGTATGGAGTTTTTTTAAAATTAAACTTCTCAAAACATTGTTTTAATGCATTTATTTATGCGTTTGTAACAGAAATGTAATGTTAAAAACCCTAGTAAAGACAAAGCCCGATGTTTACTTTTTAAGGTTTTAAGTAAATCATTCGGTTTTAGCAAAAATATTTTTACATCTCAAATATTGAGGGGGACGCGTCCCCCCCGGCGATGACGCCCATGTCGTTATCATGCAAATACATTTTTCGGTGAAAAAGTTAGCCCCACGTTAAAAACTTAATTTATTATTAAGAAATAAGGTATGTAGACATGACTTTAAAAAATCGCCAAAAATACCAGTATCTATCTTTGTAAATAACTACCAAACAAATTACACAAATTTTTGAAACTAATCACAATTTTGACTTATCCCACATTACCCCATTTTTATAACAACTAGTAATGGAATATAACACAATCTAACATAAATGGATCTAATTTAATGATTTGGCAAGAGGTTCTTTAATAATATTTTATGCCAATTGCAGGCATGACTCCTCAATAGAACACCTTAATAAATTAGGCCTATTTAATTGTATCATGTCTGGAAATTTAAGATTTGCTGTTATAAATTGTATTGGGAGTGAATTGCTTTTATCTTACTAAAATTGAAAAATACAAATTAAATTATTATTTTCAAAGAACGGTTATTGAAACTAGGGCAAAGGCCTAAGGTTTATACGTACTGAAAACAAAAAGCTAGGCAAGATTGCATTTGGATAATTATCTACATTTCCTTTACGGTTGTACACCTAAAATTATTTTTAAATATATACATTTGTAATCGGCGAGGCCTGTGATTAAAATAAATACCTACATATTCCTATTACGTAATCGACCAACATGTTTTTGATTCCCGGCCTATACACAAAAGTTATTGACAAGATCCTACCTGTAAAACTTCCATCTACAAACATACATAAGATAATTTTCGAAATCGAACAATAAGTTTGTTATTATAAATTACGAAACTTATCTATATATTACAAACTGAAAATTATATATTATGTCTAAACAAACCTAGTTGAAAACACCCAATTAAAGAACACTACACAGTACACACTAATGACACTATCATGCCGGTGAAAATATAGTTCTAAAGAGGAAACGGACGAACAACTAGACAGACACAACAGAAATAGAAGCAAGAAAGAGATAACATACCACTCTGTTGAATGTCGATTTGTCGATGCTTTGGAGGTTGCGTTTGCTCAGGTTAGGTAATAATCAAAGTAACCAACAGGTGGGCACATAAATATGCATTCAAACAAATATGTAGTTGTGACCTAGGTCACGCAAAATCTTAACCATATGTTATTACATAAATTGTTAAATTTTTCTTCTTATTTTCTATTTCCAAAAAATGACTCGAATAGTTTCCTATGGCAACAAATATTGTTATTTTTATAATTCAAAATAGTTAGGCCCTATGTTCTAAATTGAATCAATGAAGCTGAAACAGAAGGAATAGGGAAAATTTATTGTTCAATTACACGTAAGTCAATATTTATGATTAATAACAATAAAGTAAATTTGGTAATTAATAAATAAATACCTACGGTTTATAAAAAATGAAAATGATCAATTATGTGTAGGCTTAAAATATTGCAAATGGTCAATATTTTAGAACATAAAAATTACTTTTGTATTGGGTATATTTGTATATCAAATTTTATTTAAAAAGAAACAATTTAAATTTAGTAAAAGTCTGTCTACAGTATATATATTATAAACTTTATTTTTAAAACCAGAAATATAATTTGATAAGATAACCAAGATAGATGTTTTGGTAGCCAATGGCCTAAATAATGTCCTTTTTACATGTAGGCCTACCATAATGTATATATAACAATAAAAATTTCAATTCTACCAGATAAAATAAGAACTTATGATAATATATTAAGTTTTTCTGTTGTTGTTGTTTAATGGCAAAAATCTTTTGCTCATATAATCATATAAAAAAACAGAAAGAATATAAAAATAAAGGCCCCTTATTACTCGAAAACTCTAATAGCATCAGGATCGGAAGAGAACAAGATTTGATCAAGAGGAAGATGAAAGAGAAGGATCTAACCCAAACGTGTATGAAAAAGTTGTAGATCCAGCTAGGCTCCCTAGGTATAGATTATACGCTTTAACAAATTTGATAAAAATCATTAGAGTCTATTTTGCAGAAAATAAAAAAATTCTAATTTAGTATTACACCAGATATCATTATATTTTGAATTATCATCAAAATCCAAAATAAATTTTGTTTGAAATCAGTCTACATATTTATATTGACAATAATAATTTGAATTTGCCCCTAACCACAATCACTGGAACTTAATAAAACACAATTATCTGATTGATTGTTCTTTATTAATTATATCCACTTAATGCCCTGATGTACATTTCAATAACATGGTTATCATCATCGGAGGGTCTTGCTTATAAACTAAATCTAACTTTATCAGATTTAGTTTATAAGCAAGACCCTCCGATGATGATAACCATGTTATCGAAATGTACATCAGGGCATGAAGTGGATATAATTAATAAAGAACAATCAATCAGATAATTGTGTTTTATTAAGTTCCAGTGATTGTGGTTAAGGGCAAATTCAAATTATTATTGTGAATTTCACCACAGTGCTCAACAAGATTGTATATCTATATTTATATTGATCTATATAATAGTTCACAGAAAACTCGAAATTGATATTTCTGTGAAAAATTTAATATAATTCTTTGACCCATGAAAACAGCAGCTATAATAGCCAACTTGAGTCTGCTGGGAGAATCCAGCCTGCTGTTTTGAGATTTCTAAAAGACTTTTTTCTCAAGCTTAAGGCCACCAATGTTAAAGCTAACATGTCTATGATTTGATAATAATGGTTCTAGGGAGACATTCCAATAAGCACAACTATACTTCTAGGATAATATGGGACTGTCAAGTAGCCCTGAAAATCCTGGAAAAAACCAACAAAGTAATACCCGGTTCATCAGAGTATTGAGGGTAATGAAGAGGTAAACAGGTGTGTTAAAAAATTACTGAATGCCCCTTCATTGATCCAAAACTAGTCCCAGGAGTATCCTATACTGTAGTACACAGGTGTATCTCCCAATGGGTTTAAAGGAACACCAGAAGTTTTGGAAAAGAATGAAGGATAATGTACACTTTAAGAGGATGTTAAAGGATCTGTTAAAATTCCACTCTGAAGAGGCCCTTAGGCTGAACAGTTGATCTGCGAAGAGTGACTGGTGTCACTGACTTAATTTTCTATAGTCATATACACAAAATGGGATTATCCACACCAGACCTTTTGTGTAGGATGTGGTGCAGCTGTAGAAATGGTTCAACACATAGTTTTTGACTGCCCAGTTCTGAACAGGAACCGATTTGAATCCCTAGATATTATATGTAGTCAACATCATCTGAAGCAACTCAGTTTTCAAAAATCTGAGACTGGATTGATAAGGTAGGTCCTATGACTGAGGGTGCACAATAAAGTTATATAACTGAAAGGCATAACCAGGACAGTGAATCTTTGGCCTCCTATCAATATAAATAAAATATCCACTCCAGTGCCTTCATAACTCTTTCCACCTTGACAACTATCCTCTTGACATTTTCAAATATCCTCATGTTGTTTTCAAAGATTAAATAACACTTCTTTCCCACAATGTTTAGATCACCTACCAGGATAATCAGTTGTAAATAAAATTATAAATTAAATGTTAGATTTTTAAAGACTAAAATAAATTAAACAAAAATATTTTTATGTTGCATAAAGGCAAAAAACCTTTCGGTCACCATCACCTTAAGTAAAAAAAAAAAGAAAGAAAAAACATAAAATAAAGGTGCCCAAGCCCTCGAATACTCTAATAGCATCAGGAATGAAAATGAAGAACAAGAGTAGATCAAGACAGACCAGATAGAAAAATGAAAGAGAGGGATCTAAACTAATGCCAAGCCCATACCATACTCACTATAATGAGTGGCTGAGGGATAAAAAATAAATAAACAAAAATAAGTGTACAAATGAGGTAGTTCTGAACTTTATCTCCACTCTGTACCACTAAAATTCTCTTTGATATTATATTTTATAAAACGTAGACTCTTGTGCTTTATATAGTAACCAAAAACAAGCTGTTTGAATAATTCATATGGTGATAGTAACACTTATAAACAGAGTTAGCTTTACCGTCTAGATCAAGACGATTGATCGTAAGAAATCTTGAGCGAAACTATTGCCAGTTGTAGTAGTGGGGTAAGATTATAATATTTCTGGAATAATTTAGTAGTAGCCTATTCATTTCAAATTTTATATGCAGGTTTGAATCATTGTGCTTAACATACATATACAAAATTATAACACCTTCAGAGACTCGCGTATACGCGTATAGTGAATGTGAGTGGTAATTACAAGGGGCCTTAGTTGGATCTACACTGTTTTAATGTTTTTTCTTGGCGATGATGAACATGAGGTTTCTTGCCTAATGACACCTAAAAATGTATTAAAAGGTGTTCAGTTTATATACTTTGTTTTTCATTTCATAAACACATTGTGTTGTATTTTTGGTTGAATTTCAATAAAAATATAAAATACATAACATACAAACTGTGTAATTTAAAGTAATAAAATGTTGATAACAATTTTATGTTATATTTGGTTTAAGCACCATGGAACCCTTTGATGAAGAAATTAAAAAGGACTTCCTGGATGACCGTATGCTCCGAGACACCCTGGTTTCAATATTCTTTCTCGTTCTGCTAGGTGAGTAACCAGCCATTCAGGTATAATGAGGAAAGAGGTAGCTGATTATCTACTAATTAGCGTAAATTTAACTTTTATTGAGCAAACTAATGGCCATTGAGTAATGAGAATGAATTCTGAACTAATTAATGCAAATCCATCCATTGGGGAAGAAATACAAATAGTTCTCTAAGGTGGTCTGAACACCAGGGGGATATGATAGATATCTTCAGCTCGTAAGCAATTTAATTATTTTACAAGATAGGTTTTAAATGGGGCTGCATAGTGTTAAATTAATAATAGTGTAAATAAATTGCATATTTTAGGTATCACTCCTCCACATTCAAACAGTTCTACAGTGGCTAAACAGGTCTAAACCAGTATGATGACGACATTTATTATAAGATTTATGTATATACATGTGACCCAGCCAAGGAGCCCACCAAACCAAAACTATAATAAGTATAAATTAGGATGTAAAGGAATTCTAAATAATAAAATATGAATTGGCACTTGCGATTTTGTTGAGCAGTGCAAGATTACGTAGAAGGGGAGGAGAGACAAGGAGTGGAGGGCTTGAACCAGCGAGAGGGAGTCTGTTCCGAGAGCCGCGAGAAGGAAGACCGCTACGGGACGAGGTCAGTCCATTTCTGGCCACGTGCTAGCTAAATTAAACGGTATGTTTTTCGGCCACTATTAAGGTTTTATCTTGCCGTTATGTATTTTTAATAAATTATAATAATTCTGTAATCTAATTCGGCGCTCAAATAAAATATAACATTAAATTTCACTTGCGTTTCGTGCGTTCATTAGCGCCCTAACCCGACTCCTTGGCCCATCCTGACAAGATTCGGCTAAAGTGTACGCAGTCTCCAGCCAGCCGGAGCTTCCAGCTGGTCAAAAGAAGTGGAGACGGTCACATACAGTATCAAGTGACACGCTCTGCCTTATCTCTTGCTCAGTATCATTTGATAATTATAATTGCCAAGATTTCTTAGAGGTTGAATCACTAGTGAAGATTTAGGTTTCTTAATTTATTCATTACTTTCGTAAAAATGATGCTTGAACTTAAAACAAAATATGTTATTATTTGTTTCATTTATAATTAAAGGGTTTAGTAGCCAAAAAGTGGGACACCATGATTTTTGAAGGAAAGGTGTCACAAGTAGCAATATGAAATGAACATTTTCAGACATACTCTTTCAATTTTCCTTCGTTCTCTCTCCTCGTTGTTCAAAGGCAAAAACCTCTGTCACCAAAACCTTATAAAATAAGGAATAAAAGAACAAAGTCCCCTAGCCCTCGATTACTCTAATAGTGCCAGAGTCGCAAGAGGTGGTCTAGAAAGACCTAATAGAAAATATGAAAGAGAGGATCTAATCCAAAACTGTATGATAAAGTTGTTCATGATCCCTAGGGATTGCCACACCTGTACCATAAGTGATCCTCTAAGGACAATTTTCCTATGTGATGAGAGAGTTCTCTTGCAACTACCAAGCATTTATTAAATATATAGATACACTTATTACTTACTTCTTTTGTTCCTACAATAACCAATACATCTTTTACTCTTGATGCAACTAATGAACTGACTTGGAAAATGTCTCTTACCTACAGATTGTATCATCTGAAGATAAAAACTACACTATCATTCTGACGTAGAGTCCGTAGTTTTTTAATGAAACATCTATTCAATATTTTATTTATAAGATAATTTTATTTTTCTAAATGTTTTAATTATTAATTACTACAGGGTTTCTGGCAGTGGAAATCCTGGAATGGACCCGTTTCGGATCTTACTTTAAAATTCCTTCAGTCACACAACGCAGATGTTTCCGTGATATTATTTATGGTTATTCTTCACATAACGGTAAACACAATATGTATTAATTTATACTTTAAAAAAAAAAAGTTATAATTATTAGTACTAACATGTTTTCAAGGATAAAATAAAGCAAAGGCTTAAAGTTTCAAATATTTAATAGTATAAATGAGCTACAATTGTTTCGCCTTGCGGCATCGTCGGGCAACTTGTCGAAGGCGAAACAATTGTAGCTCATTTATATTATTAAAATATTTGAAACTTTAAGCCTTTGCTTTATTTTATCCTTGAATATGGAGTTTCAACAAGAAATATCTGCTATTACATTAAAGCTAACATGTTTTGTTATAACTATACGTCAGTTGTGATATGTGTTTTGCACAGTATATATTCGTTGTATGTGTGACAACTCAAATGTTTACTACGGTATTGCTCTTATTTGTATGCCAAATGAGGCTATATACATTGTTATTATTGTCATGTCTACATGCACCTCAGATATGAGTTATCTGTTTGTGATAATTCTTTAGAGTCAGACAAAATTTTCAAATAAAAAAAAATACTATAATAATTTGTAATTTGAAAGTTTAGATAATTGTGTTGAATTTCTTTTAAGAAATTATTTTAAAACTACCTAGTGTTTACATTTTAAACTTTTCATTATCCTTTAAATAAAATAAAACCAGAATGGTGTCGCTCAGCACCAACATGGATAATCCAATACTTCAATACCCAATTCATATACCGTACTAAACTATTTGAATGTGATGTTTACTATTCTGGCTTGAAATTGTTCAATAAACTGCCACAGTATTTAACAGAGTTACTTGTCTCAGTGGGCATTTTATTTGGTTACAGAATACTTGGAGCTATAAAATTATTATGTAAAATGTGTCTGTGTTATTCATTGTTGTTTTATGTTTATATTTATTTATATACTGTTTACTGTGTTTTATTTATATAAAATTCTCTTCAATTTAACTTATGAATATTCAAGTGTGTACTGCAACCTAGCTGCATATACCTACTTAACACATTCAGTGCGGATAGAGCTCATGAACTCCAAGCTGGTCTTGCCAGCCGATCGTGTGGAGTTCATGAGCTCCAAAGTCTAATGTTGTATTCAAAGGAATACTGTGTCTCAGCCTCTGGAAATAAATTAATGAAACTACATTTCGAGTTTGTCTATTCCCTTATAACACTATGGTCAGTTTCCGGTTCCCGCCCCTCGATGGTGCGAGGGGAGGCGTTTCCATGGCGCTCGCTGTCAAATTGTTTACCAACACAATCTCTTATCTAGAATGTTTACGTTTCTAGAAGGAAATAATTGCTTATTTTAGATGTTTCTGAAGAAGATTTGTTTTTGTTTTGTTGACTCATTAGTCTTTTGATGTTTCAGTCTTCAGTCTGTTCCGTTAGTTGGTTTCGAGTTTGCTCTCGTCATATTCTCATTTCGTACACATTTATTTATTATTCATTGTGATTACTTATATTTTATTAATTACTTTTTATTACTAAATACATATTTTAATCTACACATAGTTCGAGTGAATAGTATGGTTCAGTCGCATGGGATTGTGGTGCGTGTTGCGTCGTGGCAGGCACCTACTACTATTGCGCCAAGCCAAAACTGCGAGTAGAGTTGTTGAACTCCAAAAATTTATCGGAACTAATTACAGGTAAGGACCATCCAAATATTTTTTTTAACACTCAAACATTGTTTCTACATGTATAACCTATGTTTTTAGTGAAAACAAATTTTTTAGGTCCTGGGTCAACCTTATATCATCTATACCGCACTGAATGTGTTAAGCAATAAATACAAATTTAAAAAACATATTTTTAATGGTTTAAATTTTGTTTTGAAATGGCTAGTTAAGTATATGTTTTTTCCATTTATGTACAGGTCCGGCAACATGGAAATTATGCTTTCCAGAGAGTACAGGAGAAAACCAAAGCCCTATCAATATTGATACAAAGTGCAGCCTGGTGGTGAATCCATGTACTTCATTAAAGGCAGATCATTGGGATACTTTACCTCTCATGATGACTCTGCAGAATAGTGGACATACAGGTTAGTGGCAATAATCTCCAGTGAGTATTGCAATCCCACATCTAGTCTTGGGTTAGGGCCCCTCTCTTTCATCTTTCCTACCAACTCTTGTTCTCTAACAACCCTGATGTCATTAGCATGTTTGAAAGCTAGGAGTCTCTATTTTATCCAACACAGTAGAGCATCAATTATACAAATTAGTTGGGGATAGACTCTCAAATAGTCAATTGCCTGTTTGAACTAACCATTTTTTGCCACTTTTCCCATGTTTTTGAAGTCAAAGTATATCCTGACCGTTGTTCGACTTCAATCGCTTTTAAATCTCTCGTAACACTTCTAAACAGTCTTAAAAGTCACAACATTATCACTGTACACTGATTTTAACATTTCATGAGCTACTTTGGCACTTTATTAGAACTTATACAAAATATAATTTTTAAAAAAATATAAATAAATGTACAACATCATATGTGGGCTGCCAACAAATTTTATAATTATTTTTAAATTACTAATATTATCAGTAAAAAATTTGCTAAAAACATGGCGACAGAAGAACGTTCCTGTTCCATTTAAAAAGTATTTAGCACCAAAAATATTAGTTCAATAGTTCCTTTTAAAAAAAAATGAAAATGAACTTTGGGAAATAATATATATTTTAAGTAAATCGTATTTTGTTTAAATCAAGTTTTTAATAATGCAAAGGATAGTTTTTTGTGTGTCAATTATTCCTAAAACATTTTTCTTTTACTTGTGATTTATGCGCATAGGTTTGGGTCATTAATCTTCACATTTCAACTAAAATGTTAACAAAATCGGTAATGGCAATTTTGAGAAATTACATCTTTTATAAGACTATAAGCTATTAAGCACTATGTAACATTGTGTTAATTAGTTACATTTTCGTTTGTACTGAACCTAGTGATGCTGATGGCAGAATGGAGCTCTGACTGTACTCCAACCCTTACTGGAGGACCACTAGGTGACGCTATCTATAAATTCAGCTGTGCTTCATTCCGTTGGGGACCTAATAATGATGAAGGCAGTGAACACACAATTGATAACAATCGTTACTGTTTAGAAGTACAGATATGTAACACCAGAGTGATAACTAACAAAGATAACGGCAGCTTTAATGATAACGATATTGCCATTGTTAGCTTCTTGTACAATGTAAGTTGAACTGTTGATAAATTATTGTGTATTTAATTAATTTACATTCCTTAACTTTATGTTCAACAAAAAGTATCTATTTCAGATGTTACATAAATGCATAAATTATATAACTACATAAAATCTAAAGAAAAACTTTAGGAGATTAAAAAATGCTGGTAATTGATGTAATTATTATGGTTGCTATGATGAAATTTATACCGGTGGTAAGTTGGCAAGCATGTTTTATACACTTTAACAGTGTTTTTATTATGAAGACCTACTTTATTGTGAACTTTTATTATGAAGACCTTTATTATGAACTCATTGGTTGCTATCCAAAAACCTTTATGCACTGACTTAGTGCTTTGAATATTCCAAACAAGCCAATAATTTTATCAATCATATGCAAACTGAAAAGACTGGATTACTACTCAGTAAAATTGAAACAATAATAAAGGCATGTGCTCGTTGATCTTGATTGAAATCATCTTATTATTTTTTACAACAAAATCGCTACACCATTAAGTTAAGAGACTAGCGAATCTTATGGCATATGGTAAAGAGCTGTCAAAACATTAAGCAGGTAGAGTTATATTTGACTGCAGAGAGAGGATACTTCTATCATTTAATTCAAATAAATATGTTATTTTCACTTTCACAATATATTTTTATAGGTGTATGTAATTTCTGAGTCAAAGAAAAATTTACTATCCAACAAAAATGATAAAAGTTTTCTACCAGTAAAAAGGTGAGTAAACAAATAAATAATACATATCACTATAGCAACTGCAACAATGACATCTATTGCAATATTTTAATTTCCTAGAGTTTTTCTGTAGATTCATGCAGTTTTATGTAATTTGTGTGCTTCAATAAATGTTTAATGTTAAATTAAAATGATGAGTTTTCTAGGATCAACCTGTATTTTTCAAATTCTATTTTAATATGTGTATATATTTTGTTGGTTTTATTAAATTATGTTTCTTACACATTTTACTTTATTACATACATGTAGAGAAAATTAAATGATAGAAAAATAAATTGATGTTGAAATATGGTTTTTGGAATAATGTCTGTCCACTGCTCTACACTGATTTTGCTAATGTAAAAGTGAATACTTGTCCTAACTATATCTGATTTAATAAAATTTGGTTCATGAGTACATTTGATAGTGCCCAACAACATCTAATTATAGAGAATTTTTTTTTTTTGTAATCAATAAAGATGGTCCAGTGGAAGCTTCAATAAATAAGGAAGAGCGTGGGAAAGGAGTTTATTTCATGTATTTAGGTAACTTGTAATAAGAATTTGAATGTTTGAGAAGTAGATTAAAATCTTTACTTGTTTCAGATAACAGACAGAGACAACCCTTATCTTGATTATATTATAAATAACCTCAAAAAAATTAAATGCCCATCACAACCAGTCTGGATTCCACCATTTCCTCTTAAATGGTTAAAGAAAACATTTTCTTCGTGTTATTATGCCTATAGTGGATCTTTAACTCATCCTCCATGTTCAGAAGGTGTAACTTGGATTATTTTTCCTGAGGCTGTTTCCATTTCAGCTGAACAGGTATAATGTTTTATGGATAATAACGGCTACATAGTTTTACAATTAAAATAAGTATTCATGTTATACCTACTAAGTTTTATTAGAAACAATAATTTTTATAAACATTCATTGAGCCCTGAACAAATTTAATTATTAGTACCTAGAAGACAAAGCTTTGCTCGGATAAAGAGTTTGAAGTACAGTATGGCCCAAAACAAACAATACAGATAATTTATTTTATAACTATTTTTTATTAATGACAATTATCTCTGTAATTACATACTAAAGATACAGAGAACTAACATTTAATGTTTTTGTTAACAAACATATTCAGTGTGTTTTCCATTACATTCTACGCCGAACTCATAAGTCTTCAAACACGTCTCTGAAAAGTTACAGTTGCTACTATCTTCTCAAGCAGTTCACCAATGGTTGCTCTCTAAAAATCACTTCTTTTAGCATTCCCCAAACATAAACATCAATGTGTTGTTAATTAATAAGTTGCATAGAGGGATATGGAATATCTGTTCTATGGGATATCACACAGGTATACATCAACCGAATGGCAAGTAGGTCCCATCCTGGTGGGCTCGAAGAAGTAGATTTTGTGCTTGGCAGAATCTTATCACTTGTACTCTTTTTTTTAATTACAGTCAGCTGATTTTATTTATTGGAAGCATTTTAACTCATTTGTAGTTAGAGAAATAAAGAAACAAATTATGTTGACAAATCTATTTGATATATTTGTATTAATTTTAGATTTTAAAAAATTAATTCATTTAAAATTTTTTGTCTCTAGGCTTATATTAAAATATATTTCAGTGTTAGAAAAAAAAAAAAAATACATTAAAACTTATAATTTAACTTACTTTTTCTTACAGGTCGGACGATTCCGAAAGCTCCGAAGTCACGATGGTGAACTAATTTTGACCAATACTCGTCCCGTTCAACTTATGAATTCAAGAAGTGTATTTTACTATGACTAATTTTTGGCTTTCATATTTGTTTATAATTCATTTTAGTAAAATTTATATATTCATAAATCAATTGTATACATGTAAAAATTATAATAAGTTTAATCAATTATGTCAAAATTAAATGTGATCGATTTTGTATTTGATGAGGTTATTATTTGGATTTGTCTTAAATACAACTTACAGAAGCTTGCTTAAAAAAATATATATTATTTTCCCTTAAATCTGTTAAGCTACTAAGCTAAATTGCATAAAGCAAAATATGTTGCTAATCGAACGCCATCAACCAGTTTCAAATCTCTATAGCTTGATCAGGGATAAGTGTACTTGTATATAACTTATGAAAAACCAAACACACTTATCAATAAAATAATGCCTTCATTCCCCCTTTTGACTCAATTTTGAACAAAGATGAAATTATCATCAGAAAAATAAAAGAGCTTAAAAAGCAATGAAAACACAGATATGAAATTGTTGGATTGGTTGACCAACATTATTATTTTTCAATTCCTTTTAAAAGCAGAGAAAATTTAATGCAATTCATGTGCAGAGGTGGGTGTCCATTTATTCAGTTTTGAAAGTGTCCGAAACAATGTTCTTTTTAAAACACAAACATAAAATTTATTTGTTTTACTTACAAAATAAATTACTAAATTATTATGACACATTTAACACGTTGGCTGCCGTGAATAACCTATTAGCTTACTCACTTATGCAGCTATATTCACTGCCCATGAGAAACAAGTAGGCTATAAGTACTCAGCTTGAGCTTGAGTTTCAAACAATGATAGAAAAAATATAGAACCCTCGATTTTTCAATCCCTGCTTTATTTTTCGAGCCTGGCTTGATTTTTCAAGCTCGGCACGGTTTTCCGAACAGGTCTTGCTTTAACGGACCTGGCTTGGATTCCGAACAAGACACAAACTTATGGAATTATATTACAACAAACACAATAAAATGTGAACTATTAAAAGAGAGAAAAAAAACTATCAAAATTAATATTAAAAATGAAACGAAATACACGGATATAATATTTTTATAATTGTCACCCATCTCATAAGAGAAAACAAATTTTTATTACCATTTGTTGTGAGTTATTAAAGTTATAACAGGAAGTTACCAGAAGAAAGGAAGGAAGTTTTGCCTTAGTGGTGGCCCCACTTGTATATTTCAAATGTGACGACTAAATGTCATCACGCATCATTGACGACAGACAAAACCAAAATGTTTCCGATTTATAATAGATTTATAACAACAGCCATATAAGAAAATCCGATATCAAAATTATAACTTGTAGAAAAATGGAATTTATTTGCATAATGTTAAATTTCAAGAAAACAGGGAAATTTATAATTCACATCGTTTATCCAAATAGTACATGTTATTAAATAATAATGTCAAATTGGTTACAGGGGAGCTTTTATAAAACCAAAAAAATTGATGAAAAAGTTAAACTACCGAGTATGAAATGCAGTACCGGTATATGATTTTACACATAACATAAATACATAACAAATAATTCAAAATATAATGTTTGGTTGTCGTGATTCCGAATAGTGATTATAATAAACAATTATTTCACTTACATAATGCTACATAATGAAGAAAACCATCCTGAAAATACAGTGGAAGATACACTACTAAACGTGAATAGAATAATAGTTTTTCTTCCTTTTTAATAAGGCTAAGATTTTATGTCTTTAATGGGGAAAATATTAAACTTCTGTATGTACAAATTTGAGAATAGTTTTATTTTTTCACATTTAAAAATGTCAAAATTATCTTGTATGTGGCTGACCATCTTAAAAATAATTAGCTTGAGATAGGGTTTATGAGATACCTAAGAAAGGGAACATAATGAGTGTACTTAAAACTAATTATTTTAAATGAAGAGTAACGAAACTGGAATAAAGAAAATAAAGAGTTAAGAATCACCATGTTAAGGAAAACTAAAAACAATACTATGTCAAGCTATCAGAATAAAAACCATTTATAAGATAACATTAAAGTAGCTATAAATTAAACTACTCTAAGCAATGTAAAATTTTAATTATCCTTTCAAAGAATTATTACCGCATGACACATACAAATTAAGAATCCATTGTATTATCAAATTAGTTATTTAACATAACTCCACAACTATCAATTAGAATATATAAAATTAGAATAAATAAACGGTAAGTCTGTATTATTTAATATATCAATATTCGGAATGGCGACTAAAAAATGTTATAATATAAAATTCCTTGATAAAGTTAAATTAACCCACATGAGTCAGATCCCTTTTATCATTTTTTTTATAAATTGACATAAGTAATAGCATATTTCAACCAATGAGAATTTAAATATTCATCAAAATTTTCTCTGTGGGCTTTGCTATCCAAATGATATTTCTTTTCATTATCATTATTAGGAAAACTCATTTTACATACTGTACACTTCCAAGTAGGATTTTTTATGCCCAATTTATGAGGTTTTCCCTGATAACCATGCTGTAATAACATTTTTTTATGACCCGATGACAATTTTAAATGAAATTCTTTATCCTTAAGATCATAGGTTTTATCACAAACTACGCAGTAAAAGAGTCTTTTAGACTTCTCAACATGTAGTTTTGATTTTGCGTGAGATTCTTTTTTTTCTGTTTCACACAAATAACAATAGTTGTCTGTTACAACTATCATTTTCCATTCCAAGTACTCCTCAAAATCTTTGTAGATATGAGCAATATAACGTGTTGTTGTACCAATAATATCAAGTGGCCTTTTTGTAATTTTCGTCTGATCTTCAGTAATTACTGTAGGCAGCACTTCAATCTGTTTTTCATATTTTTGTACATTGTAAATATGATCATCAATATTACAGTGTATTTTAAGTAAATATTCAGAAGAGATTGTAATATCGCATGGCAAACATTTGTACCCTTCAGGTAGTGCTGAAATGTATTGGAAAATTATAAAATCCATATTTGCAATAAGCAAGTTTACTTCCTTGATAGTATGTTCAATCGAAGCAAGGTGGTCTAAATAGTTTTTTTTCTTTCCGCAGTTGAAGTCACAAACTTCACAAATAGTTTTACCAGCTAAAGACTCTCTGTTAAAAAGTGCATTAAACTTGTTTTCCTTCAATACAGATTGTACTAAATGAGTTTTTGAAAACAAATGAATATCTCTTCCCGTTTTGTCCATAGTAAATTTACACGTTATACAATAACTATTGCAATGGAAATTTAGATCTGTTAACAAACTTGTATGTTGTTCACCAGTTATGTGATTGTAGTAAGATTTATGAGTCATAGACTGTACCTTACATAAGTAACAATAATAAATACACAATTCCTCAATGTAATCATCTCCTTTCTTGTTTAAAAGAAGAAGGATATGTTTTCTTGATGATTCATGTTCTTCAAAAGTTTCATTATTAGATAACGATAAACCACATTTTTCACAAACAATTAGTTTCTCTGTGGATACGTTTTCATCTTCATTTCGTTCACATTTGTGATTCTCTAGTCCCCAACTTTCTGAGACAAAGAAGCAGTTCTTGCACACAATTTCCCACAGAACATCTAAAAGAGAGGAAAATGCTAAAAATAATTATAATAAGAAATTGATGATTAAAGGAAGTAGATACAAGTAGGCTACTTCTGCACAATTAATAATGATAAATATACAATTTTTATATCAAGTTTTAAATGTTGGTAGATATGATTTATTTTTAATATTTGTCATTTATTTAAAAACACAATGTTCTGTTTATCTACAATTATGCTTATTGATCTTGGTTAGTAATTCCCACATTTAAAACAAATGTACTAAAATCGGTAAGTTCTTTATGATAGCATATACAGTAGACGCTCTTTTAACCGCCACGTTCGGGACCACGGCCATGCCGGATATCCGATTTTGCCGGATAATGGAGCGTATCTAGTTTTTAATCCTCCAAGTGCTAAAAGTCGTGATCGTGATCTATTTTGCCGCGGCCACAGTGCTAAAGTCACAATCACTATTTAATTAAACAAAGTTTACTAAAATCGATATACCAATGGTATCTTTTATCCAAACTACATATATTTTATATAGTAACTCTGAGTAAAAGACGCTCTGTTCATTTTGCACAATTTTATCGATGGTCATAAGAAAAATCAATGTTAGCAATCCTGTAAAAGACAATTTGATGTTTACTGTTGATGTTTACTGCTGCGTCCCGGCAGTGAATTGTGGTTTAGTGTTTTTGTCTATATTATTTTGGTAAATACAATTTATTTTATGATTATTTAGTGTATCAGTAGTGTTTTTAGTGTAGTATTACACATATAATAATGAGTGAACTTGGCAATTCAAGTGATATTCATAACTGTTTGTGTGAAAGTGATACCACTAGTGATTAAAGCAACTCCGATGTAGGAATCAAAATGTTTGTTCCTTTTTTTTTTTGTGTATTACATATTTTATAATAACTAATTATAGTAAATATATTATATTCAAAGGTTAAATGCCAATACTTTCTAAAGACACAGTACAATACTGTAGTATAGTATCACGTCAGAAGCAGACAAACACTGGATGACTAAGAAAACGTCGCACACAGTCACTGCACTGGCGGGAAATGTCAGTTGAGGCCTGTCAGCCGCCCGAACATAATCGGAAAAAACCGACCGTGAGTGGCTCGGCTGATGCTGGTTAGTAGAAAGTGCCGGATAAAAGAGCTTCTACTGTAGCTACTTGCCCTTAGAGGCTCACTATGCAATTCCGAGGAACTCTCAGTGAATCTGGACATCTCTCATCAAGTCTTTGTTCTCTTCCGACCCTGACACTATTAGAGTATTTGAGGGCTAGGAGAATTTATTTTATGTTTTGTCCTTTCTTTTTTTATTAGGTGATGATTACCAACAGGTTTTTCACCTTTAAACAAGGAAAAAATGAGGCTTCTTGGAGGGAAATTTAATTTTAAACTTTAAAAGCAATTTTGAGACATTTGCAACGGTAGCGAGAGTATGGGTAATTGCATTGGGGTACGATTTGGGTGGTCCGTGGATCTACTTGATAATGTATAACCGGGTCCTGATCGCGTGGTAAAATTAATATAGTACACTGGGCGAATTTCAACTTAGGCTAGCCATTTTTGACGACTATTACTAGAAACTAATTAACTAAAAATAAGACAACTACACTAATACCAATGTTAATATTAACTACACTGTATTGCAAAACATGTCGGTCTAAAGCAGGGCCTAACGTAGCCGTGTATAGTTCGACTAATATTTTACGATAACCAAAAATCGCGATGCGCCCAGATATAAACCCAAGGGCCGAACGGCCCTAATCCTTTGGGTTTAGCAAGGCATGATGGAAATTTACCGCACTATAATATAATTAGGAAGATGGCTGAAGACGTCCTTAGTCACAGCTGTCTCGAGCACTACTCTCTCTTATCAGCTAGCCAGGCGGATATGTCTAGATTTGCGAAGGGGAGGGGGAGTGGTGGTAATCACCACACATTACAATTGGGACATTTCTCTAATAAAGGAATACTAGGTAGGTACTCAATATTTTTATTATATCAATTACAATTTAATATAAATTCCATTAAATTTTGGTTCAAAAAAAGCTTAAGTCGATACTGTTGGACATATAAGGCTGAGTTAAAACCTGTGAAGGTCCATCCCTTGTTTAAATTAGATCCATTTTGATCCACAAAGGAGGAAAGCCTACAAATGGTGTAACAACCCCAAAGAAAAAAGAAAAAATTCCAGATAATGGAAATATTAAAATAAGGTTCGTAAAGTTTTTTTTTTTTTTCCGTTCTGGGCTGTGAAAGCCTCCTTCAGAGGCCTCACCGGCGTCGACCTAGAGATCTTTTGCCGCCCCAAGTTCCTTTCTACACCCACTCAGTAATACCTGTCATCCTTATGAAGGAACAGATACTACCTATAGGGTTGTCTAGGATGGTTTCCATCTCTTTTCTCGGAGGGCCTAGAGAGTATAGCCTGGCTCGTCCTAACGCCTCACACTCTAAGAGAATGTGTTCTGCGGACTCTTCAGCCAAACCACATTTCCTGCAAGTATTATCTGCAGCAATCCCTGACCTGTGTAGATGTTTTCTGAGGTGACAGTGGCTCGTTAAGAGCCCAACCACCCAACTCATGTTATCCCTTCTAAGAGAGATGAGTTGTTCAGCATGTTTCTTGCTTGGTCTAAGTAGCCTCTTTGCAAGTCTACTAGTAGTTGAATTCATCCAGGCCCTATTCATCCTCTCCCGTATCCACGTATCAACCGCTGCTCTGGCATGTTCATAGGAGAATTACAGACCTATATATAAAACACTTAGATCCATTTTGATCCACAAAGGAGGTAAAAAGAAAAAATTCCAGATAGTGGAAACATTAAAATAAGTTTCCTAAAGTTAGGATGAGTACTAATTAAAAATTCAATAAACAATTAATAACAACAAATCAAAATTGTCTAAATAATCTAATCTTTTTGATTTACAAAAGGATATATTATTATTTGAATAACAGTAATTTTTTAATTAACTCCATTAAAATTACAGAAGTGTGTATATATAGTAATGTTAATATTTACCTGCATAGGAAGAATAGTCTAGTTTATTAATATCGGCATATCCACATGTTACATTTCCACTTTCTGCAATCTCAGAACCTACAAAACAAAAGAATAGATTTTACTGAGTTAAGCAGTTTAACAAATTTGAGTACCGGTACATAAAACAATTTTTTTTTATGAATAATTGAAATGTTAATGAATAACATTTGAGAATGTTACTATAATTTCACAAATTTGATTATAATTAACAAAATAAATGGAATGATAATTAAAACTTTGTTTTTCACAAAGGCCTGGCAAGAAATACAATGTAAAAACATGAAATACAAAGAAACTAAACATTAATTACTAATTAAACTCAGTAATTACTGTGTGGTATCAAATGGAAGATAATAGAAATGAATCCAATTTGAATTTACCATTGACTTGAAGTTTTCCATTTCAGAAACTGGTCCATTAACTAAGGCCCAATTGCCTCTTTCAAATTATTAGCACTGATCCTAAGTTCGATATGGGCACATATCAAACTCCTTATTTAAATCTACCGAGAAGGACAAGTGGGTTTATGGAAACTCTTTATGTTGTTTTTAGGAATCTAGGAAAGTTGCTCAAGATCAAAGCTGAGGTTTCATTAGATGAGAGAGCGGAGCAAAATAGTTGGATACCCATATATTGGGACCTACAAAAATAAAAATATCCAATTCATGAACACAGAGTTCTAAGATTGATACTGATAATAGTAAAATAATTCAATAAAAGGGCAGAACTTTAAATTTCTGATTCATTTTTAATAACAGATTTAATACATGATTCAAATCAAATAGAAAATAAGTTTAACTTACTCTGCTACAGCAGTAAAATTATTAACGTCACCACCAAGGGAACTAGTTCACCCGACTAGTTTCCCACAATCTACACGGCAAAACCTGCCAACACTAACTCAACACAACAAGCATCAATTCCCCGGCCTTAAACGGCTCTACATCGGCCAATCTCACACTACAAGACCCGCCCATGCTACTCGTCTCTGATTGGCCGACAGCTCACGTCGAGCAATTAAAAGTCCGCGGCCATAACAATGGCAATCTGCGACACAACTCCGAACCAACCTCACGTCGGGATTGGTTCGCTTCTCGGGAAAACTTAACAATGGACAGCTCATTGTCTAGGAACCAACCCGACATTGTCTGACATTGTGTGTTCTGTCATGTCTATCAGATATATCATGACAGAGCACACAACTATGTCAGACAAGCTCAAATGATGTGTTTTTATTTTTGTGTCAGTGTATGTTCTTGTGTTAAATGTGTTTTTTTAATATAATCAATGACAAGTTCTTCAAAGTGAACAAAGTAATTTTCTGATGATGGGATTACGGCCTCGAAACATGTAAGAAGCAACCAACAACGAAGTCACAAGACGGACCTAAGGTAATTAAATATTTTATTTTATTTGTGACTTGGAACCAAAAATATGCTTATCAAGTAACTGATTTGGTTAAAAAGACACCATTTCATAAAAATCTATTACTGTTGGTATATTTTTTACCTTCTCTAAAGCTTTTGACTGTAAATGTTTACATTCTATCAACAAAGATATGTAAATAGGAATTACTGTAGGGGGATGACTTAAATGGGAGCTTAGGGCATAGGTATTTATGATAGTTTAACATCCCCCCCACCCCAGCCATCAGTACACTATCTGTTAATGAAAATACAATGATTTTAATCTTCAGAGAGATTCACCTAATGATGTAGTTCTGACACTTTTATTCCTACCTTAAGTACGGAGTATGTAGGGTTACTAATCCACTGAATATAACAGAGATTTTTAGCTCCAAAATAAATCAATAAGTTAAAGTCTACCTACTCTTGTAGAGATGTATTTAAATAATACCTCTACCTACCTACTATTCCTACCTACCTACAATTCTATGTATTTTTTGGAAACCATTTTATTTATATTTTTTTCTAATGTATTAATCCCATTTTTAATCAACAAATTTATAGCCATAATACAGGGACAAAAATGACCTTCATATGGCTTAAGTTATATAACCAATGTAGGCTCTAAAAATCTGTGAGAACTATAATTTTCAGTCATCTTTTGTAAGGAATCAAAACTCCAAAAGATGAGCCTATACTAATATCTGACTTGTAATGGTTTCTACTTGATGTTATAATCGTTTTAGTATTTGATTTTAAATTGTTATTTAAATGTTATTATCGTTTTAAATATATTGTTTAAAATTGTATTCTAGTTATTTTGCATGTATTATTTTATAATGCATTCGACAAGTGTCTATTTGTGTGTCTGTGGTCGATTGTTTTATATTTATTTTCATTATTAATTGCTTGACTTGTATGTTGGAGGCACTGTAACAAATGATAGATTAATGAAACGAGAATGAGTAAACCAAAACAACTCTAATTTTCTAATAATGTTTTGAATTACCTTCAACTACATGAGAGTAAAATCTGTTATCCTTTTCAACTTCATAACTTTGGACTGTATCTTCTCTTGAACTTTCATCTTGATCATCTAAAAATTGAAATATATATAATATAAACCAATCTATCAATAACAAAAATAGTTTAAAGCTATCACAATATTTTATAAACATCTGTTTAGAAAGTAAATATAATATTGAAACCTAATGGCATTCAAGATATGTATATTTACTGCAAGTGGGATGTTGATGCAATAACAGAAAATTTTAACAGATTTAATGAGGTTTACAGATTTGCTCATGAAAACATACATGTCGCTGATGTACTGGGTGAAACAAAAGACAAAGAAACCATTAATCACAGTTTTACTTCTGATAAAGATGACTAAGATATAAAGTCAAAGGTTTATGGCTAGTAGTGAGCTGTGAGTTCAAATTAAAATACTCGGTGAATCCGAGTATTAAAATCCTCGGTTTCGTATTAAAATATTCGGACGAAATCCTCGTAACTAGGAACAAGGTAATGTGCGAGTATGAATTCGAAATAAAATCCTCGGACAATGATATTCGTTAGTGTTGAAATGAAATGAAATGAAATGAAAAAATGCTTTATTTCACAACAAAAATATTCCATTACAATATTTGTTAAATTTTATATTACTAAACTTGTTCCAAACCATAAACTTAAAATATTTATAATTGCATTTTAAAAGCATAGCTGATTAGGCTGTCTGCTTGGTTGGGTAGAAATTTTCAAACACAATCACATATTACATCAAAGAAATTAACACATTACACACATTTGATGATCTTAATAAGAAACAAATAACTTTAGAAAACATGTATTTAAAAACAAATCTGGACTACCAATATTTGCATCAAAATTAAATCTTAAAAAAATTTATATTTACGGTATTAAATTACAAAACGGAGAATATCTTACAATTTGGAAAACATGTGGAAACAAAAGTTTAAAAATGTATAGACGTCCCGATAGGGAATTAGAAATTAAATTCCTGAATTAAAGCCCATCTGTATTGCCAAGCTTGTTGAGAAAATTTTGCAAGCCGCACCCAATCGTGCCCATTTAAATACTTTAAAACCTCTTCCTTACTTAGTTCATGCGTTTTGAACCACCTAAATCTGAAATCCTTTAAAATTGGACATTTTCCGATAAAATGGTATGTATCCTCGAACTGATTTAAATTACAAAGAGAGCAATTATAATTTTGTTCCCTGACCCAAGGTTTATAATTTAAATGAAGCAAATCTCCCCTACACTTGAAAACCCATCCAATTAATTTTGAATTAAATTCCTCTCTAAAATAAGTTTTATCGCCTAGGTCATAGTCTACCTCTCTGTATAAGGCATGGTACTGACTTGTCCTAGCGGCTTGTATACATTTCTGCCTAGCATCGTCCCTTATCGCTTGCCATAAGGTCATCAGTTGCCCCCGCCATAGTCCCGCATCAGCTGATAACGGCACAGAATGCCTTTCAGCCAAATACTGCCACTCTCGAAACCAAAATAGATTTTTCCTAATTATTTCTTTTGATAAAATATTAGGTAGACGGTTATCGGCCATGTCCAGCACTTTTATTATGTATTTAAAATGTAACTTAAAAGCAAAAACAAACAATTTTTCAAAATTTGTCTCCAAATACAACATATAGTTAGGTGTGTTTTGTGGCAGACACAGAATCCGTTTGATAAAAAAACGTAACAGCTGTTCTACCGAATCATGTTCCCGATATCCCCACACTTGGGCTCCGTAACACATGATTGACCTGGCTACAGCTTTAAAACATTCCGATTTAGTTAATAGGGTAATACTTGCATGGCCTAACAAATTTACCCAAGCATGATTGATGGCATTTTTAGATGCTGTCAGTTTCTCTTCAAAATGACATTGTAAAGACAATGCTGGTGTCAGAGTCAGACCTAGATATTTATACTTGTTGACACATTCAATCCGTTCACCTTTATAAAACCATCGCTCATGAGACGATAATTTCCCCCCATTTCGAAAGACCATAATTTTAGATTTGTCCAAATTTATTTTCAAATTCCAAGCGTCACAATATCTTTCTAAATTTGTTATCATATATTGCAATACTACAGGAGCAGGGGCCAGCAACACAATGTCATCAGCATATAACAACACTCTGATCTTCGTCTCACCGAACTGACAACCGCCTCCTAGAACCTCGTGCAAGTCATTTATAAATAAAGAGAATAACAGTGGACTTAATAGACATCCCTGCCTTAAGCCCTTGCTTGTTTCAAAACAATTGGACACCCCCTCCCCACACCAAACCCCTGCTGCAGTACCATTATACAAACTTTGTAAAATCCTCACAATTTTTGTAGACACTCCCAGAGAATATAGTTTATAAAACAATGACTTTCGATCTATCCTATCAAAGGCCGCAGAAAAATCAACAAAAAAACAATAAAGCTTTCCCTTGTTTAATGCGAGCCTCAGATTTATCATAGACATGAGATTGAATATATTGTCAATGGTGGAATAACCTTTCCTAAACCCCGCTTGGTACTCATTTAATATATTGTTTTCCCTAACCCATTTTTCTAACCTGTTTAAAATTATACCCGTAAAAAGTTTGGCGATAGCATCAATAAAACAAATACCTCTATAGTTGCTTACATCATTAACATCACCTTTTTTGTGTAATGGATATACAATAGATTTTTTAAAACTAATCGGCACTTTCCCATTATCCCAAATTAAATTAAACATTTTTAGAACAATTTCAATTAATTTGTCTGGAGCTTGTTTATAAAATTCATAAGGTATGCGGTCGAACCCTGGCGCTTTATTATCTTTTGAAGCCTTTAATACCTGTCTTATTTCACACATATCGATTGTTTTATCTAGACACTTAACTTTAAAAAAAGGTTCTGCAAACAAAACAGGCTGCATACTTATGGGGGGATCAAGCAGCATTTTAAAGTGCCTAACCCAGTCTTCCACCTTAATATTGTTTCCCACATAATTCATTCCTTTTTTTAAACTTTTCGCGGCCTCCCAAAAATCTTTCGTATTCTTAACATTTTGTAGTTTTTTAATTAACTCTTCGTTAAACTGTTTCTTTTTCAAATCCCTTATTTTACTATAATCCTTGTTAGCTTCCAAATATAATTTTTTGACATAAATATTATTGTATCCCCTGTATAGATTTAATAATTTGAATACTTTAGTTCTAGCCTTATCACACTCTTTGTCAAACCATTTGTTTTTCCCCCTAGACGCACTTTTCTTACTCCTATTTTGTTTACTCTGGTGCGCAGCCCCTCTCACAATGTCCGTTATCTCGTCTAGCATTACTTGTACATTTTCGTTAGATTCTACTAAGTTTAACTTACTATCTACCTTATTTTTATAAAACCGATCATCCGATACTGACCACATTAATTTAGGTAACATAGGGAAACTTTTTACTTCCTTTATTTTATTATCTAATCGCGCGTATATCTCTAGCTGAATTGGTAAATGGTCCGACCCAATAAATTCTTTCACACACATATCCTTAACCCAATCTAAACTGTTTAGTGAAATACTTGCCAAATCAATTACAGAGGACCCCATGTTACTAATGAAAGTGTATTGACCTTTATCGTCTGAGATTGTGCGCCCATTCAAAATGACTTGCCCATAATTATCACAAAACTCCAAATATTTTTTCCCCCTAATATTGCAAATTGTGTCTTTAGATGCACGTAATTCTTTAATATTGCTTAAACTACTTATAAGATTAACATTTATATTTTGTTTGTTTGCAGTTCTTGCGTTACAATCACCAATAATAATAAAACTCATGTTTGAATTAGAACTAACATAATCTGACAAGGCACTGAAATCTCTTTCCCAACAGTTGCAATTTAAATAAATGGGTAAAATGCGAGTAAAATGAGATTCTTCTAACTTAACTTCTACAGCATGAGCTATATCATTATGAACAAAATTTATATTATTTACAAAATTAGATTTTAAATTAATTCCAACTAAACAGCCTCCTCGAGGCCTCCCAAAAGTATTCGTTAGTGTTGTGTCAATTCCAAACAAAATGCTCGGTGTTTCTACTTTGGTTATATTAATTTCTAAGCTGATTTTTCACTACACATTAATTAAACATTATGATTTTGAGTTTAAATGATTTAGATTGGGTAACAAGTTCAATTTAAAATAATAATATTCATTTATTTCCACATTAACAAAAAGTAAATTAAATTATTATTTAATTGTTATTATTTATATTTAAATAAATATTAATAGGTTACTACTATCTTTATAAAAAATATAGTAAATTAACTTATTTTAAATAACAACTAAATTATTAATGATGGTAATAATTGTACTAACGTTAAAATAATGAACTTGTGTCGAGGCAGGATAACATTTAATTACGTATTACAAGTGTCAATCACATATTGTTTAAAAAAATAAATACTTGGTGGATCAGTCTATCAGATAGAACACAAAAGTATAGGTTTATCTAAAACGATCTGATTGGTAAAGCTGAGTTCGAATCCGATGCGCAAAATCATTCTGCGCAGATACTCGATTTCGAAATAATAATACGAGTATTGAAATCATTTGAAACCGAGTAATACGAGTATCCATTTCACCCGAGTATCAACATCGCTAATGGGTAGCCTAAGGGTTTTTGAAACCTTACAGATGTCTCTTCTCTGGACCCAGACAATAAGTAATTTCCACCCTCAAGGGCTCTGAGTACGAGTGTAGCGGACCCGAGGGTTTACACCTTTCTTCGTGTAATCTTGGGTTAAATCCCTTTCTTTCATCTTTCCTAACAGGTCTCTTTTGACCAACTCTTGTTCTCTTCTGAACCTGACGCTATTAGAGTATTCAAGGGCTAGGAGTCTATATTATATGATCTTTACTTCTTTTTCCTTATAAGGCAATGATTACCAAAAGTTTTTTGGCTAACAAGGAAAAAAATTTGATTAGGTTAAATGTAATAAACACATAATTTAAAAATAGTAAATTAGTTGTTTCCATCCTATCCAAAAGTATCTCTGAGAGAGCTGAAAAACTAGTTATTACTACATGGAGTTGGCTTTGGTGAGGAGGGCATACTATTTAGGTGGAGTCAAATTTGGGGGGGGGGGCATCTCTCATATATCTCTCTATTTTCATATAATATGAAAAAAGTACGACTTATATACACAAACAACAATGACAAAATGTATATTTAAAAAGAGGTAATTCATTTTTTTTTAAATTCAAATATATAACTATATTATTAATCATTTTAATTTGAAAAAATGACATAAAGTAACATGTTTTCCTAATCATTTTCGCAATTTATAAAATTATTTTTGCAAATTAACAGACAAACAAGTGCAAAAATCCGAATGAACATTTCTACAATATATAAAAATACAATAAACCAAATCCTAGATGGAAATATATAGCCTACACATCAAAAAGAATTTTTCAGAACAAAAATCAAAACATGTTTGTTTCCAATAATTAAATAACTTATTGTATATTACAACTCTGTTACTCGATGTAAAAGGGGTGAAATGGATTCAGTTAAAACATTTGACCTTGATCATTCTGTCATGAAATTTAAATTTATGCAACTGAATTTATATAAAAGTATACGGTAATTTGAAAAAAAATAAATATACAATTTAAGTTGTTAAATTAGTCTATTTATAGATATGGTACAGATATAATTTCCGCTTAAGTCATATCAAAATTAAATTAATTCATAGATAAATAAGTACAACAGCACATGGTCGATGGCGGGTCTGCCTTTGTTCTGAATATTTACTTATAACAAAAATATAAGAAATAAATTGTACACATTACCTTTACGATTATTTAGGGTGTCACCCATTTTCTAAATTGTACAGTTGAAATGATGTACAAAACAAGAATACAAGTTAATAAAGAAAAAACTGGCAAAAACTCTAGGACTTCTCTTTACTGCTCAGCGAGTGGTATAAAAAGGAAGTGAAGTTAGGGAAAAGAGTTGACCAGTGTTACGATTGAAGGGTGTGTTTTTTTATTCCCCTTGATCAATTAGTGTCCCATTGTATTATAATGTATATAATTTACAAATTCATCTTTCAATTGCTTTTAATTAAAAGGCGTTTTCGCTTTGTTTTCAAAGTATATCTATATAATAGCGGTATTTTAACTATACTAACAGGGCAGTCAATATTAAAACAATAACTGTAGACTCCGCAAGTTGGATGTAGGATTTGGTGTTTTTATACCTTTTTTTATAACAGTTCTTTAATTTTAGTTAGCAATGTTGATACTCGGATGAAATAGATAATCGAATTAATCCGTTTCAAATGATTTCAATCCAATTATTATTTCGAAACCGAGTATTTGCACAGAATGATTTTGGACATTGAACTCAGCTTTACCAATCGGCGAGTTACTAACGAATATTATATCGTCTCCTTATTCCTAGTTACGAATATATTATCCGAATATTTTATTCCGAAATCGAGGATTTTTAATAATCGGAACATTCTGAGGATTTTGATACTCGGATTCACCGAGTATTTTAATTCGAATTCACGCATCACTAATTTTAGTCACAGCAGAAGCAACTTACTTCCACCTCATTTAACTTGTTTATATAAGTTTATTTAGTTATAATTCCAGTGTTATGTTTTTTTAAATCTTGATATTTTTATTTTGAATATTCAAACCATGAACTTAAATCCTCACCACCCTGATTAATAGTATGTAATTGTTTTAAAACAAAATTTTTTAATTTATTAATTGAGATAAACATTTTGTTACATCATCGTTAAGCCAACGTTCCTACAAAAATCTGTTACGATTTGATTAAAAACATTATATTATCTAACATGGTTGTAAGAGAAAATATTGAAAGTTTTATTTTTGGTAGTGTTTTGTTTGTTGATAATTTAATTTGAAAGTACTACTGTAACATCTTGTTTATTATACACTTCTTTAAATTGATATTTAGTTACATTACTACTATTTTCAGTCTAATGTAATTTAACTTTGTTTTAAAACATTAAATCTAAAGTTTCTGTTATTATTTTGTTTTCGATTTACTGTTGAACCCAGAGAGTTTCAGAGCTGAAATGAATTATTAAATGACTTTTTTGTTTGTTTTTAATGATTTGAAGGCAATTATCATGCACCTCCACCCCAATTTTTTAAATATATAACATACAAATATTTCTCGAAACTTTAAGTACCGCATAAAATTGTAGATCTTTATTAATGGAATACAAATATAAGGCACTATGCTATTGTGACTGTCACAGTCAAAACATGTTGCCCCTTCTCCTCTATTCTCTACTATTTTAGATCAATAGTATTATCTAAACTTTTAGATCAATAGCCGACCGAGAGTCTGTTCCGAGAGCCGCGAGACGGAAGACCGCTACGGGACGAGGTCAGGTCAGTCCAATTTCGGCCACGTGCTAGCTAAATTAAACGGTATGCTTTTCGGCCACTATTAAGGCTTTATCTTCCCGTTATGTCTTTTTTATAAATCATAATAATTCTGTAATCTTTTAATTCGGCAGTAAATAAAATATAACATTTAATTTCACTTGCGTTGCGTGCGTTCATTAGCGTCCTAACCCGACTCCTTGGTCCATCCTGACAAGATTCGGCTAAAGTGTACGCGGTCTCCAGTCAGCCGGAGCTTCCAGCTGGTCAAAAGAAGTGGAGACGGTCACAGTAATTTATTGTGTCATTCCAATAACTTGTTACTAAAAAGTAGATAGCAAATGAATAACAAACAGGACGTAATTTCTGTCATGCCGCTGTGTCTTCCCACATAAAAAATACATGAATAAAATAACAATAAATAATTAATTATCATTTCAATATTGTCATTTTTGAATAAATTATAGGTATTTGTGTTTTATGTTCAAACAATTTTTACAATTCCGAAAATGTTAATTTCACACTAAAACATGTAAAAATGATTCACGAAAAATAAAAATTTAAGAAAAATGAATTTGTAAAAATTTTATTATGAGAAGAATAATTTTTTTAAATATGCGGAAATAGCCATGTTGTTCATAGACTAGAACACGGCAGTGAACTAACTTCCCTATGGCACATGCAGCTAATACCGCAACCCTTGCCAGAGACAGCCATATTGTAGTCAGACATAATAGTATACCTCTTGCAGCTTAGCACTGAAAGTGTTAATACATGCCTTTACTGATTGTTTCAGCACTGTCACATTCAAACTGTTGATAACAAAAATTTAAGTTGAAACACTATGAGGTTCAAG
Source organism: Aphrophora alni (assembly GCA_963513935.1). Lineage (NCBI taxonomy): Eukaryota > Metazoa > Arthropoda > Insecta > Hemiptera > Aphrophoridae > Aphrophora > Aphrophora alni. The sequence goes on along the minus strand of OY740777.1, from coordinate 48,409,938 downwards.
ATGAATTTGGTATTAGGTATGTGGTATTAAAAAAATATGGTTGCAACCTGTATCTAATTAGTAACACTGATTAAGTTTTTTTTTTTTTTTTTTTTTTTTAAGCTGAGGAGAAAGAAAGTTTTTAATGAGTAAATTGAAATACTATGAATATTGAATTGAGCTAGTGAAGAAAGGTAGAGAAGGGGAGATAAGGGTGAAAAAACATAAGGAAAATTTAGGTGGGTGGTTAAATTTGGTTAAAAAAAGAAGTAAAGTTGGAAGTGCATCGCAATCAGCAAATGGGGTAAAGACATGGGAAAAAGGAATATATATTTAATGATAAATATAGTACAAAACTTGAAAACGAATACAACCAAATTGCAGGTGGTACTGAATGTTCATATTGACGCAGAAGTCAAAGAAAAGAACAACATTTACCTGCTACTTTTAGGCAAACTCTATATTACAATAAAATAGGTGAATAAATACAAGATACAAGCAAACAGGTACTTTAGGATAAGGTTGAAATTTATTTTTTAAATTTATATTAATTTTGTTTATTAGTGTTTTTTTTTTTTTTTTTTTTTACTGAATTGTGTGTGAAACAGTATTTACTATATATGCCGATAACACAAATAGGCTTTTTCCAGCTTAGCGTTCCTTGAAGGTAGGACGCATCTTCGGATCGCTCTACAAAATTTTCTCATCATGGAGCGTTTCAAATTAACAACTTTACAAATCATCATACAGTGCAAAAGTTATTAGAAAAAATGTGTTACATTCATAAGAAACTAATTCGCGAGTAAAAAAATAATTAGACAAATATTTTATGTAAGATGTATCTGAACTTTGGAGGAAGAACTGATTTCTTGTTATGTAAATCTCATGTGTAGGATTAGTAGTTTCACAAAATGTTGATATGTTATTTCTTGTCTAGTTGTTAAGTAGCTGAATGTCAATTGAGATATTTTTGTTAAATTCAAAATTCATGAGAACTCTGGTAATTAAAAGGAAGGTTTCAAAACTTTAAACATGTGTGTGTAGAAAAATAATTGAGTATATCCTATCATTCACGTGTCATGGCAATCTGCCTGGTGAGTACAGATTGGAGCCTGAACTCTAAATTCTTTTATTTAAAACTTGATACATGATATAAGAACTATTAAATTCACAGAATTAAATAATTAATAATTGTTGTTACAAATTTTAACTTAACCTCACTTACACATGGCACCCGAACATAGGGTTTAGTTCATAAAAATATAATTGCAATACGATTAACTTAACCCCACTTCCACATGGCCAGCACCGTGCCAAAGGGCGTTACATCTAGAGAGAAGATATATCCGCATGCCTTAGGCTATGGAACAGGATCACGAGGGGAGGAAGTAATATGTGGTGATTGTTACTATTAATTATTGTCCTTATTGGATTGATAATGACTTTGGGAATTATAATTATATTACAGTAACTAGAACCAAACTTATATACTAATTTGAATAACATTAGTTATAAATGTAATTACAACTTTTAAAAGAAATACCTAGAGAAGATAGAGCAAGCTTGGTATGTGATGAAAAAGGAATGCAATGGTGTGAATGTTTGATTAGTAAATTAGTTTAGGGGGGTTATGTTATTTGTCTGTATTACGAAGTAGTCTTTTGTTCATGAAAAAGGCAAACTCGAGATAGCTAGTCTCTTTATTCGACCAGGAAGTGCAATTAACCCCGCTGGGACTAACACTAAAAAATAAAAATAGAAGACATAATAAAACAAAATGTAAAAAATATTTTATTTTCATATTAAAAAAAAAGAATGCCCTCCCTCCAGGGATGTCTTCACAAGACAGGCGTAATTGTTCTCTTTTCAGGGAAGGAATAACTGTGGTAACTTTGACTGGTCATTCTTCCGCAGCGCCGTGTGATAGAGTCGTGCCCTATTCAACTACTTATCCAACTTAGCCTTATCTTGCTCCATATGGAAGAGCCAAGGTTAAGTAATGGTTATTGATGATAATAAAAAAGTGAGAATCATGATGGAAAATGATAACGTAGTAGAAGAAGAAAATTGAAACTTATAACTAATATCACCTGCATCAGAGACCCTTGGTGGTGCCGGAACAATGGCTATGGGAAATGACATATTTAGACGTGCTGAATTTGGGAGTTGTATTTATTAATTGTAGGTCAACCTTAGGTTAGTCAGTGGAAATCACACAGAAATCACTCTTGCAGTTGATTCTTGAACCCAATTGTTGTTCTTGTTCTACGGACTAGGACCACCTGGGATACATCGATGGTTGGGAGGAAATTGTTTGAGAAAGAAGAATCTTTTAAGTTGAGAGATATGGCTAGTCCTTATAAATTTGCCTGAGACAGGATCGACCAGCTCTACAGTGACCGGTGAGTTGAAGGCGCTGATAATTGAGGGTCTCGACCATAAGGGTAGCAACCGGGTTTGTCTTGGAGGCAGCATGACTGAGTCTGTGCTCCCTGCACATAACCCAGGTCTCATACTCCAAAGGGATTATAGGACAACGTGCCTTGAACCCTTCACAAAACCAAAAATAAATGGGGATCCTTATTCAAAAATAACATTTAGAACATTTTTTAATCAATAACAAAATCTCAAGATTTATTTTCAGCTTACCTTACTCCACTTTCATGCTCTCAAAACAATTGCCTTTTCAAAAATGAGTTCTAAAGGTAACAGGATAAATAACACAATAAATTGTAATGACAAACAAATATGTTTATAATAATTATTTAGAATTTAATGATTTTTTTTATGCAGAATATAAAAAATATTTAATTACAACTTATTTTAAATTATAATTTATTGTTGGCCAACAAAAGTTTTAATAAAAAAAAATCATTTACTTTTACTGTAGGAGTGCACAAGATCTCGAAAATTGAAAGTTATTTGGAGAATAAAAATCAATATCGTTTCGATCTCGTTAGTTGAGAACACATCATTTTTCGGTTGCATTTTTCTCTATTCCGTCAAATATTTCCTGATTAATTAATAGAGTATAAAGTTTTTTTTTTACATTTATATACTTCTAGTGTAATTATGAATGTCTCAAAGATAATGTTCATTCTTTCTTCAGTGTGCTAAGTTGTATTGTCATAAGGTTGGACTAAGGTAAAACCCACAGGTGTGACATATCCTTACTATAGAAAGACATATACTCATTGCAAGATATCTTACCATTGTGTGGTTGACATTCCACTACTCAGACTCACAAACATTTGCCACATCAAACAGTGAATGATATTCACCACATTGTATTATAAAACACTTGTGTAGACTATCCCAGGAAGAAGTTACATTGTTTTTATTTGCTTTGAGTATTATTTGATTTTTATAAAAAAATATTCAAGGATTCTAAGAGAAATCTTAAATTTTACTATAACAGTATCAGTTCTTGTTGTTGAACAAATACAAATTAAAGATTTTTATAAATAAAAAAATAGGAAAGAAAATTACTCAAGACAGTATGGGATGGACTATTTTACAAAAATGAATAAATAATAATTCAATATTTGTCTAATTAATTAATTAATTACAGAAGTAATAATAAAACATAAATATAAAATAATATTCTATTGGTGTAACAGAGTAAACGTATGAGGTTATTGTAATGTAAAATATCACTGTTTTATTTTTTTAAATTTGTGATATTTTTGTGGTAGGTATAAATCTCATGAATAATTTCACACAGATAAGTTGGTAAATAATGTTGCCCAACAACTTTGTATTTACAGTAAATTTTACAAAACAAAATAACAAATAAATTATAATTATTCTTTACATAACATAGCAATTTTTAACTTATATAAAATTGATTCATTGTTTTTTTATTTTAACATGGAAAATTAGGTAATCTTAGGGTAATCCTGTTTAGGATCTACCATCATTTGATTTTTTCTGCCTCTTGAGTTAGAAGAAATGAAAGAAAAGAAAAAAAAAGGAAAAAACTAAATCCTTTTGAGATGTCATTTACACTTGGGAGAAGAAAAATAATAATTTTTAAGGGTGTTAATAATAATACAAAATACACATTACAAATTAACTTCTTGTGCAATAAATAAATAACAATTAATGTACAACTTTATCCGTATAAACCTTATTCCTACTTACAATCCTACATTATATATATGTAGGGCCCCCGCCCCCAACATAAAAGGCCATATTAAATGCAAGATTGTACAAGTGCAAAATAAATTTGCTTTAGCAATTCAGATGGATACATTGATCGGAGAAAATAACATTTTTTTAATAATTGAGTGCATTATTCTTTGCAAGTTATCAATGTGATTCCTCCAAGACAAATTTTAACCTAGTACAATTCCAGAATATTTTACTTCATTTATATTTTTTATTACTGGACATGGACATCTATTTATATTATTAGCTTCCAAGCACAACAAATGGTGATACACTAAGCTGTCCGGTAATTCATCTTTAAAGTAAAAAACAAAGTTAGATTTCTCTTCACTTAAAACCATAAAGTTTTTTGAGAACTACAACCTGAAATAATTAAGGTCTTTTTTCATTAATGTTAATATTTCTGAAGTATTTTTTCCTCTATAGAGGAACACAGTATCATCCGCAAAAGCTGTTATTTCCCCATTGAATTTACTTTTACAAAAGTCATTTATATATATATAATAAATAGCACTAAGCACCGACCCATATTTCGCCATATTTCAACTTTTTAATGCTTCCTCATATACCATCCACTCTGGTCCATTGTGTTCTACCACTGAGGTAGCTCGCAAACCACTCACGAGGTAAACCCCTTACACCTGCAGACCATAATCTTTCTAATAGGATATCATAATCTAAAATCTCAAATACTTTTATTATATCTATGAAAAGAATGGCACTTTTAAATCCATCATTCAAGGATTTGTAAACATCAATAGTAGATCAAAACGAGACAACAAAGCAAAACCATATGATCATTGTATATTTTAGGAATGAACATAAATTTTTTTTTAAATATATATTATATATTAGGAATGGTTAGGTTAGGTTATGTTTTATGATATATATATCAATTCCAGATTTATTTTCTGAAAATTCAAATTATTTTGTATTAAAATCTTCCACTAACGTGAAATTATTATTGCAACAATTCCTGGGTTAGAAATGTTATAGGGAAAATTTTAATAATATATAAAAGGAATGAAATAAATCAAAGAAACACGATATAAAATAAAGTTTTAGAGAAAAACAAATAAATATTAAAATACTAAAGAACCTAAAGAAACATGGTGCAATATGAAAGAGACAATATAAATTGAATTCATAATAGTGATGAGAAAAGGAAGGAAAAAGATACAAGCGCAGTAAATATGGTGCAAAGAGGCGGTACAACTCAACAACAATTTCAAGCAGTTTAAACCAATAAGCATGGGAATATCCGAATTAAGTTCACCTATCCGAAAAATGACAGACCATTTCATGTAATTATTGTAAATGAAAAGTTTTCGATGCTATAAAAAGATAGATTCACTCAGAAATGTAGACTTAATAGAAATGAATAGTGTAGTAACAGGAATATATTACAGAAAATGTTAAATGGAAGGTAAAGAGGAACTATAGCAAAATAAAAATGATTATGATCAGTACAGCTCTGAAATCTAGGGATGTGCAAGCCCTCGAAATTTCTAGCCGAGCTTGAGCCGAGTCTCAGCTTAAAAGCTTGAGTTTCAAACAATGATAGAAAAATTATAGACTACTCAATTTTTCGAGCCTTGCTTGATTCTTCAAGCCCAGCTTGGTTCTTCGAGCATGGCTTGATTTTTCGAAATCGGCACAGTTTTCCGAACAGGTCTTGCTTTAACGAGCCTGGCTTGGTTTCCGAACAAGTCGCAAACTTATGGAATAATATTGCAACACACATAATAAAACGTAACCTAATAAAAGAGAGAGAAAAAACATCAAAATTAATATTGAAAATGAAACGAAATACACTGATATAATATTTATATTTAGTCGCCCATCTCATGAGAGAAAACAAATTTTTATTACCATGTGTTGTGAGTTATTAAAGTTATAACAGAAAGTTACCAGGAGAAAAGGAAGGAAGTTTTGCCTTAGTAGTGCCCCCACTTGTTGGATACAATTGTGACGACTAAATGTCATCACGCATCATTGAAGACAGACAGAACCAAAATGTTTCCGTTTTATAATAAATTTATAACAACAGCCATATAAGAAAATCCGATATCAAAATTATAACTTGTAGAAAAATGGAATTTATTTGCATAATGTTAAATTTCAAGAAAACAGGGAAATTTATAATTCACATCGTTTATCCAAATAGTACATGTTATTAAATAATAATGTCAAATTGGTTACAGAAGGAGCTTTTATAAAACCAAAAAAATTGATGAAAAAGTTAAACTACCGAGTATGAAATGCAGTACCGGTATATGATTTTACAAATAACATAAATACATAACAAATAATTCAAAATATAATGTTTGGTTGTCGTCATTCCGAATAGTGATTATAATAATCAATTATTTCACTTACATAATGCTATATAATGAAGAAAACCATCCTGAAAATACAGTGGAAGATACACTACTAAACGTGAATAGAATAATAGTTTTTCTTCCTTTTTAATAAGGCTAAGATTTTATGTCTTTAATGGGGAAAATATTAAACTTCTATATGTACAAATTTGAGAATAGTTTTATTTTTTCACATTTAAAAATGTCAAAATTATCTTGTATGTGGCTGACCATCTTAAAAATAATTAGCTTGAGATAGGGTTTATGAGATACTTAAGAAAGGAAACATAATGAGTGTACTTAAAACTAATTATTTAAAATGAAGAGTAACGAAACTGGAATAAAGAAAATAAAGAGTTAAGAACCACCATGCTAAGGAAAACTAAAAACAATACTATGTCAAGCTATCAGAATAAAAACCATTTATAAGATAACATTAAAGTAGCTATAAATTAAACTACACTAAGCAATGTAAAATTTTAATTATCCTTTCAAAGAATTATTACTGCATGACACATACAAATTAAGAATCCATTAGATTATCAAATTAGTTATTTAACATAACTCTCCACAACTATCAATTAGAATATATAAAATTAGAATAAATAAACGGTAAGTCTGTATTATTTAATATATCAATATTCGGAATGGTGACTAAAAAATGTTATAATATAAAATGCCTTGATAAAGTTAAATTAACCCACATGAATCAGTTCCTTTTATCATTTTTTAAAAATTGACATAAGTAATAGCATATTTCAACCAATGAGAATTTAAATATTCATCAAAATTTTCTCTGTGGGCTTTGCTATCCAAATGATATTTCTTTTCATTATCATTATTAGGAAAACTCATTTTACATACTGTACACTTCCAAGTAGGATTTTTTATGCCTAATTTATGAGGTTTTCCCTCATAACCATGTTGTAATAACATTTTTTTATGATGTGATGACAATTTTAAATGTAATTCTTTATCCTTAAGATCATAGGTTTTATCACAAACTACGCAGTAAAAGAGTCTTTTAGACTTCTCAACATGTAATTTTGAATTTGCGTGAAATTCTTTTTTTTCTGTTTCACACAAATAACAATAGTTGTCTGTTACAACTATCATTTTCCATTCCAAGTACTCCTCAAAATCTTTGTAGATATGAGCAATATAACGTGTTGTTGTACCAATAATATCAAGTGGCCTTTTTGTAATTTGCGTCTGATCTTCAGTAATTACTGTAGGCAGCATTTCAATCTGTTTTTCATATTTTTGTACATTGTAAATATGATCATCAATATTACAGTGTATTTTAAGTAAATATTCAGAAGAGATTGTAATATCGCATGGCAAACATTTGTACCCTTCAGGTAGTGCTGAAATGTATTGGAAAATTATAAAATCCATATTTTCAATAAGCAAGTTTACTTCATTGATGGTATGTTCAATCGAAGCAAGGTGGTCTAAATAGTTTTTTTTCTTTCCGCAGTTGAAGTCACAAACTTCACAAATAGTTTTACCAGCAATAGACTCTCTGTTAAAAAGTGCATTAAACTTGTTTTCCTTCAATACAGATTGTACTAAATGAGTTTTTGAAAACAAATGAATATCTCTTCCCGTTTTGTCCATAGTAAATTTACACGTTATACAATAACTATCGCATTGGAAATTTAGATCTGTTAACAAACTTGTATGTTGTTCACCAGTTATGTGATTGTAGTAAGATTTATGAGTCATAGACTGTACCTTACATAAGTAACAATAATAAATACACAATTCCTCAATGTAATCATCTCCTTTCTTGTTTAAAATAAGAAGAATATGTTTTCTTGATGACTCATGTTCTTCAAAAGTTTCATTATTAGATAACGATAAACCACATTTTTCACAAACAATTAGTTTCTCTGTGGATACGTTTTCATCTTCATTTCGTTCACATTTGTGATTCTCTAGTCCCCAACTTTCTGAGACAAAGAAGCAGTTCTTGCATACAATTTCCCACAGAATATCTAAAAAAGAGGAATGCTAAAAATAATTATAATAATTGATGGTGTGAAGGCCAATTCCTTGTTTAAAAATGGAGAATTACAGACCTATATATATATATATATATATATATATATATATAAAACACTTAGATCCATTTTGATCCACAAAGGAGGAAAAAAGAAAAAATTCCAGATAGAGGAAACATTAAAATAAGTTTCCTAAAATTAGGATGAGTACTAATTAAAATTCAATAAACAATTTAAAACAACAAATCAAAATTGTCTAAATAATCTAATCTTTTTGATTTTCAAAAGGATGTGTTATTATTTGAATAACAGTAATTTTTTTAATTCACACCATTAAAATTACAGAAGTGTGTAAAATAGTAATGTTAATATTTACCTGCATAGGAAGAATAGTCTAGTTTATTAATATCAGGATAACCACATGTTACATTTCCACTTTCTGCAATCTCAGAACCTACAAAACAAAAGAATGGATTTTACTGAGTTAAGTAGTTTAACAAATTTGAGTACCGGTACATAAAACAATTTTGTTTATGAATAATTGAAATGTTAATGAATAACATTTGAGAATTCTATAATTTTACAAATTTGATTACAATTAACAAAAATGGAATCATAATTCTTAACAGTCTGATAGCAATCCGCCCTATTTTTAGAGGCAATTTTAACTTTTCGAGCTATTTCAAAAATGTTAAATGATTAGACATCCATAAATAAAAAAAAAAATTTGTTTAATGGTCGAAACAAAACATATATCAATATTTATTTCAAAATATTAAATGTCCACCAAATCCGCCAGTTTGGACAGTGTCAACCCTAAATATCCAAAGTTATTGCTTCTAGTGCAATAATAATCTTGAGGAAATTTGACTTCATAACCTAACCAGTTCTGCTGTCCAAATCCTCCTTTTTGTTCTTCACTATATCTCTCATGTCCATCCCATTAGGACAATCTAGACAATATCCACTTGTTTGATTTTATGAATTCCACTGTTCCGGGAGGCATATTTTGTTGGTAAAACAACCCAAACTAATGCTCAACACAACATACCTCACAAATACACAGAGCATTTACTACAAACTGAATATCACACTGTATATTTTTATACGAGAAATACAATGTAATAAAAAACATGAAGTACAAAGAAACAAAACATTAATTACTAATTAAACTCAGTAATTACTGTGTGCTATCAAATGGAAGATAATAGAAATGAATCCAATTTGAATTTACCATTGACTTGAAGTTATAGTTTGATTGGTGTAGCTCGTGTATCACTGAAGAGGACGACCTTGTCGTTGAAACTCATCTGATACTTAGGCGTATTTTTTATGAGAATTGTGTTCTGTGTGTTTGTTATACTGCATTGACTTGAAGTTTTCCATTTCAGAAACTGGTCCATTAACTAAGGCCCAATCGCCTCTTTCAAATTATTAGCACTGATCCTTAATTCGATATGGGCACATATCAAACTCCTTATTTAAATCTACTGAGAAGGACAAGTGGGTTTATGGAAACTCTTCATGTTGTTCTTAGGAATCTAGGAAAGTTGCTCAAGATCAAAGCTGAGGTTTCATTAGATGAGAGAACGGAACAAAATAGTTTGATACCCATACATTGGGAGAGCCAAAATTGTCGGTTGATAGACCGATACTCTAGTCTCAGTCGCCGGACAGGAAGGACGTTTCTTTAGTCACTCTACTTATTTCTTCTAAATTCAACTTAGCAAATTTCAAGATAAATAGTTCAAGTAATAATAAAAGTAACTTATAAATTTTTTTTAACTAATTTCGAAAATCAATCTGCAAGAAGATCCATCTACATAGAAGGCTATTCAGCAGGGATACGTAATTACTACCAGCAGTCCACAACTTTAAAATATCCAGGAATTGGAGAGAAAATAACTTGAAGACATCATAAACCAATTACAGCAAAGAACTTCACAACTTCAAAATCTTCATGTTAAGTGTGAAGGTACACTAAATCTAAAGAATAATTCGTAAAAAGTAAATTCATTTAAATTGTAAATTCATTGGGGAAATTTTGAAATATTAACTTCTTTAAATTTAATTCACTCTGCTTTGGTTTAAAATAAGGTTCAAACTTAAATACGACTATTTCAGTTCAGGAAAAACTATTTGTAGTCCTAGCTGGAATAATCTAGCGTTTTTCAATTTGTATTAGTAAATAAGGAATTTATGTCAGATTAATTGTGTTATATTTTGTTGTTTGTTGTTCTATAAAATTTAAAATTGTTTTAATGTGTTTGATGATCAATAAGACATAAAATTTTATTCTCAAGTGTAATTCTTTTCATTCTGGTTTTTAACATTGCTTCTTTAAATAACTCAAGATTAAGAAATTCATAATTATAAATGTGCTCTGGTAAAATATAAGAAATATAAATTATTGAAGAATTATTATCAGAATTCAGGAGCCGATTTCTTCCAAAAGGCACTTCCCCAGAGAGAGAGAGAGAGTGGGTAAAAGTAAATAGTAAATTCAGTGAGCAATAAAATAAAATTCAGGGAATTTTCGTAGAATAAAAATTGTAAGTTATTGAGAACAGACTCATACTTGCAAAAGCCAAGCTTTGCAATATCTTTAATTAATAAAAGTGTAAAAGTGAGCAACTTGGTCTTGTCCGTGATTGAACAGACACGAACTCCTGACGAGCGGCGTTCTAAAGCAAGGTTAAGATTCGCGGGAAATCAAAACGTTAGAGAGGAGCGTGGCGAGTGGCCTGTCAAAGCGTTAGAGAATCGCGGCAGTACGAGTTTTGTAATGCGGACATAAACTTTGTTTTTATTATTATACATTTTTCGGACATTTGCCATCATTTGTGTGTTAAAAATCAAAACACAACGTTTCGGGAATAAGAATCAATTCCTGATATCAAGTGACTAAAAACTAAAGAAACATGAAACTAGAAATTAAGCCTATGTAAGAAGTAAAATTAAATAAGAATACCACCAACCTTAATATCTAAGCATGCATCTCAGAGCTAAAACTGAGAAGTCAAAAAACACAATCACGGTCACTGTATCAAAGATACAGCAACAAGTGACGTGGTCCAGAAGGCGTGACAAACTATTAGGGGAGTGGCCTATTGTTAGTTGTATTTTAAGCTTCCTAGCCTGAGAGCGGGTTACAACCCCTTGTGGCGATTTAACAGGTAAAATTTCAGCTTGTTTTTTAGTTGTAGGGGTATTATAATCAAATTTTAGTTCTTTTTTTAATAATGAGAGCCATAATGGCCTTACTTCTACACTTGATTGGCTGATAGGATTGTCCGTTAGTTTTATATATGAGGCTTCAATTATTTTACGTTTGTATAAGTTACTTTCCCGGTGTATGATTTTTGCCAATTCCCAATTAAAAATGTGTGATTTTCGGACCATATAATATGTTCTGCAATTTTCGATTTATCGACTAAGCCTAACCGCAAATTGTTTTTATGTTCTTTTATTCTAATGTTTAATGGTCTTTTTGTCTCGCCAATATATTGTCTATCACACTCACATTTGATACTGTAAATACAGTTTTTAGTATCCTGCGTGCCATTTTTAGGTTTAGTTTGGACGAGATGTTGCCTAATGGTGTTTAGTGTTTTAAAAGCGGTACAAATTTTATATTTTCTGGCTACGCGTCTAACTTTTTCCGATAATCCCAGCACATAAGAGATTGTCATGTACGCTAGTGGTTTATTTTCATCATTAGACTCATTATTTTTATTATTTTTCGCTCTTTTACATTTGGAAAGAATGGATAGAGGATATCCGTTAGAACTTAAATCCTGCTAGATACATGTTAGTTCCAAGTTTAGACTGTTTTTATCAGAACAAATATTATAAGCTCTGTCAAGTAAGGAATGTACAATTCCTTCTTTGACGGACATAGGATGGTTAGAATTGTAATTTAAATAACGACCGGTGTGTGTCTTTTTTCTATAAACTGAAGTTTTTAGGATCCCCCTATCCCTCTCAACACACACATCTAGAAAGGGTAGTTTATTGTTTATTGTAAATACCTTAATATTTACCTATACCGTATATTATAAGTATAAATAACCTTAATGATTACCTGCATTAGAAACACGCTCTTGTGGAAATTCAGGTATTGAATTTTTGTCTTCTGAGATAGTAGAACCTAAAAAAAATTGACATCAACAAAAATTTTAGAATATCACAATAGTAAAAAAAAATGCGTAAATAATAAAAAATAAATATTGATCTTCATTTGTGAGATGTTTTAAGGTTAAAATAAAATTTAAACACAATTTCTCACAAAAATGTCTCTTAAATCATAACACGTTTCAACAATAATGTCATGTCGCCATCTTCAGTTATCCATACGCTTCAATAATCAAACTATAGTTAGCTAAGGTAAATAATTTCATGAAAGACCATATATTTGAGTCTGATACATTAGTTTATTAAATTAAATTAAAATAATTAGTAAGTAAAAATATACTTTTTTTAAATTGAGATTCAATTAAATTTTAAACAGCATTCCAGCCCATGGGTATTAAGTCTAAAAATAAATTATTTTTCTTAGTTTCTTTATTTTATTTTATTTTATAGCAAGAATAAGGTGAAGCCTAGTTTCCTGACAATGTTTTACCTTACCTTCTGCAAGACATGTGTTAATCCAACCATTCTTATCTTGTTTTTTGACTTCCTGACCTATGCAAACACTTGAGTCTTCTGGTTCATCTAATAATTGTAATATTCCTGAAAAATAAAACACATCTATTAAACACTATTAAACAAATAATTTAATGCTATCATAACAGTTTACAGACATTGCTTGCATAGAACTAACATTATTACTATATTAACTTAAGGAAAAGATTTTCTTTTCTTTTAGTTTAAATACGAATAATCTCTCAGTCATAATCAATTCTCTTATAAAAAAAAAGGAAGAAAAGTCATAAAATGAAGCCCACGAGCCCTCGAATACTCTAATAGCGTCAGGGTTGGAAGAGCACAAGAGATGGTCAAGATAGGAAAGATAAAAGAGAGAAATCTAATTCAAGACAACAAGATGTAAATCCACCTAGGTTAGGTTAGGTTAGATTAGGTTTGGTTAGATTAGGTTAGGTTTTAAAGATGTAAATCCACCTAGGTTTTCTAGAGAATACCAAGCCCATACTCACAATATCTGAGAGTATTTGAAATATTCAAACTTTTAAACCAACATTCCTGATATACCTATTAATGAATAGAGTTTTAGAATATTACTCGTTAACTATCTACTTATAGAAAAAATTATGAACCTTCCATATTCAAATTTTTATATATTTATTTCACAATTTTATAACTAAACAATTTTCTGTATTTTATTATGGCTTAATAATGTGACATATCGAAGTTAAAAATAAAATATAACAATAGTAATTACTAAATTGAAATTATAATATTATCTTAGAACTATTTAATTGTGAAATAAATTAAATACCCCTGAAGGTTAAGACTGTTTGAGGAATTATCACCATTTTATAAATAAAAATAAAATTTAAACTTAAAAGTAAAATAGACCAGCCGCTAATTAAATTAGAATACAAACTATTAAAATATAACAATTTCTGTTAAACCTAAGTTGACTGTACAAAATAGTTACAGTTATACAATACTTACATCATTCAAAACCAACTCTCATACCCTCACTCATTCATAATAGCAAAATTATCTGTTATAACAAGTGTCATTCACAAGTGTTCTGTAAAAACTTCAGTATTATATCCACAAACTTCATCAACAAGTAAACTACAAATTAAGAATTATGGACGAGTGCAATAATAATAAAATGCTCTTTATTTTATAATAATGAGAAGGTTACAAAATTCTTATCGACAAGCATTAAGACATGGTTTTTTAGATGAGTCCAAGGTTGTCGCAGATCAAAGAAAACCAAATCCTTTGACCTACAGTATTGTTTGAGATTAGTGTTTATCAGATTAAACACTAGGTTATAGCCAGACAAGTGTGAATTATTTTTGTGAAAGATAAATTACTAAATGATTGTATATAATCAGTTGTGATAAAATAATTTTAAAAAGAAAAATCCCAAGTTAATGTCTGTCTTGTACAACACAACAATAAATTTAACAAATATCAAACTATCTGCAAAAAAACATAGTTTAAAAAAATAATAAAAAAGAAATCATAATAAATACAGTTTTTAGTCTACATCACAAAGCCTATCCAAATGAATGAAAACATAATTTTCCACAAAAAATCACTTTATTTGTGCAACACAAATACAAGACGACATTATAATGACTAAGTCCTCATCCCCAGCTGCTACATGCACACAAAATCAACTGACAGTAGACTGTGTCATTGAAACGTTTTTTTGTACTTTTATTGCACAATTCTTTTTTAATTTGGTCTTTCTGTAGTGCATGATATTTCTGTGATCACTCTTTCCATAAGAGTGAATTTAGAAAGTCAAAATTCAAAATAATTCCTCAGAATATTCAATATTTTAAAAATAAAACTTTAATGTTGTAATGGAATGAAGGATCATATATCTACCATCCACATTAAACTGGACAGTGGTGGCTCGTGATTCAAAAAGTTGATACACCACAAACTACTGTGGTAGTGGATGGGGTAAGGTATAATACAGGCTTGGATCTGTTGACATGTGTGTTTCGTTTTACTAACTACATTTTCATCTTCAGTTGATGTACAACTTGGGCTTTACCGGTTTAATCAATCAAACAAACACTAAAGATGAGAATGTAACCACATAAAAACTAGTTTTGTAATTAAATTAAATGTTTGAAATTGACAATATATCTATTAATATTTTATTATTGTATGATTATGAAGGAAATTAATAACATCTGAATCTACAAAAACAATTAGGTTTATTAAAAATAAGAACCAATCTCCAGTCTTTGTAACCATTGAACTGGTTGATGTTTTCATAAAATGAGATTGTCTCCAGAAGCTCACCAAAGCCGTTTCATTTTCACGAATATTATTGCAAGCTTGTTCTGCTTCTTGTGATGTGGGATTTCTTAAATACATTTTTTCATTTCTTTTAACTTCAAAAACACCTTCCTACAGAGTAGCTTGTCGAAGGTATAAAAAAAAAAGTACGTACTTCATTGAAAAAATAAAGAATTACATACACTTTATGTAGCCACACAAAAAATAAATAAATAAACCAACAGTGGGGGGGGTTTAGTTACCATGGTAACCATGAAATACAACTGCCAAGCTAAGTGGTGCTGTTGGCTGTACTTAACAGTCAAAATCTAGTCCTAGTCGACATTTAATAATCATTGTTAAACACCGCCTAACTTTTGACAAAAAACTAACCTAAGTCTAGTCAAATCACTTGTTAACTATTATTTTTAAGCAGATGTAGATGTTCTAAGCTGTATTTGCTGCACCTCTAAAGCCGTCACTGAAACTGGGTCTGAAGAATATCCAAATTTCTAGAAGAAAACTTAAATGCATATGCATAAAAATTCATTTAATGTCATGAATTTCGAAGCAGCAAAAAAATGGATACAACTATATTCAAGAAATTGATAATAAAGCCCAAGGAATTTGGACATCAATTAATGTAACATTAAAATAATTCTATAAAAGGGCAGGACGTTAATTTCTGATTAAATTTAATAACAGATTTAATACATGATTCAAATCAAATAGAAAATAAGTTTATCTTACTCTTCTACAGCAGTAAGATAATCATGTGCCATTTAACACAAATCATGATTTCTTCAAAGTGTAGATGCTGGATCTGTTTGTTTACTTTTGAAACCCACAGATGAATAAGAAATTGAACATATTATTAAAAACTGAAAAATAAAAATCTTTGGCTACAATCTATTTCTTCGTATCTACAGAAAAAATGTCATACAAATTTACTTTACATGTCAACTGTTTTTTATAAACAACTCAAACTTAAAACCAGTTGACAAAACATAAGATTTACCTGATCCTGATAACTACAGAGCTAATACATTTCCTCCTGTTTAAGGATTAAGATCAAAACTCCAAATCAAAACTTAAGATGAGCCTATACTAATATCTGACTTGTAATGGTTTCTACTTGATGTTATAATCGTTTTAGTATTTGATTTTAAATTGTTATTTAAATGTTAATATCGTTCCAAATATTATTACTGTTTAAAATTGTATTCTAGTTATTTTGGATGTATTCATTTATAATGTATTCGACAAGTGTCTATTTGTGTGTCTGTGGTCGATTGTTTTATATTTATTTTCATTATTAATTGCTTGACTTGTATGTTGGAGGCACTGTAACAAATGATAGATTAATGAAACGAGAATGAGTAAACCAAACAACTCTAATTTTCTAATAATGTTTTGAATTACCTTCAACTACATGAGAGTAAAATCTGTTATCCTTTTCAACTTCATAACTTTGGACTGTATCTTCTCTTGAACTTTCATCTTGATCATCTAAAAATTTTAATAAAATTGAAAAAATATATATAAACCAATCTATCAATAACAAATAATTTAAAGCTATCACAAGATTTTATATGTTTACAAAGTAAATTAAATATAATATTACTATATTTATACACACACACAGGCCTACATAAACTAAATCTTTAATTCATAATATACGAAATACTGAAAAAAACACAACATATATGTTAATATAATTATATATCTCTACACAAAAATTAATCAGTAAATTTATGACTCGTATTTGTCAAAAAATAAAAATGAACTTAGATGTCAGTTTATGACATAGAATCCCTTGATAATCTCCTGGCGATTTTCATGTAGTAAATCAACAAATTCCACGGAGAATATTTCTTCATTTTATTTTATAATCATTAATTTTGAGAGATTTTCTATTGATGTATATATTGTAATATCATTAATTTGGGAGAATTATTCCTGTATTTCACAATTATTAAACAAATAATAAACATAGTGTTTATAATGTATAGTTACATTTTATATTTTTGTACAAAATTATGAACTGAGATCACGAAAATAATTAATTATACTCTGTAACCTCGACAGAAGTGCAGATCATAATAAGATTTTACCACATAAATTTCTTTATCAATGGCTGAAAAAATAAAAGTCATATGCCTTTATGCTCTCAATGTGGCACCGATATCACCAGTGTCGGAAAAGATGACAGACTAAAACAATGTCACTTTATTAGATTAGTTAGTACATTTGTGTTATGACTAATATTATTTGGGCTGTCCCCAAGATTGTTACATACACCATTGACTTTTTCTCAAAATATTAAAATTCCTAAAGTATCTCTGAGAGAGCTGAAAAACTAGTTATTACTACATGGAGTTGGCTTTGGTGAGGAGGGCATACTATTTAGGTGGAGTCAAATTTTGGGGGGAGGGTGGGCATCTCTCATATATCTTTCCATTTTCATGTTTTGAAAAAAGTACAACTTGTACACCGAAACAACAATGACAAAATATATATTTAAAAGGAGGTACTTTATTTATTAATTTTTTAATTCTAATATATAACTATATTATTAACGCTAGAATACTACTCATTTGTAAAAATTACGACCCGCCCTTTGTAAAATTCGGAGAACTCATAGACAAAAGACGGACACGCTCTGTCTTTTTGTTTACCTTCCTGCCATCGTGAATAGAGGCCACTGTCTCTTCGGCTAAGCTCAAAGTTGAACCGTTATTACCGTACTCAAGCTTGCGTCGTATATTTTACGAAAGAATAGTGTTTGCAAAAGTTTTTACTATTAAGTGTTTGAATTTTTTTTTTTGTAAATTATTATTTTTATATTGTTAGTTTTTAGTGTTGTAAATAGTTTATTGTGTAAATAATGATTTTAGAGTTCAAAGTGTTTGATTTAGCTACTAAGTGTATATTAATCACTGCAAGGAATGTGATTCTCAGTGAAGACAGGACTCTAATTTTGGCATTTTGGGCATTCTACCTAATGAACTTATTGTAAATCATTTTTCTCTTTTTATATAAATTAAACACTCA
>OY740777.1:45901160-45988032 GCA_963513935.1 Aphrophora alni | reverse complement strand
AGAGAGAAGCATTAATTCTATAACTGAACCACTGATTTATTTATTTTAAAGTGAAAGAACTCAGACAGGAATCCTAGTAAAATTAATGATCCTAATAATTTCATTCCCAACATTATAATTTGAAAATAAAATTTAAAATATAAAATTCCTCAACTCTTCTGTTTTATACAAGAAAGGAATTCTTACAGAAACAATTCCCCCAGTTCTTACAATGCAGACCACATCCAGTCTGGATATTGCACATAGCACAAATATTTGTTGTGCAGCAACTTCAAGTCAACTGCATTTAGTAGTGAACAAATAATATTAAGTATTTAAAGCTATTCACTGAGACGTTTATTCATTAGCGTCATATTTATTTTTATACTATAAATTGTTTTCAAACACTGCACAATTTCCATAAACAAGTTTAAAAGTATAAAACAGCTAACCTAGCTCCACCTTACAATAAAATGTTATTCAAACAGAAAAAAATGAAAAAAATACTGTTTTTCAAAATCGTCTACAACGATGTTGATGAAATTTGGCTCAAGTGTAACCTTTAAGAACACAAAGAAGTCGTAATTGGGCGCTATCTTTTCAAAAATTGTCATTAGGCCTTTATGCAATGCGTAATTTTACAAAATCAACTCCACCATTTTGATAATTGTCAATAATAAACTGGCAATGAACCAAGGACGACGGTTTATATATTTACATACATTAAAAACCTTCTTTGAGGTAAATAGTTAAATGTGCTTTTTGGGGTAAATAGCTAAATAATGTGCTTTTTGGGGTTAAATAGAGCTTTTTGGAATAATAGAGCTTTTTGGGGGAAATTGATCATTTTTGAGAAAATAGAGCTTTTGGGGAAAATAGAGGTTATCGGGGAAAAAAATAGCTTTTCGGGGTAAATAGTTAAATGTGCTTTTTAGGGTAAATACAGCTTTCCGGAGGTAAATAGAGCTTTTGGGAGGAAATAGAACTTTTTGGTGTAAATAGAGCTTTTGGGGGAAATTGATCATTTTTGAGAAAATAGAGCTTTTTGGGGAAAATAGAGGTTATCGGGGTAAATAGAGCTTTTGGAGGAAAATAGAGCTTTTTGGGAAAATAGAGCTTTGGGGTAAATAGAGCTTTGGGGGGGATAGAGCTTTTGGGGAAAATAGAGCTTTTTGGGGAAATAGAGCTTTTTGGTGTAAATAGAACTTTTGGGGGGAAATAGAGCTTTTTGGGGAAATAGAGCTTTTAATGATGACGGTGGAATTTTTATTTTTTTGAAATTTATTCCTGAACCGTAAAATTTTTGACTTGTGGTTTTCCACACAGGTTTGCCTCATTAATCCTCATGTTAAAAAAAAAAAATACCGAATTCGGTAACACTGGTTTTGAGATATCAGGTATTTTTATAATAACCCTATTACTGTTTTATTTAATCTTTATAGCTCTTACAAACATGCATAGTATAGTTAGTAATTCATATAATGTATATCAAACTTGCTTAAATTGCTAAAAATATCGACTTAAATAAAATCAAAAATAACAAATACGTGGTTTTAAAATCAATATAAATATATTATTATAAAATAAGTATTTAACAATATAAGATCTCATGAGAATTACGTTTACTTAATCAAACCCGTTTCAACAAAAAAAGTCGCCATCCTCAGTGATACATTAGCTACAATAACTAAACTATAACTTTATGGGTATTTATTGTAGTTCATGTATCACTGATGATGGCTAATTGTCGTTGAAGTGAGTTGGATTAAGTAAACGTCATTCTTATGAGATCTTGTGTACGAATTTATTCTATCTAATATTATCTCACAAGTAAAGATCAATATTTATTTTATTTAAAAATATATTTAATATGAATTTAACAATAAACAATTAATCATAAAATGAAAATTGCGAGCTATGCCTTTAGGGAAGCCGGGTGTGTTTCTTTGTTTTTTTTTCTCTTCCAGAGTAACTGGGGAGGGGGTTCTCTGAACTATAATATATTTTCTATTCTAGCAAATGTTGGTTTACACTTTTAGTTTAGATAAGCAAATGTTATAGTTATAAACTATGTATTTTAGTTTTATGTAAAGGTGTGTAGTATGATTGGGCATAAGTGTATATATTTAAGAATATGGTGCAGGTGAATGTACACTTTATGTCTATTAAAGATTTGTTAATGTTTTTGTTTGATTTTTGTTTTTGTTTCTCTTTTTTATCTCTCGCCGATTACTATTGTATAAAATAGCTGTAATAGATGTGTTAATATTTTGTATCTGTATTGATTCTGGAGAGAAAAAATATTAAAAAATAAAATTTATACACTATATTAATTTTATTATTATACATTTTTCGGACATTTGCCATCATTTGTGTGTTAGAAATACAAAACACGACGTTTCTGGAATAAGAATCAATTCCCGTTATCAAGTGACTAAAAGTTAAAGAAACACGAAACTAGAAACTAAGCCTATGTGCGAAGTAAAATTAAATAAGAATACCACCAACCTTAATATCTAAGCATACATCTCAGAGCTGAAACTGAGAAGTCAAAAAACACAATTACGGTAACACACAACTAACGGCAAATACGTGTTGTTGTATCAAAGATAAAATTGAACTTCCATCATTAACAAATAACTTCAAACTATATTAATATCATGTTATTTCCTAAAGAATTCCAAGAACTCTGCAATGAAATATAACTCTCCCCTAGACTAAATACCACTGCAAACTCTTCTTAAATTTAATTTTAGATGGTTGTTCTTTTAATTTCGCCGCACAATGTAGATGATTGTCAACTCATCCTTTTGTACAAACTGGACCTTAGTAAAAGTCAATTCTAGACTTTGTATTTGGTTGTTGGGAAGTGGGTTAAATTTTGTGGAGAAAATTAATAAAATCGTTTTTATAAGAGAGCTACGAGGGAAGGTGAGTCAATTATTGTTTTTAAATACTTCTCTGTGTGAGTAGGGTTTAGATTAAATTGTCTTCCTTTGGAGCTGAAAAGTTTTGTTCTCAGTGGTTAGATGGCCCCACACACTCACGTCATACCTATGTTCGTAAAAAAGTGAGTAATACACCATTAGAATTATTTCTCTTGAGTAGACTTTGCATTATGTAAGCTTCTATTTAATTTCTTACATAAATGGACTGCCATGTGAGATTTTGTTCAAGAACAAGATTTTGTTTTACCAAGAATGTAATTGCACTATTTCAACTATAGTTCATCACCAATAGAAATAGAAGGGTTACATTTCCTCGAAGAAAAGTTAATATAATTAGTTGCATTGTAGTTAGTAGCAATTTTACTTATGTGAAATAAAATTAAACTCTGTATAAGCTTTGATTTCTAGATCTTAATTTCCAAATAAAATTCTGGTTAATTATTATCGATAAACATAACAAGTATGCCATGTTCAACACAATTATTCACATTATTATAATAGAAAAAAATACTGGTCTCAAGACAGATCCTGAAGGTCGCCAGTATCGTTAAAGAACTGGAAGAATCAACAGATCTAATACAATTATCAGAGAATGATATCTCTACAAATTGAGTTTGACGTCTCAAGTAAGTATCCATACTATTTTGTGCTGTTGCACGTATTTCATATTGATAAAGTTTCGACAGTAATCTATCAAAATGTACACCGTGAAAGGCTTTTGAGAAATCCAAAAATAAACTTGTAGCTAGTGATTTCCTATCAAGTGATGTTAGCATCACATTAATAGATTTTAACGCTCTTTCTGATGTTTAAGGGGGTTAAATTTTTCCCTTTTCGAAGGGGGGGGGGGTTAAAGAGGTCAACTACCATTTTTTTTTTAATAGAAACCCATATCTTGTGATATATCATTGGAAAAGTCTATGCAGTAGAAAAATAATAGCACATACAAAATTTTTCTAGTACATCCCTGGTAAAAGTTACATGCAAAAATTAGATATTACTAACTTGTGTATCTCTTACCTGTTTTAATGTAACAGGTGCCCGAATTGGTGACCTTCAGTGGTTTGACACTGTGCTAACCGTTTGTAAAAAACAGAGACAGCATTCGCAAAACCTTCTCCTGGAATGGATTGAGCCTTTTGTAAAATTCTACCTTGCAGGTCATTGACGTCAGTTGGCTTAATTTGATAAACAAGGTTTTTCATGTGACTTCAAAAGAAAGAGTTTAGTGGATTAACTGTCCAAAACATTTTGGAGTCAAACATTATCAAATTGGCAAGCATTTCCAAATATTTCTCGGAGTTCAAGTTTCTATCAATTACAAACGGTCCAAACAACTGGACTAACGCAACGCCCTTAAAACAATAAATGCTTGGGCAGGAATGGTTAACAACCAGTTGGTTGGACTTGATTGAAACCTGAACTCCGAGAAATATTTGGAAATGCTTGCCAATTTGATCATGTTTGACTCCAAAATATTTTTGGGCAGGAGACAGAAAACATTTGGCTGCAACAAGATGGAGCATCACCACATTACGACCGTGATGTACGACAATACTTGGACAATGTTTTCCCGAGAAGATGGATAAGCAGAAGAGGCGCTGTGGAATATCCAGCAAGGTCTCCTGACCTTATCCACTCGACTATTACTTTTGGGGTCACAAGAAAAACCTTCTTTATAAAATTAAGCCAACTGACGTCAATGACCTACAAGGTAGAATTTTACAAACGTCTCAATCCATTCCAAGAGAATCATTTGGGAATGTTGTATCAGTTTTTTACAAACGGCTAGCATACAACTAAACCACCGATAGTCACCAATTCGAGCACTTGTTACAATAAAACAAAGTAAGAAATACTCAAGTTAGACATAACTAATATTTTCTTGTAACTTTTGCCAGAGATGTAATAGACACCTTTTGGAGGTGCCATTATTTCTCTATTGCATAGACCTTTCGAATGATACTCGTATGTCACAAGATAGGGGTTGCCATTTACAAAAAATAAATTTGTACCTTTACCCCCGTTAAAAGGGACAAAAAATTTAACCCCCCTTAAACAACAGAAAGATTGTTATAATGGGTATGATAGAGGTTTTACGTTGATACAGCAATACATTTAAATTATATCGAAGTGTATCACGACTTATTTTTACACCCTGTATATAATTAAAAATGAAAATATTTTATCAAAATTGTTAGAGTCGATATAGTGTTTTTGTTTGTACAAAAGTCTTGAGATTGCCATTTTTTATCCATGTAACAATTTTTTTTAAAAACGTTCATACGTTTGGATTGTAGGCAATCACATACGACAAAAGACGGACAGACAAAATTCCTAAAACCAATATACTGGACGCAAGGTAGCTCAAAACAGATATATCAGTAAAACTTCGACATCTATTTTTGACCGCCATCACATAACTTTTTAGACTATGTACATGTGATAGTAAAAAAAATATATTTTTTTTCGAAAAAAATATTTTGATCCTTAGCTTTGAGGGAAATTCAATTTCAAGCTAATATTTTTAAAACGAATCAAACTATAAAATTTTAAATAAATAAAAAGCCCACTAACAAACTCTCCTTCTTACTTTTCCATCCCCCATCTCTTAACAGTTTGTTCCAAAATAAAAAGATTCCGTGACGTTTCTTTCTCCTGCAGGATGTAAGAGTCTCTTGGATAAACTGTTCTTTATGTATAGCGTGACAAATAATCACCGTTAACGGTTTAGTGGATTTACAAAAGCTCAAAACGAAATCACTGTCTAAAACGCGATTTGAAAATTTGTGCACCACATAATAAAATACCTTAATGGTTAGGGCACGAGTAAGTCTGCTGCTCTGACGTGGTACCGCAAGGGTTGTTCTGTTACGTTACGCCCCTGTCTTCATTAGTCTAGACCTAACGAGGACATTGAAGTAACTGTACGAAGCAAAAACATTGCACAAACTGTCTTAGTGACACATATCCAAAATCCAACCAAAACTATTCAACAACTTCTGTAGTTTTCAATCAATAATTGAAAATTATACATGGACGCTTTCTTTGAAAAAACTATATATTTTACTCCTTACTCTAACCTCTGCGCCAAAGAAACAAACAATTTATTTCGTTTTTAATGTAACAGCAAGATATTTCTTGTTGAAACTCTATATTCAAGGATAAAATAAAGCAATAAAGCTTAAAGTTTTAAAATTATTTTGAAACTTTAAGCTTTATTGCTTTATTTTATCCTTGAATTTATTTCGACTTATAATCACTCAAAGCGGATCTACCTCCAACAAAATATCGACTTTTGTCTCGACAACCTATACATAAGAATTTTAAAAATATCTGCAATTGTTTGAATAATCAAACTTTGATTACAGTTCCTAAAGCTCCAACCTTCAAAATTATCAAATTTGAACCTGTTTTTAAACAGTTCAGGATAATATTTGCATAATCATTAATAATACGTTGTACGATAAAACTATCTTAGCCATTGTTCCTTCGTAAGCTTCTATCAATCGATTGTGAATGGAACAATTCAATCAGAGATTAAAGGAATATTTAATTTAATAAAACTTTAGATTTGTTTTTGTTCAAATACAGGGTGTGCAAAGAATTATGGTTATAGAATAACTCTAAATAAGGGGTTATAAATTGTGTAGATATTTTGCAATCATTTTATTCCACATAAGAAACGAGCTTATAAAATAAATGTAGCAAACATTGCACAAACTTTCTCACTCAGTCATCAGTAAAACCAAATAAAAACTAAATATAATTGTCCCTAAAGATGAGAATTCGGTAGTTCTCATTAGAAAGTGAATATGAACCATGGATTTTGAAAAATATTTATTTAAATAATCGAATATATTTGTTTTGCTTGTTACATAAACACATCCTCAGTTTAAATCATATTTAATTAAAAGGGGCCGTGAAGGCGTCAAAGTTCAATTTAGTTTTTACCAATTATTCCTGGATTATCAATTTCACTACTTGCGATTTTGTGCAGAAGTTTGGGTCGTAAATACAGTACAGAAATTCTAAATGAAATCAGTATGGGAAATTTTCATAAATGACATATTTTATAATAGCAACATGGCCTTATGTTTTTTTACTCATAACCCATGAACTAATATTGAGATTGTGGCAAGTATCCTCCACTTTGTAATAAATAATAATTAATAACCTAATAGAACTAAATTGGTAAGAGATGCATGGTTCATAGATTGCTGACGCAGGAGGTCTGGAGTACGAGGGGGGGGGGACGCTGGATGCAAGCCGGGAAACTGGCAGTCTGGAAGTAACAGCGTCCGGTGTGAGACTCATACAAGGGGGGAATGTTAGACTAGCTTTTGCCTTGCCGTAGTATATAGTTTTAGGATAGCCAGCAGAGATCTTTTGTTCAATAAACACCTTGAACTACAACTACCTGTTGCATCTTTGAAGCACCCATCCGCCACCAAACCATCCTGACAAAGATCGGACGCCCAAGCGAAGGAGCCGGACACAGGATCG
Source organism: Aphrophora alni (assembly GCA_963513935.1). Taxonomy (NCBI): domain Eukaryota; kingdom Metazoa; phylum Arthropoda; class Insecta; order Hemiptera; family Aphrophoridae; genus Aphrophora; species Aphrophora alni. The sequence continues at coordinate 45,980,599 of OY740777.1, read as the reverse complement.
CCGGCCCAACAGCGTGGGTTCCGTCACAAGATCTTTGGAGGAAACATTTTAGAAAAAAAAATCTATAAAAATCATTTCATCCCCCTACAAATCTGACACAAAATTAGTAATTAAATTAAATTGCAGTACGAAATCATATATACAATTTTTTGTTTGACGAATACAATTTAATTTAACCACAAAATAAGAAATACATAGCGTTTAAGTATTGTCTTATAACACATCAAATTAGACACAAATTTGCAAATTACAATTCTAAATTTAATGGTACCTCATTACGATGACAAATAGCGAAATTATTATCAAATTTGTAATTTCGAACCCTAATGTACTTCCAAAAAAACGTAATATCGTATAGTTATGAAAGCTGCATCAACGACACTATGTTAGTGAGTTCTTCTGTATATTAGAATACTGATTCACAAATTTACAGGGTCGAGGTTCGCTATTATTAAAAAGCGAGAGAAGACTTTTTAATTGATACACATTTACAAGGCCCCTCAGTGCCTAGCCGAAGTATTGTAGTGATATACACAATTACAAGGATCAAAAATAGATCTCTCAAACTATCAATCAATCTAACTTTTCCCACAGAATACAAGAAACCAAAGTTTGGGTTATTGGGCTAGGTAAGTACCATGATGGCACCAATCAGTTTGTTTTTATGGGATATAAATTAGTATAAAAATCTCTGGAAATCTTTATAATTTTTCTTTTCTTTCTTTTTTTAAATGTCCCCAAATATGCGCACATAACAAATTTTATTAAAATTGGTTCTTTTAATTTTTAAAGTTTTGACTGTTGATTATGATATTATACGTCCGTTTTGTATGGATCAACATTTTATAAATTTTTTTTTACTACCCCCCCCCCACCTTAAATTTATACACACTTTTTTTCACTACGTCAGTTCTTTCTCCACACCCCGTATAAACGGAGAGTACACCAGTTATGAATATATCTGATTAAATTTATTTTTTACAAAAAACTACGGTAAACTTTTCCACTTATTACACCTGAGTGGAATCACAATAATTAATCTGTAATTACTTTGACATTTTTACCAAGAAAAGTTTCGTAATAAAAAACCTTTTCCTTAATGCAATTACAGTTTCAAGGGGGTTGGTTTCATTAAACTGTCTAAAATTATTCCTCATCACATGGAGTAGAAGTAAATTTAATTTAGTAAAAAGTTATAATTCAACTTTTGCACAGGAGTGCCAACCTTTGGGCGAAGGAAACCAACCACAGTGGTCTCTTATGTCGTCTTACTACAGTTTGGAAAAACAATGCACAGGCGTAATAATACTGGTGGGATTAGAATCCAAGTGCCAGTTTTGAGGAGAAAAGTGACGACTTAAACCATTGAGCTACCATAATACTAGGTGATTTTTAAATAACATTTGTGCCAATCTTTGGACGAAGGGAGTGAAAAAATGGGTCTATTATTAAAATTGATAACAAATTTAGACTACTTTTTGGCGAGATAAAACATATGTCTCTGTATTATTGAGTTATGTCCTTTATTATTGGATAGAAGGGAGGTCTTCCTTGTCAAGTTTTTGTGATTTTAAAATTTTTAAAAATATATTTTCTATTAAATAAAGAGAAATCGGAAGTCCTAAGTAAATATTCAGCTAATTTTATAAAATAACTTTTCTTTCTAAGAAATAATACTTTAAAATAATTCACTTATACGATATTGTGTGACGTACATTTTCTCTAAGACAAAATCTTATTTCGCAAGTTTTATTCCTGTTGTTAATTATCTTGATGTACATCGTTTGAATGTATGTTGAGATATAACGGAACATAAAGGCGTAGAGAGAAGGGGAGGCATGGTGCAGTAATTTGGTAACTTTACATCACGCCTTTATGTTTCTATAAGAATAGAAGTGGCGCTATAATCATGATAAATAAAAGCGAATTACTTTGTGAATAAAATTTACATTATTAAAAGTAGTTTTAAGGATAAAAATATTTTTGTTTAATGCAAAAGTGTCGTTGTGTAGGTAATAACGTTCTGGTTTATTACATCTTATTTTGCGTAAAGGAAGATATAATGATTACATTTACAATATTTATTTAGTATGTTATTTATAAAACTTCAAGGTATGACCAAAATATGCTGTCTATGACGATCAGCCTATTAAGTTAAGTTAGGTTAGATTAGGTGTTGTTAGGTTATATTGAGTTTATTTAGGTTATATTTGGTTGGATTAGGTTAGAATAGGTTACGGTTATGTTACAAAAGAATAGGTTAGGTTCGGTTATGTTAGATTAAATTAGGTTAGGTTAGATTAGATATTGATAGGTTATATTAAGTTTGTTTAGGTTTTAATGGGTTAGGTTAGATAATATTAAGTTAGGTTATTTCAGATTATGTTACAATAGAATAGGTTAGGTTCGGTTATGTTAGATTAAGTTAGGTTAGGTTAGATTAGATATTGATAGGTTATATTAAGTTTGTTTAGGTTTAATGGGTTAGGTTAGATAATATGAAGTTAGATTATTTCAAATTATGTTACAATAGATCAGGTTAGGTTCGGTTTTGTTAGATTAAGTTAAGTTAGGTTATGTTAGATTATATTACAGGTTATAAGTTTGTTTAGGTTTTAATGGGTTAGGTTAGATAATATGAAGTTAGATTATTTCAAATTATGTTACAATAGATCAGGTTAGGTTCGGTTATGTTAGATTAAGTTAGGTTAGGTTAGATTAGGTGTTGTTAGGTTTTATTAAGTTTATTTAGGTTGGATTAGGTTAGAATAGGTTAGGTTATATTAGGTTAGGTAATATTAGATTAGGTTACAAAGAATAGGTTAGGTTCGGTTATGTTAGATTGAATTAGGCTACGTTAGGTTAGATTAGATTATAGGTTATATTAAGTCTGTTTAGGTTTTAATGGGTTAGGTTAGATAATATTAAGTTAGGTTATTTCAGATTATGTTACAATAGAATAGGTTAGTTTCGGTTATGTTAGATTAATTTAGGTTAGGTTAGATTAGGTGTTGTTAGATTATATTAAGTTTGTTTATGTTATATTGGGTTAGGTTAGGTTAGACTAGGTTAGGTTAGGTTTGGTTAAGTTATATTAGGTTATGTTATGTTACAATAGAATAGGTTAGGTTAGGTTAGGTTTGGTTAAGTTATACTCGGTTAGGTTATTTCAGGTTATGTTACAAAACAACAGGTTAGGTAGGGTTATATTATATTAGGTTAGGTTAGGTTAAGTTATATTAGGTTAAGTTATGTTACAATAGAATAGGTTAAGTTCGGTTATATTATATTAAGTTAGGTTAGGTTAAAGTGTAAAACATTGCCTGGCGTTATATGACAATCACACAACAAACAGATACCCACCCTAAACAACTTGATCATTGTAGATGTTGTTATGTACAGTCCAATAAAACACCACATTTTTTCAAACTATCACATTACTAACTAGGAAAACATAAAAAGTAAAAGTTAAGAAGAGGAAAATTTAACGATAAACTTGGCGTGGATTTAAAATAATTTTTACTCTCCAGGAAGAGGAATAACTTATCCCAAAATAAGTTGCATTCTCACTTATACGCAATGTACGTAAAATTATTTTCTCTTGTGTCTAAAATTAACTAAAAGTTGTTTTCAGTATTTACCACGAGGACAATGTTTTTACCGAGAACGTTGAATTATAGAGATCGCCCCTCCTTAACTGAAATGGTGCTTTAGTGATCAATTGCCAAGTTTCAAAGCCCACCCAAAACGTGACTGTTTGTATCACTATAACAATTGAGAAACTGAGAAAACAATAACGGCTCTTTGGAAGCGATAAAATATATTTTAAACATTACTAGTATGAATTGTAATTCCATGAACTTTGGGATTTTAACTGTCGTGTTGTTCGGGTCAGCGTTGTACCTCACGATGCTGGCCCATAGAACCGGGGGTTGGCTACCCTATCCCATGAATGTGGGTAATGGGCGCCGCCTTCGGAGTAACTGTTAGGTAAGGGACGCTTGAGCGACCTGACGGTGACTCATCCAACGTTGCTTGGGGAACCTTGCTAACATGAGAATAGGTGAACATGGGTGCCACCTACACTCGGGTCGTGTATTTTACCTCACGGTGCCGGCCCAAGAAAACTGGGGGAAGGCCACCCAATCCTACGTATGTGGGTAACGGGCGCCGCCCCTTGTAGGTGAGTACGTGGGGGAGGGTATTGCGTAAGCGACCCGACGGTGACTCATCAAACGTGGCTTGAGAAATCTTACCGACATGAGTACCATGGGAGCATGCTCGGCCTGTTTGGAAGCTTCAACTTCTGGGAGCGTGCGTTGAGGAATGGTTTCGTGGTGGCGGTGGGGTGCTGGTGGTGAGATTGCACCCAGTTACTCTTTCTTTTGAGTGGGGGATGGCAGTAAAACCGCAAGGTATCAGGGACGCCTCCCTCCTAGTTCTCTTGAAACTCGAATCGAACCTGTCCATACTACTGCAGACCGTGTGAACAATGAACCTTTGGGATTGTTAAATGAAAGTGCGGGTTAGGATAGGCAATCTGACAACATCACTCAAGTGTTGATAAAATGAGTGACTGTATCTAAATATCTTAGTGGTTAAGAGTTTTAAGGTTCAGTCCCTTGACCAAGGATTGGTACCGAAGGTTGTAGGTTCTATTCCCACCTAAGAGAAAAGGTTTTTCAGACAAATGGTAAAGTTTATACAAAAAAATGCCCAAGATTGTGTGAGAGGCTATGTATATGAGGTTGGGCTTAGCATGAGCTTGTATAGAGCAGGTAAAATGCAAAAACAACGTATAATCAAGGAGATTATGAGACGAGACGTCAGGAAGTGTGGCTGATTGTTCCGTTAACAAAATACTGTTTCCTGAAAGACTGAAATTTTCTTTTCAATAAAAGAGATTACTACAGGTACGGTGAGATTAAACAGTAAGTCATTTAATGAAGGAGTGTTTCGACTGAGTGCATTTGGTGGAGCTATAGAATCCATCTTCAGAGTATGGACGTCATGAACTTTCTGAGATTAGTGAGAATCACAGTAAAACATGAGATGAGATGTAGGCAGAGTGATATTTCGATACGTGAAAAAAACCACAAATAATAATAATCGATAAGACATCACAGCATACTTTTTTCGACTTCTTATGAAGTATTTCAATATAAATAGTTTAAACTTTGATCAAAGATTACAGCTTCCGTATCAAAGAGATTTCAAGCAGCAAATATTTGTACTACGTAGCAACTTCATCCCCTGTAGGCTAATCTCCCAGTTTCGAAACTGGGGTTGTTTGTTTAGAACCAAAACCTATCATCTAGATATTAAGGGGTTGTACAAATTTAGATTAATTTTTTGGTGTTAATTAATATATTGTTCCAACATCGCAGTTGGTTGTTACAAGCTATTAACTGCACATAAACATTGTTTAAGTGTTTGATTTGGTCATTTAGTTTTTAAATGCTCGTAGAAATTGCTTTTCGCCGTTACGGTAAAATTGATTTATTACAATCATAGATTGGTTTTACCGTTTAGTTTATAACTAGAGTTTGTCTAATGAAACAAATATTTTCTTTTGTGTTACGAACCTTGATTCAACAAATTTAAAGACTCAATTGAATATAACTTATATTTAGACAAGTCTATGGCACAAACTAAGCAACATTTTGATCTATTTAATGGTTTTTATTTGTTTACTTCAATAAATATTTAAAAAATAATAAATTTTTATACCAACTTATCTCCCATTGAAAAAGGCAGTAATGCAGAATGGAATTTGTTTTTCGTTTCCACGTAAATGTAGGAAATATTCTACGATAGCTTATTTTGTGAGCTTGGTAATTCGAGCTCTATTAATGAATAGAAATAGGAGTATAAAAAACTCCAAACGATCTCTTCCTGTCATAATAATCCTGAAATATGTTTCCACCATATTTTTTTAACTACGCCAATTCGCGTCGTCAACTTTACGTCTAAAATTAATTTAAATAGTTGTAGCTTCCGAGAATATAATCAATTGTTTAAGTGTTCGTTTTGTACCATTCTGTTAGAATGAGATCAAATGACATCTAGCAGGGCCTAACCTAACCTCACCTAATATAATATAACGTAACCTAACCTAACCTAATATAATATAACCTAACCTAACCTCTTAGATTTGCAAAAGTTATCTCTAGAAACTCGTCTGTTTATAATAAGTGTTCAACATCTAATTGCTTACTTTGTGAAAAATGATTAAATAAAATTTATTGTCACTTACTCTAATTTTACAAGTGACTAAAGACTTTAACAAGACACAGTAAACATATAGGAAGAACAAAAGTCGAACACAAGATCTCACAATAATTGCGTTAACTTAATCAAACGGGTTTCAAAGACAAAGTCGCCATCCTCAGTGATACGTGAGCTACAACAACTGAACTATAACTGTATTCTTATTTATATATTAGAGTTATAGTTCAGTTATTATAGCTCATGTTTCACTGATGATGACGACTTTGTTGTTGAAAGGCGTTTGATTAGGTAAACATAATTTTTGTATGATCTTGTGTTTGAGTTTTATTCTATCTAATATTATCTCACAAGTCAAGCTCAATATTTATTTAGTAATCATATGAATTATATAGCACACTATAATGCATAAGATATATTTACTGATAGAAATATAAATAAACGATTTTATCGGGACATCCAACAATACTAACGGTCAATTTATAAATTAGAGCGTGTTTGTCAAATCATAACGTTTTAAGATCTAAGAAAATCTTCTTTAAATTAAAACTATGTTTACAGGAATTAAAAACTAGTTCTCTCTCACAGCGGTAGGAATCACAAGGATGTTTGTTTTTTCATCTTAAATAAACTGAAAATGTTTACCTTTATCAAAGAGAAACGTGATGATTTGTGTTTGGTAGCTGTATATATTGATGAATTTATTTTAAAACAGGTAGATGCAAGGAGTGGAATCCACTTAAATTCCTCCACGTATAGATGTATTAAATGTTGTTAGAAATATTTTATACAAAGTGGCATAGTTTCTGTGCACATGATAATTAAAATATATAAAAATATTTTCATTATTATAACAGTTTCAATCATATTTCATGTAATATGTAGTAGGAATAAGACATGGTGTTAGTCTCTCCTGAAACTAAGGGTTGGCTACCATATTGGGACAAGTATTGAGGTTAGATAGACGTTTGTTGTGATAATAAAGAACTTTCGTTGATATTAGAACGTATTTGTGTGTAGTGACTAAATCACACGCAGTTCAACAATTGCTAACACAGTTTTCGAAGACCAAGGTGTCCTATCGTAATGTTGTGCGGCAGTTGATTCAGAAAATTCAAGATTCAACGTGTGGTATTACCTAATCTAGAAGGGCGTGTAAATAGAGAGGAGAAAGTGTTGGCTATCTCATGTAGCATGCTTTGAAGTCTGAAGAACTTGATCAGAAAATAAGTACTTCCAACACATCAATAAATCTTTAGATTCAGTTAATATCTCGTAAAATACTAGGACACACATTCCGGTTTAAGAAATACTTGAAATAAGACGTAGTTGACGACTTTAATTGGTTTAATTAAAACAATAACCTAACCTAACCTAACCTAACCTAACCTAACCTTACCTAACCTAACCTAATATAACCATTCCGGTTTAAGAAATACTTGAAATAAGACGTAGTTGACGACTTTGGTTGGTTAAAACAATAACCTAAGCTAACCTAACCTAACCCAACCTAACCTAACCATTCCGGTTTAAGAAATACTTGAAATAAGACGTAGTTGACGAGTTTAGTTGGTTTAATTAAAACAATAACCTAACCTAACCTAACCTAACCTAACCTAACCTAACCTAACCTAACCATTCCGGTTTAGGAATACTTGAAATAAGACGTAGTTGACGACTTTAATTGGTTTAATTAAAACAATAACCTAACCTAACCTAACCATTCCGGTTTAAGAAATACTTGAAATAAGACGTAGTTGACGACTTTAATTGGTTTAATTAAAACAATAACCTAACTTAACCTAACCTAACCTAACCATTCCGGTTTAAGAAATACTTGAAATAAGACGTAGTTAACGATTTTGGTTGGTTTAATTAAAACAATAACCTAACCTAACCTAACCTTACCTAACCTAACCTAACCTAACCTAACCTAACCTAACCTAACCTTACCTAACCTAACCTTACCTAACCTTACCTAACCTAACCATATTATAGTGGAAACATATTTCAGGATTATTATGACAGGACGCGAGATAGTTTCGTGGGTTTTACACTCGGTATTTCCGTGTATTTATTGACCTCGATTTGCCAAGCTCACAAAATAAGCTATTATAGATTATTTCCTACATTTAAGTAGCCAGGTGCAACTTGCATTACTGAAATGTCAATAAGAATTTCTTCCGGGAGATACGTTGATACAAGTGTTTTATTTTGTGAAGATTTATTGAATTGTACAAAGTTAAATTGAACCGAAGCTTTCTACGTTTGTACGACAAACTTGTCATAGTTGTATTAGATCGGGTTTTTAAAGATGATAGGTATGTTTATTCCAGTTAGGATTCTTTAGTTTTAAATTATTTGCAAAACCATTGCATTCTTGTAATAAATCAATTTTACTGTTAGAGTGGGTTAAGATAACAGAATGGGGGGGGGGGGGGGAATGAAAAGACAATATAAATAAACAACAACTTTTTAAATAAAATTAAAACAACAATTTTTTTTTTTTTTAGTATCAACCACAATGTTTTAATAGAAACTTGCCGACCATGGTTTCCATGGTTAAAGCATTGCCAAGGACTTTTACAAAAATGAAACAAAAAGGTTCAGTACACAATATAACAACATAGTAATAACACCTGGGTATGATGTAGTGCCATCTCATCCCAGTGCTATCTCATCCAACATCCAATTTCCTAGAAAAAAGTGCCATCTCGTCCACTGAAGTTTTACAGTTGATTAACCTAACCTAACCTAACAGCTGAATATTTTCAGATTTTATTTGTAATTTATGTCAAATAATTCTGTTATTATACAACCGGTTTCATATTCTACAAACCTTGAGGTGTAACATTAGAACAGACTGTTGTTGAACTGCGCAACCTGGAGTCTAGGTAAGGAGCACCCGCAAGAAGATTAGTTTTCTCCCTGTATTACATACAAGGCGAGTTTTAACATGATTGTACACGATTTATAGCATTTTGATATAAAACTTAAAGAGCATTTAGGGGGGTTTAAATAGTATGAAGCTAGAAAATATGGAAGACCCGAAATTTTAAAATAATAAGAATTTTATAAAATTATAAAGGTAGGCTACTACAAACGTTCCAATAGTTTTTGTAGATCTGTCAAGTAAACAATAGCATAGGTTTTTGGACGAGATGGCACTAGTTGGCGGGTAAAGAATTAACCCCCCTGCCCTACGTCCGTGGAATCTGGATGAGACGGCACGACACCGCTGGGTATTTCCCTTATAACTTAAATGAGAAAGGTAGAGGAGGGGAGTGGAGAGGAGGGTCAATAACTTGACTTGGTTAATGGTTTTAAAAGTGGGGAATTACTTAAATCTAATTAATCATTTAAAACTAACACATTTTAATTTTATTATTTATTTATTATTATTACTATTTTTGTGTTAGTTTTAAATGAACAATTATATTTAAGTAATTCCCCATTTTTAAAACCATTAACCAAGTCAAGTTGTTGACCCTCCTCTCCACTCCCCTCCTCTACCTTTCCCATTTAGAATATAAGGGATTGTTATACTGTGTTGTTATATTGTATACTGAACCTTTTTGTTTCATTCTTGTAAAAGTCCTTGACAATGCTTTAACCAGGGAAACCATGGTCGGCAAGTTTCAATTAAAATATTGCGGTTTATACTAAAAAATTATTGTTTTAATTTATTTAAAATAGAATACCACTAAGTACCTACGGTGTTTAGTGTAAGTAGTTTAAATAAACAACCCTTATCACTTTCAGAACAGCTGTGTTAGCTAGTAAGGGTTGAACAGTAAATAAAATGTTTCAATTAAAAATAACAACGTTAAAAAATATCGTCAATGATTGTTGAGAGAGATGTTAAATTATAACTGGGAGTTTTATAAAAGGAATGATTTCCCTACCGATTTTCTTCAAATTATAGTAAGACATCAAAATATCCATTACAGAATAATAGTTATTGATAAAGAAATATATTTTAAAGTACTAGTAATGTACTAAGTTTTATCCATATCAGAAACAATATATTTCTAATGAGTCTTGCATTTTGATCATATTTTAGTTAATTGAAAATATTTGTGTTATAGAAAATATATTTTCAGTTTTGTCAGACTTTTAATGGATAATTACTTTAATGAAGTTATATTAACAGATTTTAACCTGTAAATACTATTTATTGCGATCTCCCAATATCGACTTTCAAAGTTAATCTTTTCCCCGAGAAATTCCATGTTTACTTTATATACCCAATATGTATTGATCCTCGTTAAGAAGTGTAATATACTAAAATTTCATTCAAATCAAATATTTTCCCTTACTCTAGTTAACTGTTTATAATAGGCCATGTGTAAACTTTATGGTTTTAAATAACTCACGAATTCAACTGATAAACTGACGGTGTCGTGGGGTTGGCTCGACATATTGGCCGCCCCAGTCAATAGCAATCACTTCCTGGAAATGTGAACGGATCAGGTACCAGTCGGGTGGGTATAATTAAAATCAATAAAGATCAAATAGAAAATAAATATCACTATTTAGGTTAGGTTAGGTTAGGTTAGGTTAATATTTTCCCCCTACAAATTCTAACTTTTAATTTGGTAATACTAACCATTAAATATGTACGTATAACCCACTCTAGGTACAGTATCATTTAAAAATTTTGAATTAAAATCAATTCATAACAAACTATAGAATTAGATTCAACATATTTAAATTGTTAAAAGGAATAAAGGTATTGTCTTTAGATAGTGTTTATGTATCTCTTAGTCAATCTTCACAGAAGTATGGTCATCGCAGTCATAAAGCCCATCGACAATATGACACATCATCGAATTGGATACTTAAATAAACTTCAACAGTGCCTTATGAGTTCAGAATAGTTATGATTGGTATTGTGCTTTCTGTTAGTTTTAAAGGATACCAGGTTAGCCAAGACCCGAGAATACTACCCGCGAATAACAAGTCATACTATTCTTACAGACGACGAACCTCGTCACTTGAGTGTCGCTCTTCGGCTGACCAAACAAACAAACACCTCCAATTCCATCTCATCTCATCTCATCTCAGAATGGCGAGGACTAGGTCCTCTATAAATGAAAGCTTCTGTAAAATACATTTGCTGCAAATAAATATAGAACATAATAATGAATTTAGATTGACTGTTAAGGTTTGAAGTTATGATTAGAATAGTTTGTCTTTTTTAAATTTAAAAAAAGGGAAACGAAGATAGGACTTCGTTTCTCATACTGTCAATAAATTTTTATTTTATTTTTTTTTTACCTTTGTATTGTTTGGATGATATGGCTTGGATTTTATTTGGTCTGAATATGATTTTTAATTATGTTATGGGGGATCAACCACCAGACACAGGGGTCGTTTTCTCCTTTCTTGTGGGGGAGCGGGATCTGTCACGAGTGATGACAGGTGCGCATGTTTGGAGCCTTCTGCTCTCGATGTAAGCTTTTTCGTCATCTTGAGGACGAATTCCTCGAATGTGGGGACTTTCGATCCATTGTGGATGGTAGCATTTCTGACATACCATGGGGACTTAGTTATGCTTCTAAGCACTGGGTTTTGGAAAGAATCCAGCCGTTTCTAAGACGGGTTGTTTATTAAGCAGGAGTTTGAACAGATGACTCTAGTTCCCCAAAGTGTCGAGCCAACCCCACGGTATACTAGTGTCGAGCCAACCCCACGTAACCAAACTGACAACCCCAATTCGTTTTCTTTGAAATCTAACCGTAATTAAATTGGTACAAAATAAATTAATAGAACTTATAAAAAAGGAAGATATTTTATTTAAATCCTAATTTGCAACCTAAATTTCAATAATAAATTAAGCCCATCAGAAAATAGGTAACTTTTTCTACGACTTTTTAATATCCCTAAGAAAAGATTACACAAAAATAAAATTTCACATCAAAACCAAAATGGTTTTACATCTCATTCTACTGTACAACAACCTATGGAATTATGATTGGTCTGTAACAAAGCATTGCGACATCTGAACCTAATGTGTAGTGGAATGACTAATCATGAGCAAGTGGCGGATAGAATGAGACAATCTATTGATGAAGGATTGTTTTAGATCTGAGATGAGGTTTATGAAACTGAGCAACCAGAATATAAATACCTTGGACAAATTTTACCATGACATAAAAATTTGAGTAAATATTATTTCCGTTTTATTTCTCGTATGAAACCTTCCCACAAATATTTTTTTACAAAATTACCACGGAAATATGTTTTAACATAAAACAAAATTTAATGTATTCAAATTGAAAACAAAAAATAAACTCACTCACCTAACATACTACGTTTAAATTAATATAGTATAACATTAATTTCATCACAAGATCACCAACCTGTAACAGATAAAAGTAGAATTTATTTTAAATTTCCACTGACTTTTTTATCTAAACTGTTCTAAAATACATATTACTTATGAAACAAGACGAAGCATTTTCTGAATATCTAAACAACTTACAAAAATTAAATTTATATTCATGTTTAAACTTTTATTAGTTTGGGGAACAGTAAATTGTTTGGGCAGAAAGGAACGATGGAATTAACCGCGTCTGCTGTTCCTGTCCCAAAGTATATAATACCGGGTCTGAGGAATTTCTGTCACAAGTGTTTACCCACTCAGTTAAGAAATTAGGTCCTTACAAGGGGGCTGTTTCTATTAATTCTACAGCTAATGAAAATGCTCCACCAAGATACGCAGCTCATAACCAGGATTCCTTGCTAGAGGCTCTACAAAAACTACACCAATCAATTTAAAGCTTAAGATGGTACAAGCTCCGATTTCTTGCTGATCATTATGAGTAACTTAGGACCTTTGCTAAAGAAAACAATAAATCTTTCCTATGCTGGAGTATAAGATGTTGCCTCCTGTAAAAAGATTTTTGATTCTGTTCTGAAGACTTTAAAATATTAAATTTACACTATTTTTACCTGAAGAAGTGTCACCGAAACCCTTCTATTGTCTATCTTTACTGCTCCTACACATCACGTCTATTGTTAGATGTCTTGGGAATTACCCAGGCGTGGTGGCACCATCCAGTTTAGGGAGGGACATTTTTTTAATATTTCAGTTGATGGACAGTAGAAGTACATATCAGTCGACTCTATCTGGTTCATTTCATTTCAGTACTTCAATTCCGTGAAATTCATTTTCAACCTAACCTAACCTTTCTCTATTAGTTATCAAGTAGTAAATAAGTTGAGAATCTTTTTTTTATTTTTTGCAATAAACAACAGTCTGTCCACCTTGCCGGATTGAATTGGAAGTGAATGAAGTGATCATCAAAAACTAAATAGTTGCTAGATTTTATAGTTGGAGAGCAGTGATCAAAAATGGCCCTTAACCCTTTATAAGGCAGAGAAAACTGTAGTATTATTTAATATAAAAAAGGTTGATGTTGTGTCACTATGGCTACTGTAGGAACATTATTCATGAATTATGATGTAAAAAAATTTATTTATATATTTTTATGGGGATGGCAATATGATTGCCACTGCCCGTTTAGAATAAGATAAGGTGGCAAAATAGTTGCCACTGCCCGTATAATTCTATTGCTAACACTAAGTAATTGTGTGGATTGATGAAGGAAAATAAGACACTTGATAAAAGATATAAAAAAAAGAGATTTTATTATTTACAAGTTTTACATTTACTCGTGGAACGTTTTGGAACATGATACCACACATTTGTAGGATATACAGATTCACTGCTAAAATCAATTTCAGTTTTCTGAGGAATAGTAATTTTGTCTGTTTTTTTTATTTATCAATTTTTTCTTGTCCTTTTTGACTTTTCTCTCTAAAATTCTTTCTAATTTGCTGGTAGATTGCTTTGGCAAGTATTCAGAATCATCGGAATCCTTTGCAAAAATTCTATTTATATTTGGAAGCTCATTGTCGCTTTCAATCAAAGCAGTTTCAATGGAATTTTCTTCTCTTTGGTCTATATCTTCCTTGTTATTTACATCTATAAACATTTCAGTATTGTGGGATGATGTTGAAGGTCCAGAAAAATATGTATGATCCAACTCTGCTGTTTTTATAGGAGTACTGGTTCTAAGAGGGGATAATAAATCACATAATTCTTCCTTTTCAGATTCCTCTTCTTCATCTTCAGAATCAGATGTTGGAATATCAATAAACTGTTCAATTGATTTATCGTGTAGATTAGCCATCCTAGAAATAACAACCGTGTAATATATTATAAGAACACTTATTTGAGCTTGGAACGGGCAGTGGCAAAAGGATTGCCATCTACAGAACATCTAAACGGGCGGTGGCAAACATATTGCCACTTTATTTTTCGGCAGTTATTAGAAAAATCTGTGTATGTTTGGTTTATTATATTATTACAAACTATATTACATATAAAATACTTCATTATAGTAAAGTTTCATTACCTGGAATATGTATTATAAGTGTAAATTGATGAAAATTGTCCAAACAAAGAAAACCACATGCAACTCACTAAGTGTATATGACACTACTGCTACCAATCAGGCAAAATGAGAAGCTCTATTGTCTCTAAAAATATTTCATAGGTTGCAGCACCTGTCAAAGCATTCATCTGTTGAATATGCAACTCCTATATCTTTAAAACAAACTAAATATTGTGGTGGCAATATAGTTGCCACTGCCTTATAAAGGGTTAAACAATCTGGTGGTGCCATCGAAATGTTTACCTCCGATATTCACAGCTATTGTTTTGTGTAACAATGAGTGACCCTTTTCGAGTTGAAAAAGGAATCGGCGAGATCTTCATTCCTAGAATTAGGGATCCTCCTCCGATGGTACCACCAGGTTACTATAACCCCATAACTGAAGAGTGGCGTGTAAAAAGTACCAAAATTAAAATCATCTTCAAATGCAATTGTATATGAAAGCCTGTAATAAAAACTCATTTAAAAACATTACACATCTTTTAAAATTTTAAAAATTGGCCTGTACAACGCGTATTTTAATTTGCTTAATATAACTTCAAAAGTTATCAAGCTCCATACTTTCATACCACCCTGTATATAGCTGCAGATAACCCAAACTATCTTTAATACTAATGTTTATTAGAGATTTACTATTTACCATAAGATTTTCTCGTTAGAACAGTAATTCTACTTATCCCTATCGTTTAAAACTTCTCCACAATACAGTTTTATACCAAAACAAAAAGTTCTTTTATCAAACGGTTATAAAAATCTACTTCTGAATGAGTGCTTATTGTTTTATGGTGCTGATAAGCTGCATATTAATTGTGCAGCCGGTGTTGAGTTACTGATATCATCAATCAATGCATGCAGACTGTGTGACTGCTTACAATCGATATTGAATCTATCAAGTTATAGGATTTTATAGTACAGAAGGTTTTTTTTTGTTTTATTGAATTTATTTTAGAAATATAGTTATTACAGTAGATGAGAGCTGAGACGATGAAATGGGCACCGATCGTAACACCCGAAATATGATTTTAGCTATCGTTTAGATGAAAGTTTTATGAAAATGTGAAATCACGGAAACTTGTTTAGAAAATCACAAATAAAAATTAATCCCGTTTAAGAATAAGTAGAAAAACAAAAGTGAACCTTGACAGGTGTTATTAGAAGTTCGAGTTTAAGAAAATACGATAAATGCTGAGGATCTGTTTACAGTCCACGCGAAGCAAGTTCAGCTACTCTTTAAATTTTGAATTGGAAACTTCCTTAGGCGCGTTTTTGTTGAGGAGTAAATGTAAGTGAACCGTCACGCTCGGGTTGGTTACGCTGAATCGGGTTTTCTCGGCTTCACTCGACATCTAGCGTGCTCGGGTCGGTGACGCACTGAATCGTCTATACTCGGCTCCAGTCGTCGTCAGCCACGTTTATTGTCCGACAAGAAGTGCATCGTTCCAATGTTATTGTATATGATCAGAGTAATATTTAAAGTGTTTACAATTTGTTCTGGATTTTACTAATAGTGAAATATTTAATTCGTATTAAGATAACTTCTCGCATTTCTCCAATAATATGAACGACTTAAACAACAAATGGTATAAGTTAATAATAGTATTAATAAATTAAAATTGGAAAATTAGAAGTTTTCACTACTATCGTGTGGTCATATGTATACACACGGATTTTATGTACAGGGTGTTAAAAAAACCTTTCAGAACTTTGGGATATGATTTTTTATACAAAAAGGAAGAAAAAAGTTTATATGAAGGTAAAGTATGTCCTAAAACATTTAGTTTTCCGTCTATCTGACTGTATGTATTTTTTAAATGAAAGAATTTTAGTAGAATACACCTCTTACAACCTAAATGTTTGAAAATAAAATCAATATCAGTAAGTTATACTATTACCAAATACTTATAAACATACATCACTTTGGTGAAAGTAAACAGTATTAGTTTACTTAGAAGCAAAAACAAACTTCCGTGTGATGTTTGCAGCTATGCTTTGATCTTTGAAATTGATTACTGCCAAATATGTGATTTCGTTTGAAAAGTTTTAGACTGATGTGCGTCAGGGAACGCAACATATATATATATATATATATATATATATATATATATATATATATGAAGACGTCTTACCTTCGTTTCTAACGTCAACAGTAATTTCTAACGTCGTGTCGTAAGTAAACACGACAGTTGCATCAAAAATCAAGGTAAGAAAATGAAATTACAGTAGCCTCAGTCTAGGACTGTGTCTAGAGTAAGAGGCGTGTCCTCCCTTCTACTTGCTTCCCTAGCCTGACTTGACGGTACAACCCATTCCAAGAAAACTAGATACACAAATTACCGCTTAGCTACATTAAATTCATAAAATTACAACTTCGTGACAGACGTTTTATTCTTATTTACCACCGATAAATGAAACGAAAGTAGGACACGCGTTTATACAGAAGCATTTGAGGTCTATATTTTTTTATTGGGGTTGTACCACTGAAAGTAAACGCAACAAATAAATTGTGGGGCCTTTCTTTTCTTCTCCTCCCCAGACACATTCCTACCTTGAGGATGCTGTAGCTGTAGTAAACTTTAGTGTTTTCATAAAACTCGAAAAAATTCAAAATGGAGCCCATTTAATATGTGTAGTTTCAATTCCGCATTTAATGATATCAACTCTACCTCCATACAAAATGTAATTTCAAACACTGACCTCCTAAGAGAATGTTATTTTCGAATAGTTACGACCCCTCCCAGGGTCGGGGCACCGATACGAGCATTGTAAGTGGAGACTCCTTTACAGTACAGTTTTGAGGCCCGTCAGAATCGAGGCACTTAAACTTCTGGAGACTTTTTAACCTAATCTAACCTAACTTAACGTATTCAAGCATAACGTGAAAGCTAACGACTAGACTGAGCGACTGTTATGTTTTCTTTAAAAAACACAATATAATTTTTTTTTAAATATTGTATCTTAACAAACTAAAAGTACTTCTTATACTTTTTGAACACACTTTTCCCATTAATTTAATTGTTTCATTCTTATTGGCTTTGTAGTGACTGAAAAAAATACTAGGTCAGTATAAACCAGTTCGCTGGTATAACCAGCACATCTTCCACTCCTGGGGTTGTAGGATGTCCACTGTAGATGAAGGCATGTCAACTTGAAGAATGTTGACAATGATCTGGTGTTATATAAATATTCAATTAAACAAGATCAATAAGAAAATATCTCTCTGCTACCATCTTCTTCATAGAATAATCAACATACAAATCCATAAAATGTCCACCACCTGTATGTAAAGTAGCGTTATTTTTTCCTTACAATTAATGTGTTATTACATATACTATAGCGTTTTTAATATGATCTTGTTCTTCGGGGTTCGACCGCGTCAATATTGTCTGCACGTTGAGTACAACCGACGTTTCGGGCACTTTACAGATGTCCATTCTCAAGGCTTAACAAATGTCAAGTCAACAAGATCATAATGATGTTTGTGACCGTGGAAGTCTATCGTTCAAAATCAAAACCCTCTATAGCGTTTTTGTTTGATTTTATTAAATTTAGTCACTCGTATTTCTCACAAATTGTTTTATTATTTTAGTTGTGACACTAAAAGTGTTAATGGTTTGTAATTATCCGTCTTTTTTCAAACTACAGGTTGTACAGAAATTTGCCAAATGAAAACGATGTTGTAGCAATGGTTTTACAAGTTAACAATGTAACTCCTTGTCAAAAGTGTCAACATATTTATTTTGTTTCCCATCACATTTCTCTGTGTTATGCAAGTAAATTAAGTAGCCGATACACCATTTGTTAGGCATTTATTTTTATCAGGCCTGGGTTCTATATGCTCAAAAATCAGTGGATCAGTTTTAAAAGATTCTCTTTAATTTTAATTATTTAAACAATCACAATAACTATATATCGTCACAATTTCAATTTTTATCTTCTCTCTCCTAATCTTCATTCAATCAGCTACAATATGAAATATAAACCCAGAATGGTTCCAAGCGTTATGTTTCTAATGTTTATTTTTAGTATTAAACAATTACAAATTTTTTGTTACATAAATCTTTCCTGCAAAGTTCTTCCAACTCTTTCGATTTCTCGGGCTCTTTCGACTCTTACTCCCCAAGTAAGGCTATCTTCCAAACACCCCTCGAGCAGCGATTCCTCCTGTGATCCAAAGACCCCGTCTTCTTTTGTCTAAGAGCTTATGTAACATCCTCTTGTTTGTAACGTTGACTGCCTTAGCAAGGTAAACATTTCATCGTAATTATTGTTCCACTTTTGTCTTTCGCAACAGTGGGTCTGCATTCCGACTTTAATATTATTTTTATCTATCTATCTTCTAACTAAAACTATCTTAATTCATAACACATCTTGTATTTTGCTATAGGATATTTGTTTGGTGATTTCGTTTGAGATGTCTACAGTGCTTTTAGTAGTTATAACACTTTACTATTTCTGGTTTCTTACTTATTAATTATTTATAATTATTATTTTTCAAAACCTATATATTCTGACTAAATGTCTGGTGGTCACTAATGATGACATTGTGACAGTTAGGTTAGGTTAGGTTAGGTTAGGTTAGGTTAGGTTAGTTTAGGTTAGGTTAGGTTAGGTTAGGTTAGTTTAGGTTAGGTTAGGTTAGGTTAGGTTAGGTTAGTTTAGGTTAGTTTAGGTTAGGTTAGGTTAGGTTAGGTTAGGTTAGGTTAGGTTAGGTGAGGTTAGTTTAGGTTAGGTTAGGTTAGGTTAGGTTAGGTTAGTTTTTTCTAAACACTCTTCAGTAAAACAATAACTGTAAACTTTAGAAGGTTAACAGAACAACAGATGATTTCCAAACATTATAGGAAGCACTTATCGCGTGAACAAATAACAGCTGATTCTTTTCAATTAAATAAATGTCAGAGTTAGAAGAAATCTAAAAATAAATTAAGTACTTGTTGCTGGTGTGGAATGATGTTGACATTCATGCTAAGTTTGTTACTCTGCTACAATATTTTTTTAACTATTGAGTGTTTGCAGTTAGAGTTATATCATTGGAAGTGATCGTAGTGCAACCGAAACAGAAAGGGATCGGGAGAAATTTTTGAAGAGAAATAAACAGTAAAATAACCATAAATCTAACCAATTTGGTAAGAAAACAAAACGTGTGATCGTAAAACATAATCACCTCAATATGAAATCTAATTCTACCGTTCGTAAAAATAAACATAAATATTTTAATTTACTCAATGTTGTTGTTGTTGTTGTTGTTGCCCAATGACTTTCTCCGGCTCACGCCATCTTTAATCTTGTTTCCCAATAGAGACCAGGGAGGTCTTTTCCCCTCTGCTTCTCTTTATCCAGCTCTCTGCACCCCAGAAGATGGTCCTTGTTCATGACGGTGTCCGGGCTTTCACACAATGTACAGTTGTCATAATCCAAAATCTTCATCCTCTTCAGGTGTTCATTCAGGCAGTCGTGTCCAGTTGTAAGTCGAAAAATTGCGACAGATGTCCTCCTCTGCAAGTCCTTGACTTTCTCATACAAGTCGAATACATCTTCATAGGACTTGTTCCTTATGTCCTCTTTGGCCTTATTATTCAAGACACTGTTGTTGTTGTTGTCCAATGGCTATCTCCGGCTCACGCCATCTTTAATCTTGTTTCCCAGTAGAGACCAGGGAGGTCTTTTTCCCTCTGCTTCTCTTTATCCAGCTCTCTGCAGACCAAGAGATGGTCCTTGTTCATGACGGTGTCCGGGCTTTCACACAATGTACAGTTGTCGTAATCCAAAATCTTCATCCTCTTCAGATGTTCATTCAGGCAGTCGTGTCCAGTTGTAAGTCAAATAATTGCGACAGATGTCCTCCTCTGCAAGTCCTTGACTTTCTCATACAAGTCGAATACATCTTCATAGGACTTGTTCCTTATGTCCTCTTTGGCCTTATTATTCAAGACACTGTTGTTGTTGTTGCCCAATGACTTT
The DNA here is from genome assembly GCA_963513935.1 of Aphrophora alni. Classification (NCBI taxonomy): domain Eukaryota; kingdom Metazoa; phylum Arthropoda; class Insecta; order Hemiptera; family Aphrophoridae; genus Aphrophora; species Aphrophora alni. Next base: position 45,959,948 of record OY740777.1, on the reverse strand, counting down.
CTCCGGCTCACGCCATCTTTAATCTTGTTTCCCAATAGAGACCAGGGAGGTCTTTTCCCCTCTGCTTCTCTTTATCCAGCTCTCTGCACCCCAGAAGATGGTCCTTGTTCATGACGGTGTCCGGGCTTTCACACAATGTACAGTTGTCATAATCCAAAATCTTCATCCTCTTCAGGTGTTCATTCAGGCAGTCGTGTCCAGTTGTAAGTCGAAAAATTGCGACAGATGTCCTCCTCTGCAAGTCCTTGACTTTCTCATACAAGTCGAATACATCTTCATAGGACTTGTTCCTTATGTCCTCTTTGGCCTTATTATTCAAGACACTGTTGTTGTTGTTGTCCAATGGCTATCTCCGGCTCACGCCATCTTTAATCTTGTTTCCCAGTAGAGACCAGGGAGGTCTTTTTCCCTCTGCTTCTCTTTATCCAGCTCTCTGCAGACCAAGAGATGGTCCTTGTTCATGACGGTGTCCGGGCTTTCACACAATGTACAGTTGTCGTAATCCAAAATCTTCATCCTCTTCAGGTGTTCATTCAGGCAGTCGTGTCCAGTTGTAAGTCAAATAATTGCGACAGATGTCCTCCTCTGCAAGTCCTTGACTTTCTCATACAAGTCGAATACATCTTCATAGGACTTGTTCCTTATGTCCTCTTTGGCCTTATTATTCAAGACACTGTTGTTGTTGTTGCCCAATGACTTTCTCCGACTCACGCCATCTTTAATCTTGCTTCCCAATAGAGACCAGGGAGGTCTTTTTCCCTCTGCTTCTCTTTATCCAGCTCTCTGCAGACCAAGAGATGGTCCTTGTTCATGACGGTGTCCGGGCTTTCACACAATGTACAGTTGTCGTAATCCAAAATCTTCATCCTCTTCAGGTGTTCATTCAGGCAGTCGTGTCCAGTTGTAAGTCGAATAATTGCGACAGATGTCCTCCTCTGCAAGTCCTTGACTTTCTCATACAAGTCGAATACATCTTCATAGGACTTGTTCCTTATGTCCTCTTTGGCCTTATTATTCAAGACACTGTTGTTGTTGTTGTCCAATGGCTATCTCCGGCTCACGCCATCTTTAATCTTGCTTCCCAATAGAGACCAGGGAGGTCTTTTTCCCTCTGCTTCTCTTTATCCAGCTCTCTGAAGACGAAGAGATGGTCCTTGTTCATGACGGTGTCCGGGCTTTCACACAATGTGCAGTTGTCATAATCCAAAATCTCCATACTCGTCAGGTGTTCATTCAGGCAGTCGTGTCCAGTTGTAAGTCGAAAAATTGCGACAGATGTCCTCCTCTGCAAGTCCTTGACTTTCTCATACAAGTCGAATACATCTTCATAGGACTTGTTCCTTATATCCTCTTTGACCTTATTGGTGAACTCAAGATGAGATGCTCGTTTCAGTTCGCCAATCCTTGCTTCCAAGGTGTGTACTCTTCTTGGTTTCTGTATTATGTGAGTTCCTCGCTTGGCCAGCTCATCAATGTTTTCTCATCAAATTTTCTCAATTTTGCCAACACATTTTTCTAATGTCTAATGTTTTAAACTAATACTTGATTGCAAGAGCGACTTGAGTATTTTAAATGTGTAGTTTGTGGCTTGCATCATAGCAACCATTATAGTCATGACTAATATACTTTATAATTTAATAGTACACAGTGGGGTTCAAAAGTATGTCAGTACTTCGGCTACTAATTCCACGGTAGTAATAAGAAAAAGCTTTAAATACATAATATAGTTAATTACCTTAGAGGTTGTCCTCAGTCCGTATTATAGTTATGGCTACAGCACTGTTTCGCCGAACACTGTCGGCTTAGTCAGGCCCGCACTAACAGTGTTCGGCGAAACAGCGCTGTAGCCATAACTATAATAAGGACTGAGGACAACCTCTAAGGTAATTAACTATATTATATATTAAACAGTCCAAGGCAACTCATTATACTTTATAAAACTTAAATACATGTGTCCGAAAATTATTCTTTTTCTAGTTACAAATAGTGACACATTTATCCGTTATACAATAATTATTGGAATTCAAATTGATAAACAATTTGTAGTTTTATATGTTTATTGAATAAATTAGGTGTAAAAACTGTATCTCTAGGAATTTCCGAGAAAACTGGTGTAAAATACTAAACCAATACATGTACAAACATGGCCACCATTTTTACACTTTTAACTCGTTATTTTTGATTTTCAGTAAAGTTTTATATTACCACTCTATAGTCAATCTCAAATTTCATGTTCCTATTTCAATTTTTGTGTATCCAAGTATATACATGAATGACGCCAACGTTGATGCGTCAAAAATATATTTTTTCAGTTTTCTGAAAATACTTAAAAAAACAGAGATAGATTTACTTTGCGTTCACTAAACTTACACTGTACACGATAAACAATTAAGTATTTAAGAAAGGTTAGATGGAAGAAACTGTTCAAGAAAAACACCCTTTTTTTGTAGTGTATTTTCTTCTGGGGAACAATTAATTAATTCAGGTAGAGGTGAAGGTATTGAAGTGTAATGCGTTTACAAAAGGGTAAGTCTTCCCGCCCACCTTCCGACGACACTTTGGAATTCGTCACGTACCAAGTAGCCACTAACCTAACCTTACCTTACCTTACCTAACCTAACCTAACCTAATCTAACCTAACCTAACCCAACCTAACCTAACCTATCCTAACCTTATTTTCTTCTGGGGAACAATTAATGAATTCAGGTAGAGGTGAAGGTATTGAAGTGTAATGCGTTTATGAAAGGGTAAGTCTTCCCGCCCACCTTCCGACGACACTTAGGAATTCGTCGCGTAGTAAGTTGCCACTAACCTAACCTAACCTAACCTAACATAACCTAACCTAACCTAACCTATCCTAACCTATCCTAATCTAACCTAACCTAATCTAACCTAACCTAACATATCCTAATCTAACCTAACCTAAGCTAACCTAACCTAACCTAATCTAACCTAACCTCACCTAACCTAACCTAAAATAACCTAACCTAAGCTAACCTAACCTTACCACCTTTTACCATTTCAAAAAATTAAAAATTAAAGCAGTTATCTCCATAGACTCGTCTGTTTATAAAAGTATTCACATTTAATCGCTTACTCTGTTAAACAAAATTAAAACCTGACTTTTAAAATTTTACAAATGAAAGTTAAAATATAATATATTTACCGTTTTACTAAATAAATTTCAATGAGATAAAGAGTTTTCTGTGTGTGGTACAATATTTATAAAAATTAAAATACTATTGTAATTTAAAACAAGTTGATCATATTTCTTACCTAGCGCGATCATACAATTTAATACAAACAGATCTCCTAAATGTAATGTCAAAAACATCGCAGTATTTCTTTACACACAGACTTAAACTTGGATCAAAGACTGCAACATCTGAAGCAAATAGGTTTTAAAGCAGTAAAAATCACGTGACAATTCCAGTAGGGATAATCCGCCTATTCTGAAACTCAATAGGCAGTTATGTAACAAACACACTTCCTTTTGGTAAATAAAGTTAAATCGTTTTAGTTTTATCGAAGATGGAGAAACAAACTTCCGTGTAATGCTTGCAGCTATACTTTAATCTTTGGAAATATTTACAGTTTGGAATGTGACTCGATTTTTGAAGAGGAATTTTGTAAAATGTAACTGAGCAAACATTGTTTTCATTTACTAAAATCGTTTTATTACCAAACAATTATATTTCTGTGCATTTAGAATTCGAAAAACATATTCAATTAAGTTTTGTTTCCGAAGATCAAGTTGTCACATTGTATTGTAGTGAGGTAGTTGTTTTGGAAATTCAGTTAACTGGTTAGGTGTGTGACACTTATAGATCCAACCCTATTACAGACTTTAGTTTGAAAATTGACAGTAAAACTATTCAATCCATGTAGGAAAACAATTTTATTATTAGAGAAGTTTATGGTAATATAATTTTCCAGTTTAAGCACTCACTTATTTCACAAAAAGAACCAAGTTTTGTTGATAAATTCATTTCAAAACCAAAAGTCCTTTATTCAAAACTAGAAGCACTTTATTTTACTAAAAGGATTTCTAATGCTATAAATTTATCGATTCGTCATATAACTGTACTTGGTTAAATATAAAATTGGACAATAGAGAAAAGACAAGATTTCTTAAGATCCGCCGAGATATATGTGTTTATTACAGATAATCCAACGTACCCTTGAGTACTATTTCACCCCCTAATCTCATTTCTTAATGGACAACTATCTCAATAACTCGTCTCATCATAAAATGAAATGAGATTTTTAAAAAATGGATTTGTTATTTCTCTATACTCTATAAAACTATAACATCGTTTGAATAAAAGATGCTTGACTTGTCAGATGTTACACTTGATAGAATAAAACTTCAACACGAATAGTATAAATGGACAGGTTTCATCTGAGCTGTGAGCTACGCGTGGAAGGGAGGTACAAGTTTGTAGTTCGAGGCCGCGTGGGAACAGAGGCATTGTAGGGGAAACAGTCGGTGCCGACTGTCCACGATCTAGCCGTCTTGCAGACATCGTTGTTAGTGCCAACACCCAACACAGACTGAGGCGACCGCTTCCCCCACCACCTTACTGCTGCTTAGACCACGCCTAGATCCACTGCGCACCCAAAATCCACAGCTCAGATGAAACATGATCATTTATTCAAACGTGTTTCAACGATAAAGTTGCCATCTTCAGGATCTACAATAACTAAATTATAAATTAATGTTATGTCAACTTTGTCGTTAAAACGTGTTATAATAATAAACATACTATTTGTCAGAATTTGTGTTTAAATTATATTCTATTAAGTATCTTTCTATTATAAAACAATCGAGTTTCAATAACTACCTGCTCGAAAGCTTAAAGTATAAATTAACTAATACTCAATACTATTGCCAGGTAACTTGGCTAATCTGCAGAATTTCAGAATATTATAAAAAAGAATTGATAAGTTTTGAACTCAAAACAAACAAAACGTGAGTACTTTGCCAACACCGATTGGTCAACTTGAACATTTTTTTTTTTGTAGACAGGTTTACTTTTTGAAAACCAAAGGGCTTCCTATCAGTATAGCCAATAACTAAAATCATTGCATTTAGTTACATTTTGAGCAATATATAAACAATTTTGAACAATTCTTAAAATTGTATTCTATAAATATTGGATTAAACATTTCTAAACCGTTCTGTCTTATATGCATTTAAAATATATAATTAATTTTGTTTTTCCTAAAAAGTGTTAAAGAAATCGTAAATCGTATTTTCATTTATACAAAATTTATCAATAACCAAAATATTGAGTAGGTTATGGATATCACCGGTAAATAAACTAATCCTTTATTAGTGTATCTAATACAATTTTAACAAGTTGAGCATCATTATGGTATTCAATCAGCTCCATTATACAAATTATTACAAACTGATCTTTTTAATGTAAAGCCTAAAATTTCTTTTCTTGTGTCTTGATCAAGGGGGTTTACTGTATGGTAAGTTTTGTTTAAAACAGTTGTTACAAAGGTGTTCTGAACCTTGTGTGTATCACATCTGTCTTGACGTCAGCTAGGCCCTAAGGAGCTTCGAAAATGTGTGTATAAGAGAGATAAAGAGTCATCTGACAGACTACGCGAAACATTTGACTGCTTCATACAATCAAAAAGCATCTTTATTTCATTACTCAAGTGTAACAAGAAAACCAGATCAGTCAATTTACTTTTTATTGCCTAAAATAAACTATTTTAACCATTTAAAAGAGTAACAATAAATTCTGAAATGATAATTTAAAATTGAAATAGTTAATGTTTTACTAATCTGTAGCAAATTTTCTTTTGTTAGAACTATAAAAACGTAGTTTTCGTTACGTTTGGATATCAAACACAATTTAAAAATGCAGCAGTTTGAAATATTAATAAGGGAATTTGAGCTATGCCGATGTATGTTCAAAAATGTAAAGAATTTTTCTAATAATATAAAACTAAAATACGTCGATAAACTTATTAATAGCACAGATGGGAGGAGAGGGGGTGAACACCTGATGGACATTCGGTGTTCATTCGTTAATGACTTGAACACCTCAGCAAGTCATCGTCTTTTGTGACATTAAATATTGGAAATGTAATATTATTTTTTAAATATAAACTTAGAATTTATTAATTGTTTCATTGAAATGCTTATTTTTACATCTAAAACAAGATACAAAATGGCAACATTGCACAAACTTTCTCATCTAGCATTCTCCAAAACGAAGTAAAACTAATCGTCACCAAAAATCTTGGGTCGGTGGTAATCAATAAATAGTGAAAATAACCTGTAGAAGCCGTCTTTAAAAAAATGTGTGTGTGTGTATATATATATATATATATGAACAAGGAAAAAAAAACACAAAATAACACAACTACACAAAACTGTATAATGCGTTTATATTACCTTATGTACATTTCGATAGCTCTGCCATCATCTTCAGAGGTACACCTGAACAAAGAGCGGAGCTATCGAAATGTACATAAGGTAATATAAACACATTATACAGTTTTGTGTAGTTGTGTTATTTTGTGGTTTGAGTTTTTTCCCCTTGTTCATATACAATCACCACAGTGCTCTAATGATTTATATATATATATATATATATATATATATATATATATATATATATATAAGGCATTAAGCTTTCTGACAATCCTAAACAAGTTCTTCAGCGTAATTTGTGTCTAAACAAAATGGATACTGTAATTATAGTCAACACGTTTCATTTTTTGGTAATTATTTGAGAACAGTTTTGTTTTAATTGAGATTTTGCACCCGGGTTTGGATCATCAATCTTGAAATTTCATTAACATTTGGTGAGATGATTTTGAGATAATATATCTAAATTTTTGGTAGATTTCTGAGGTTTTTTTTTTTACCAATAACTCTCAACTCACAATATTTGTTAGAGTAAGCAACAAAGAAGGATTGTTTGGGCCCTTTGAATTTAATACATACTGTCATTTCTTTACTGACACAAAGATAATGATGTTTTATAAAAATCTCTTAGTAGATAAAGGGAAATTAAAATATAAAAGTGATGTAACTGAGAAGTTTATTAATTTATTTTAATTTTATATATATATATATATATATATATATATATATATGAAACTGAGTGGGAAACCGAAAAAATTCGCAAAATTGGACTTGAGCTTTGCTAGAAAAGAGAATTTTTTATCCATTTTGAGTGCATCGATACACTATTTTTTAAATATCTCCTGCTCTATTGGTCGTAGAAAAATTAAAAAAAATAATGGGATAAGAATCATCAGATCTTCACGAAAATTGTAATTTTCAATTAAATAAACAAATTTTCAATAACATATTTTCAACTGAATGTTGAAATTTCATAAATGGGTTACGTCGTCGTCTAGATCTGGCCCCGATTTACTGCGAAAAAAGACAAAAGAGTAAATGACATATTTTGTTTATTAAAAAAAAAACACTTTACCTTGATAAATAAATACTAGGATATGTTCACTAAAAAGTAGGTAAAAAACTGACAATTAAAAGAAAGTTAACTCTACGACCTCTTCTTATTAAATTACAATGCTTTCTATTTTTTTTTTCGAAAATGTCCAACTGTGACTATAAAAATGAAACCTTTTTTTTTGCAAATTGGGCCACCTATTTCTAGTGAAAAGACACATATATTTTCTAATTTTCGTAAAGATCCGATCATTTTTATTACATTTGTTGCATTATATGTAAAACAAATCTTAAATCCAGAAATTCTAATAATTTGAGGTTAAGAAGCACTCTTTGTGTTACTATACCCTACAATTAATTTCGATATTCCTTTCATTTCCGAGTGTTTTAATTTTTCTACGACATAAAGCCAGCCGGCAAATGCACTTTTATCTACTTTCTATAAAATCTCCTGTACGATTTTGCTAATTTTTTTTTCGGTTACCCACAGTTGCATGTACAAAAATAAAAAAACCAAAACAAACCCTTGTCATCAATTTTTGTACTAATTTCCCTCTACTAATATATTTGAAAATAAAGAGAACATTTTAGATATCCACTAAAAGATTGTAAGGAAATTACAACGGTATTTCATCGTGCGATAAAATCAAATGAAATGATTGCTCTGATATTGATTGTAGGCGTTTGGTTCTAGTCACCATGTCAATAGAGAATGATTGATGAACTGTATAAGTCAACTTCTATTTTACAATTAGCAATCATTCAGAACAATGACAGGCTTCGGGCACGGTTTGTTAGAGATGATTGTTTACAAAGACTTATTGTTGATCCAAGGACAAGAAAAGGTGGAAATTTAGACGTGATATACATCTCCCTTTTGACCTTGACAAGTTCATATAGGATATAGTTAAAGCAGAACTATAATAAGGTCTGTGTTAATTACAATATAATCTCTTAAGACAGCTGTTATACAATCATGTGTTTTCAGGTATGTTTACTTTTAAAAATAAAAACATAATGAGTGGAAATCTAGATTTGAAGTTGTGATATAGAAAATGACTCAAATTTATTAACATTGTAATAGATTATAAACTGGTTTTAATTAAACTTTATATAGTCTTTTACAGGCAATGGTTGAACTTATTTTTATCTTTTCAGATATACTTACTTTTTGAGAAACTTATGTGATGATCCAATAAGCCAATTTTTAGTGTATTTTAGTTAAACGTTTTTGGAATCCTTTTGGTGGAAACAATTTTTTAAAAATTTGGGTGTGCTTAAGACCACACGTTAGAAGTGAAAACTTGTTTGAACAGTATGTAACGCTTATATCCTTATGATTTTAGTTTTAATACGTATGGGTATGTGAGAAAGTTTGTGCATCATTTTTGCATTGATTTTAGTTTGACTATGTATATGAGTTTGAGAAAGTTAGTGCTATATTTTTCGTAGATTTTTATTTTTAATACGTATGGGTATGTGAGAAAGTTTGTGCATTATTTTTGCATTGATTTTAGTTTGACTATGTATATGAGTTTGAGAAAGTTAGTGCTATATTTTTCGTAGATTTTTATTTTTAATACGTATGGGTATGTGAGAAAGTTTGTGCATTATTTTTGCATTGATTTTAGTTTGACTATGTATGTGAATTTTGAGAAAGTTAGTGCAATATTTTTCGTAGATTTTTAGTTTTAATACGTATTGGGCTCGCGTATCCGTTGTCTATATATTAAGGTTGCATTACGCTACTGTGCGTGACGCGATTTCTATTGAAAAAGTGCATCCCAAAAAGTACCCAACGCGCCAATAGAAGTTTTCACTTCAAAAAAATTATTATCTGTTCGTCGCTTATCAGGCGTCTGTACCATGTCGTATGGACTCTACAAATTTATAAATAAATATTGAGTTTGACTTGTGAGATAGTATTAGATAAAATAAAACTCCAACACAAGATCTCACAAAAATTACATTTACTTAATCAAACGCGTTTCAACGACAACGACGACATCCTCAGTGAAACATGTGCTACAATAACTAAACTATAACTTATAGTATTAGCTTACTATAACTTAAAAGTTATAGTTTAGTTATTGTAGCACATGTATCACTGAGGATGGGGACTTTGTCGTTGAAACGCGTTTGATTAAGTAAAAGTAATGTTTAACTTTAATGTAATAGCAGATATTTCTTGTTGAAACTCCATATTCAAGGATAAAATAAAGCAAAATCTTAAGTTTCAAATATTTATTAGTATAAATGAGCTAGCTCATTTATATACTAATAAATATTTGAAACTTAAGCTTTTGCTTTATTTTATCCTTGAAAAGTAATGTTTGTGAAAGCTTGTGTTGGAGTTTTATTCTATCTACGAATTTAATTCAAATTTTATTAAATTCTAGCGTAATGACCCAAATCCTTGTTTAAATTATCAAATAAATATATATTGCGGGTTTGGTATAATTGAGCAAACACAAAAATGATCATTAGCAGCGTTCATAAAATATTTAAACGCAAATTGATGTAAGATGAGAACGTTTTGTGGCACAAGCGAAGCAAGTTTATGTTTTTATTTAAATGTGTAAATACTTTTCAAAAACATCGTCCAGGATTTATTTTTCACTCATTCATTGACAACTATCGAACTAATATTTTTTTTGTATGGTAATTATGTTTATTAAAAAAATATAAAATTACGATTTTTTCTCAAAATCAGCTATACAAATTTTGATGTTTCTCGTCGCATGCAGTCTATAACAACCCAAACAAAACTATATGGTTGCCATCTCTCCGAATGCCTGTTTGTAATTTAGCGGCACAAAAACGGCTATGAAGTGATTTCTCAAAATAACCTAACGTTTTAACTTTATAGAAAATTGGAAAAATAATCACTCAAACCAGCGTATAAAGTCACTGTTATTAAGGTGACATTATTTGTATCTTTTATAAAATATTACGAGATTACAAAATTACTAAACTGGTTGCGTCCTTTATGAAACACCCGGTATCGCTTCTTGTTGTATGAATATTGTTATCACGTCGCTATACCCACACTGGGTTTACAAGATTGATTTATTGATGGTGTGAAAATATCCAATTAGGGAAATCTAGGTATTATTGATAAAGTTTCTTATCAAATACAAGTCCCGAAAGATGCTAAGTGAATAAGAACCCTGTTCAAAGTAGGTTTTAACATTTTATACTCAATTTAGTTAACTTCTAACCAGCCTGAAGGGAATAACAGACAGTTTAATTAAACCAACCCCCCTCCCTCTATAAAACATGCAGAGTTATGCTCTATAACTGTCTTGCAAAAATGGCAAAGTAATTATAAAGTAATTGACTGTACAATTCAGGTACAAGTGGAAAACTTTGTTGTAATTTTAGTGTTTGCTGTAACGTTAAATAAATAATATTCATAACTATAGCGTCTGGATATACATGGTGTGTCGAAAGTACTGACATAAAGTTGATTCGGTATATAATGGTACGTGCCCAACCCAGAAAGAGTTTAATTGTTTTGGTAGTGGTCTTGTCCTGTAGGGTAAGAGTTTACTTAGGACAAGTAGACTTGCAAAGAGGCTACTTAGACCAAGCAAGAAACATGCTGAACAAATCACCTCTCTTAGAAGGGATAACATGAGTTGGGTGGTTGGGCTCTTAACGAGCCACTGTCACCTCAGAAAACACCAACACAGGATAGGGATTGCTGCAGAAAATATTTTCAGGAAATGTGGTTTGGCTGAAGAGTCCGCAGAACACATTCTCTTAGAGTGTGAGGCGTTAGGACGAGCCAGGCTATACTCTCTAGGCCCTTTGCAAGGAGATGGAAACCATCCTAGACAACCCTATAGGTAGCATCTGTTCCTTCATAAGAATGATAGGTATTAACTGAGTGGGCGTAGGATGGAACTTGGGGCGGCAAAAGACCTTTGGGTCAACGCCAGTGAGACCTCTGACTGAGGCTATCACAGCCCATATAAAAAAAAAGTGTTTAAAACAGTTTTTACACAGGTTTCTGAATTGATTGTGTATGCCATTACTATTTTTATGGCTGGACCCAACGGGCTTATTTGATGTATTTTAAAAAGTTTCAGTGTCTCGGTATTGGAGGCCTTGAATTGTATATTTGTGAAAGTGCCTCAACTCGCTACGCTCGTATCGGTGACTCAGCTCTGCAGGATTTCGTAACTATAGTAATATCACATTTTCTGGAGGATGTAAAATTATATTTTTGACCTACGCTTTTTGTCATCGTAGAAATAAGGGTTTCGTATAATTTTATTCAAAGTTCAAATCATCCAATTTATTGTGTTGTAAGTCCTATAACACATGCGAAAAAAACCTATTTAAAATCACCACTAATATCATATTTTTAAATAGATATTCCAGGACACTATACACCCCTATACCAAATTCCATCTTCCTACCTTTATTTCTATAACCTGTATTGTGCTTACCTACACAAACAACGCTGAATAGACAGGATGTTGAAAATAAAACTTTCTATTTACTGAGACTATGAACCGTGAAAACTATTCGAAAAAGGAAACTGAAATTATTTTTGCGATTACCAAACGTTTCCTGTACTTTGTATATTGGGGGGGGGGGGGGGGTTTAAAAATTGACCGAAAGAAAATGTTGAAAATTATTATATTTATAAAATATTGATCAATGTTTATATTTTATTAGATAGATTAATAATAGATCCGATAATTTACCAGTGTTATGTTAGTTAATAAATATTTTCTTTGTCCATAAATACAGTGTGTCCAAAATGTATCTGAACGGTGTTGTATTTTTTAACCATTTCAGATTAGCAATAAATTTAGAACGTCAATACTATACCTTAAAATCTACTTTCTGAAGTAACTATCAATTTTTCATCACCTTATGGGGAAGGTTCACTGGGAGTCAGAAGAAAATCTTAAACGACAGCATAGGTCGAGTTTTGGAGTCACGTCTACCCGGCACCAAATCTGACCATCAATATAAGGTTAATCAGGCGTTACTAATTTCACAAATCAACCCGGCACCGAGGCAGTTTAAAGGTAGGCGAGCGAGGTTCCCCCTCCACAACACAAAACATACACCCCTCATTGCAACCTAACCTAACCTATTTCTATAATAAATGTTAAAGTATTTATAATCGTAATAAAAAAAACGGCCACACTTTTGTTATTGTCTATCCCTTCGTCTAGTGAAGCTCGTCTAATGATTAAGAGAAGAAAAAAGAGAAAGGAGAGGTTGAGGGTGAATAGTGTAGGTGGAATGGGTTAGAAGGGTGGCTGGTGCCGGGTTGACATACTGTCATGGCGGCCGGTGAAGGGACCAGTGCCGAGTCGACGTGTTTTTATATAACATATAATGGTTGGTGCCGGGTTGAAGAACTCCCCTAGTCTTACATAATATTAATGGTCTCTGTTATGCAAATACAATGAATCAAAAGGTTTACCCTATAGAAAGGGGTTGCTGTTATAGTTACAATGTTGGCCTTGTTGAAAATGGCTTAATTTTTTTTTCCTGTTATGAGCTATATAAGTAATTCTCCGACAATCCACACTGGATGTAAGGAACAATTTTTCTGGATATTGAGTGACTTTTCACCTCCAGTAGGAACGATCTACGAGGAGGACAGAAACAATTTTTAATTTAAGACTAGAGCAACTAGCACATAAAATTAAAGAACTATTTGAGTAAAACATATTACCGCAAAACACTTCAACAAAAAGAGGACACTGTCAGAAATATCGTTCATTTCAAATTTAAAAAAGTACTACTTGTTAAAACATAACAACTTACAATAACTCTAATTGTGGTTATCGTTGCAGCTTACTTTTTTTATAATAAATATTGAAATTGTTTTCCTTCTGCAGTTTGGCAGTGAGCTAGGCGGTTACAGTAGTCATCCATAACGCTCCGTAGGATCTCAGCAGATATTTCTGTCGCTGCATCTAGTATTCGGTGTGTTAAGTCGTTTATGTCATTGGGCTTTGTTTTATAAATTTAGCATTTTAAATGTCCCAAATAAAGTAATAAAAAGGGAACAGGTCAGGTGTCCTAGCATGTCCTTCAATCGGTTCATCGTACAACATTGTAACTTTAAACCGCCGCCATTTTGTATAGGGTGAATCTTTTGAAGTCGGATTTGCGACATTGCATTCTCCTAACAGAGACCTTTCATATGTTGCCCAACTCGACATTTGCTTTCATTTAGGATTTTTCTGAAAATGCGGGGCGTCCCCATAAGGTGATAAAAATTTGATATTTGCTTCAAAAAGTCGATTTCAAGGTATATTATTAATGTGCTAAGTTTTACTGCTTAATGGTTTAAAAGAATATAACGCCGTTCTGATATTTTTGGACACCCTGTATGTTAAAAAAAATTTCAATTAGTTAAAGGTTAATATCCGATTCAGTTTACGAAATTTAGAAGCGTTTCCATTTGATAAATAATTTCTTAGAAGAAATTAAAAATTAATAGAAAGTGTTGGAAATGTTTAAACCGTTTAGAATTTCCTTACCAAATAAGAACTTATAAAATAATTCAAAATGACTTCTTAAAGTATGATTTTACATAAAATCCTGTAGTGAATAATATTAGTTTAGATTTCAAAATTACAACTACAGAATGTTCGTGGGAAGATCTTTTGGTTCTGCAGAGTTGTCATAAAAATTGTTTATTTTGCCGATCAGTGTTGGAAAAATATTCGTTTTTTTTTGTTATTCGTTCAAAATTGTATTCAAACGTTTCCATTTTTTGTCACATCCTGTAGAACAGCTGTCGTAACTACAGTTCGTCGTGTTACATCTCGCTAAGTAAGAATTTCTATATTAGAAATCGGATGTAACTCCTGGTTTTTAAAATTGGTTATTAAAGTCTTTTACTTTCTTATAAGTTAATACTAAGTTTTACACAGTTAACCTAAGCTAAAATAACCTAACTTAACGTAACATACCTAACTTAACCTAGCCTAACTAATCTAAATTCATTTAAATTGTGCTAAACGATATTGTTTTCTTTTCTATTCAGCTCATTTAATTTTATGTTAGAGCCCCAAAGTGTTTATAAACTAGTTGTACTTTAACAAATGAGAAAAGGGGATAAAATAGTACTCTGGGGTATTTATACTGCTTCATTATCTGTAATAAAATTTGACTCTTGGTCTGATTACAAGAAAACTTTTATTTTCACTATTTTCTACTTGCACTCAAGTAAGTAGGATAGAGAAGGTTGTTTGAAAGAAAATCTTTTAATTTATGTTTAAAGTAAAATATATATATATAAATATATATATATATAATAATAATAATTTAAATCTTGAAATAATTACCTTTGGTTCATCCTGAATGTGTCTAGGAAGTTGTTGTTATGAGCTTTAAGAGACCATAAACAGTTTGTTTCTAATGCACCATACTGTTATAGTAAGCCTATCTAACAGTAAAATTGATGTGCGACAAGACTTTTCCGTCAATTTTTAAATCAAAGCATATAATCGAACCGTAAAATTCACAATGTTAGAAACTGAACTGGTTTTCTGAAATGTTCGAATCAACTGCTTCATTTCACTACAATTTGGCAACTTGGTCTCTGCCAACTGAAACCTGAAAAACTTTGAACTGGAGATATCAACAAATATGAAATTATTTTAATTTAATTGTCATATTGTTGGTTAAACTAAAACTCTACTGTATGTAGTTTATAACTAATTTCCTCTATCTCTGATCATTTACAAAAACTCTTTTCACTATTTATGTGAAATTCACCCTCGCCTATATGACTCCTTAATTTAAAAATAAAATGTAGTCTTACAAGGCACAATACAATTTTAATGGCTCAACGAAATCAACCCATTTAAAATAAAATTAAGTCACACCGCTCGTTGAAATTGTTTTTTTGTTTCTTCACTACATCATTTTAAACGTAACATTTTCCAAAAAAATAAAGTTTTGTTTCAAATTTGGATTTGATAAATCAGTGAAAACAAAACTGTATTGCGGCTCAGTTCATGTAGCTATTCCAAAAGTAAGTGATATTTTCTTTTCAATAATAAATTTTCAAAATGAAAATTATTTTTAATATTCTTTACTGATAAGAAATACTATTGTTTCAAAAAACATGTAAGAAAACAGTTTAGAAATGAATTGTAAGGTAATTACAACGGTATTTCATCGTGCGATAAAATCAAATGAAATGATTGCTCTGGTATTGATTGTAGGCGTTTGGTTCTAGTCTCCATGTCAATAGAGAATGATTGATGAACTGTATAAGTCAGCTTCTATTTTACAATTAGCAATCATTCAGAACAATGACAGGCTTCGGGCACGGTTTGTTAGAGATGATTGTTTAGAATGATTTGCTGCTGATACAAAGACAAGAAAAGGTGGAATTTTATGTCCGCTTGCTGACTTTGACAATTTCATGTAGGAAATAGTTAATGAAGAACTACCAATGTATGGTATAACAAGGTCGACGTTTGAGTTACAAGAGATTTTTCTAATCAGCTGTTTTAAAATAATAATAAATTTGTTTTTAGAAATTGTTTACGTACGCAGAACGATTACCAGTTAGTTTGAATGTAGTTTTGAAGCTGTGAGATCAAATTGGACACAGATATTGTTAGTATACACACAAAACATAATTCTCAAATATAGTATAAACCAATTTCTAAACAACATTGACAGAAATCAACAGGGTTCAGATTTTTTAATACATATAACTCACGAACCAGCCTTTTTCGAAAGATGGCGAAAATTTTTTTTTTCTTCCTGACGTTACAGCCGATTTTGATAAAATCTTGATATTTTGTTTTTATGGTGCTACTGTCACAAATTTTGAGCTGAATTATACAGTATAATAAGAATTCTTACTACATCACTCAAGTATTGTTAAATGACAGACTATATCTAATTATCTTTGTGGTTAAACCCCTTGTTGAAGGATTGGTGCCAAAGGTTGTGAGTTCGAATCCTACCTAGGAGAAACATTTTTGCCTGTGCAGTTTGTTACACCAACCTATGGTATGGTAGAGGAAGGCCCATTATAAATAAACAGTGGTCGGTTTGAGTGTAGGTTGCCTGACAGTACGAATGTAGTTTTGAAGCTATGACATCAAAATTTAGACGATTAGTCTTTGAATACAAACAAAACTGAAAATCCGTTATTTTAAATTTTATTATTGACAGATTTAAAAAACCTTTTATATTATTATTATTTTATTAAAGTGCTAAGGTTGATTTTGTTGTTGTTTTACTTTCTTAAATATAAGTACCTTAGAGAACGTTTTGTGATAGATTAATCAATCGATGTTGATATATCGATTTAATTATATAATCGATTTTAACGGTCCCCAAAATGTCGGCTTTTGTTTTGCACGAGGATGGATTTTATACTTGGAATTCGGGCTTTATCTGAAGACAGATTTTCTCTAACTCAAAATTTGGAGATTAACTGTTATACGAAAAAAACACAAAAATCTCGTGTCTTATTCACCTCACCATGCACTAAATTAGACAGCAAGTAGAGATAACAACCCCCTTTCAACGATGAATTTGGAAGTTATTATCAAAAATGCAAATTAAAACTCTACTTTTCATAATAATAATTCCTTCATGTGCGAGGTCGGGGTCGAGCCAACAACAATAACGTAGCGAGTGAAATCTTCCTCACACATGTACACCTTTGAGACTCTACAGGGTCGAGACTCTTACACGAGTGAACTGAGTGGACACATCTGTGGAGCTCGATAGAAATGATGACTTGTGTGGCGAGCTTAGTTTAGACGTGTGGAGTAGTGGGACCAATTACATTGCAACTTTTTGTTCTTTCTTATTTTTAACAGGTGTAGTAACCTCTAAATTGGTACTCTTAGTATTGAATTTCTTTTCTTTTCATATAAATATTTGTGTTTTGTTGTTGTTGTAAACTGAGACATAGAAATTAATAACCCTTATATCTTCATTTTTTGGCACAAAAAAACACAGGCTAAAACAATATTTTCCTTTTAATACCGAAAATATTACAGTTTGTCCAGTATGATGGACAAATAATCAAAATTTGATATTTCTCTTAAGTCTAAACATACCAACATAAATCTTTCTCTAATAGGAGTGCAGCAAGGAACACGACTAGTTCCAATGCTTTTTATTAACAACAATAACGTCGCCAAGTGTGTTGTAGCGCTTTAATAAACGTCACACTAAATATTAAAGTGACCTACACCTTTACACTGCAGTGTTGCCAACATTCTGGTACGAAATTAATGTAATAAATTGTTCAATGTAATGTATTTTATTTGAGAAATATAAATTAGATGAGAGATTAGACCTTTATTGACAATTTATTTTTATATTTCGTATTAAATGTAAATTGTATGTTTCTTTAGAATAGACAAAAAAATGAAATAATAAATCCTAAATTAGTGAATAGTTAGGAGTAGTTTATTTCTCATTTAACAATTTGTCATTTTATAAAGTAAAAATTAAGTTGTAAACAAATCCACTTAAACCAAAATGAAGTTATTAAAACCGAGTGAGGGATAAGCTCTTTATCTCCATTTAACAATTTGTCTTTTTTTTAAATTTAGCCATATGCACCTATACCTATTTTGCAAATTTCTTTTGTCTTATTTTCAACTAATTTAACACCTTTAAAATCTATATTATTATCTGCAATGTACAAGGGAAAGTAAAAAAGCAAATGGATTGTTCGCTTTAAAAATGGTAGTATTTCTCTGTGCTATGAACAACTGCCTGGTAGGGCTTCCACTTTAAAGACTATTAACAATATTGAACCGGTTAAACAAACGATTCTCGATAATCGACGAATTAAATTTGATGAAATTGCATGTGAGTTAAAAGTAAGTCATGGCTTGGCACATTCAATCATCCACGATTCTGTAAACTTTCGAAAAGTCTGTGCTCGCTGGGTTCCACGTCAATTGATCAGCATCCAAAAA
Organism: Aphrophora alni; assembly: GCA_963513935.1. NCBI lineage: Eukaryota > Metazoa > Arthropoda > Insecta > Hemiptera > Aphrophoridae > Aphrophora > Aphrophora alni. Next base: position 45,941,546 of record OY740777.1, on the reverse strand, counting down.
AGCTAATCATTTGAAAATTTCCCAGTATCATTTGGAACGTTATGAAGAAGAGGGAGACTCATTTCGTAAGCGAATAATAACTGTTGATGAAACATGGGTCCAACCAGAGAGTAAGCGACAAATTTCAGTGTGGAAAAATCTTTCATCTCTCACAGCTAAAAAGTTCAAAACTCAGTTGTCTGTACGAAAGGTTATGATATCGATATTCTGGGGTATGGAAGGTCAAATTTTGGTTGACTTCAAACCAGAAGGTCAAACAATAAATAGTGACAGCTATTGTCAGCTACTGCGTTCATTGAAGTAAACAATAAATCCAGAAGAAGTGGTAAAAATTTCAAAAAGCGTGATTTTACTAAACTTCAGAATGACGCTCGACTCCATACGGCAAAATACACAGCCCTGCGCCTTCAAAATTTTGGTTTTCAGCTGTTGGACACCCTCTATATAGTCCGGACCTGACGTCAAGCGATTTTCATCTTTTTAGCCCATTAAAAGAACAGTTGCGAGGGAATCATTATTGATCTGTGAAGAGGCTATTGAAGCGGTGCAAAATTTTTTGAACACGAGACCAAAAACCTTCTTCTAGGAAGGAATTAAAAATGCTCGTTAAAAGATGGACTAAATGCATAGAAGTAGGAGGGGGATTATGTTGAAAAGTAATGCTACTATTATTTATGTAAACACAATAAATATATAGATTTAAAAAAATTTCCATTGATTTATAGACTTACCCTGATACATAAAGAAATTTATTGAATACCCTTGTTTTAATAAATTGCCTTATAGGGTGTTTGATTTTAATCACTATGTATTTATTTCATTATAATATTTGTTAAAAGAAATATCTGTACATTAAAAAAGTAATTAAATTTTACATATATATATATAAAAGCAAAGACAATGTTTATAGAAAACTCTAAAGTTTAATTCGTAGAAATGTACTCTTTAAATCAATTGTAAGATTTCAAAAATTTCAGTTCAAGGTACTCTTTCTCCTCCGTGAAGTAACAAATTAACAAAATATCTGTTTTCACAAACAGTTTGGATGTCTATAAGCGAATTCCCTCTTATAAGGCGCTTTACCTCGATTTTCATTGGTCATTTTATTCCAGTATGGTTAACAATTAAGACAGATGTTTATATACGCATATACTTATAAGATAGTTAGTGCATTTATTTTCCGTATTCTATGAACTCATTAGCATCCTCAAAGAGTCGTTATTATTAATTACTCTTTATAAATATTTACATTCGGTCCACATGTGTTTTGTGATTTTCAGTTTGAATATGGGAAACAACGTAAGGAATTTGTCAGTCTGCTACTAGTCGGTCTGCAAACATTTGTTTCTTATGTACGTGTTGTGGTATTTTATTGTTTTTAAGCCGTTAAACTTTGTTTTTAGAAATGTTAATAGAGTATGGTAGTTTGAGCGGGGAAGAGAATTAATTTCACTCTCTTATTTGTCTGACAATACAAACATATTAATCGACGCTAATGGTGGATCTTATGGTGATTTTATAGAAATGGTTGTGTAGGTAAGTTTAGGTTATGTTATGTTAGATTAAACAATAATGTAAATAAATTGAGCTTGACTTGTGAGATGATATTAGATAGAATAAAACTCGAACTCAAGTTCTCACAAAAATTACGTTTACTTAATCAAACGTATTTCAACGACAAAGTTGTCATCCTCAGTGATGCATAACTAAACTATAACTAACCTAGCACTGCGCCATACCCTGTATTTATACAAAACTAAAGGGGCGTGGCCTAAACCTACTTAAAAATATTAACAAGTGCCTCCCGTCATTAAAAAATAACATAAGAGTTAAAATCTAATACAATATTTTGTACTATACTTATATCAAACAATACAATTTACAGTTTACTTTAATATAGAACTTTGTATCGGCCCTAATTCATTATTTACAATTGTATTACGGTATTTTTTAATATAAAAAATTTCCCACTCATTTATTGTATTGAATTTTGTAACATTTTTTAACAACGCAGGGTTTTCTTTTTTGAAATAATGTTTTTTTTCTCTAAACAATGTTTAGCCATAGCTTATTTATCAGGCATATTATATTTGAAGTGGGCAAAGTGTTCTTCTGCTCTTATCTTGACATTTCGTTTTGTTTGGCCTATATATTTCTTCGGACATATTTCACAATTTATACAACAAATTCTTGATTTATCTTGTTCTAGAATTTTATCTTTTGGATTTCCCAAAATTTTACAAAGAATATTCTCGGCTGTCATTATTATATTTAAATTTCTATATTTATTTTGCGAATGTTTTACAATATTTGATATTGGAGGAGCAAATGCAGTTTTAACCCGTCGTTGTCAAGGCATACTGCCCACAAGAGTACATCTCGATTCCTTAATTTTCTTAAATTCCGCTTTATTTATTATATTTTCCATTATAACCAGCAATAATTGGACACTATAAATAAATTGAAGTTATTTTTTTGTAATAGTCTTTAGACAGAGGTAAGTTTATTGACCGGTGAACTATAGAATTGAAAGCAGCTTTTTTATGCGCGTAGGAATGGTGTGCATCCTGTTGTATATCTATCTGTGAATGTAGGCTTTCTATAAACATTTAAGTGCCTAAGAAGGCACTTGTGCTAGGTGAGGGGAGGTAGAGAAAGAGGTGGATTATGTCGGAAAATAACACCGTTCCACAAACATTGACTTTGCCTCCGAATCGCCAGCTATGTGAGATTTGCCTTCCTCGCACCCCTGACAGTCGCTTTGTAATTTTATTTCTATAATAGTACAGCGTTTTCACCCGATCTGCGAAGTGCCTTCTTAGGCTGGTTCTACTATACGTAACTCCATCTCTCTACTATGACAAATAACAAAGTTTTGAAAAAATAAGTTCGAACCCTGACTTGACAACAACAAAAAAAAATTTTTTTTTTAAATTACGAAATCAGGAAGAGACGAGTCACCAACAGATACGTAGCGAGTGGAAGCTCCTTTCATGTATACAGCTTCGAGGCCCGCAAGGACCGAGACACTGAGATGAGCGAAGCGAGTGGAGAAATATCGACTTGTATAACATTCCCAATGTCGATTTTTGTTTTTTTACTGATAATCCATGAACCACAAACTTTCTCAATCACTCAGCGCCGAAACAAACCTCGACCTCTCATGAAATTTAAATATTCTTATAATTATGAGATACAACAAAGGCGAGTCACAGACACAAAGTAGTGTAAAAGCTCTTTCATAAGTATAGCTTTGAGGCCCGTTATAGACGTTGTGAAGAGCGGAGAGAATGGTTCCTTTTATTGTATACAAGGCGTGTTAGGGCCTATAATATGTTTTAAAAAGTAATGATGTAAACTGTTAATTGGTTCTTAAAACCTGTGTAACAACTGTTTAAAAAAAAATGACTCCATTAGTAGTTATGAACATTCCCTACAAAACTCAGAAGAATAACTTTTGGGCGGACATTATTTGATGGTCTGGGTAAGTACTATGATGGTGCAAAACTTCTTGTTTATTTCTTTTTCAGAAAAAAAAATGTAAGTGGAAGTATTTTACAAATAATTTAAAATTTAGTTTAATACAGTTATTTTGTACTACGTTGTGTTTACGCCTTTATATTTTGGACTGTAATAAATATAATTTATAATATTCATTAGAAACTGGACAGTAAAGAGTTCCGATTATCTATGCTCCTTATTTTTTTTTGAAACGCTTAAAAATAAATTGAAAAAAACGGAATTTAGATCCTAAGCTGAGAAAAACAATTACAAATACCACAAGCCCACAAAATCTCCTGCAATAATCTAAAGCCCCCAACGTTTTTTTCTGTTTTAACGATAAATTCCGTCCTCTCCTTTCCCACCATTTACGAGATTTCGTCCTGAACGGTAAATTAACTGCCGATACGTGAGCGTATTGAAGTTTATACAGGGTGTATCTAAAGTACCGCTACTTTAAAAACTATTATTCTGAGTTGACAAAAATGTTTTACACATTCACGAAACTATATCTATATTACGTTTTACATTTACTTGACAGTGTGTAATTTAATGCAGTGAAACTATTACACTTACAAAAAACATCGTACTAAACATGTTGATGGGTGCATCATTGTATTTACTCAGTCCCATCATACGATGTAATAGAAACAGAACCTGATATCTTGGGAACTTATAAGAAATGCTAAACTGTATTGGTAGATCAAGAGGTCTTATCCAGTAGGGTAAGTTTGTTTAAAACAGTTGTTACACAGGTTTTTTTTAATGTCGTAATTCTTTGATAGAATGAAACTAGGTCGTTTATTCATTCAAACGCGTTTCAACGTCAAAGTCGTCATCTTCATAATAAGTATAACCGTTCCGTCGCCTTATATAAAAAGGAAGTAACAAACATAAAATAAAGATAAAGTCTTCTAACAATCTAATAGCTTCAGAGTCGAAATAGAACAAGAATTGGTCAAAAGAGACCTAATTGGGAAGATGAAATAGTGAGATCTAACTATATGAAAAATTGGGTAAATCTAGCTAATGTGTGCAACATTTCAAGTTAAAAAAATATTATGGTTCAAGAAATTCCACAAAAACAATAATACCGCTGTTATTAAGAACTTGATTTTATTCAAATTCGATTGAAACTAAGAACTTGTTTAAAGTACAAGTAAATCTATTTAAAGCAGCTGTTTAAATATATAAATACACATTCAAAGACGTCGTTTACTGGTGATTTTTACTTTTCCACTGAAATTACTGTGTGGAATGGTTTAATTTGGTTTTGAGCGATGGATGAGTGAGAAATATTATCCAATGTTTTACGTCATTTATTATTAAACATGAAAATAAACATTGTATCCTTTAGGCATTAAATAAAGACTGGTGGTTATTTGTAATAATTCATTTTTTTTAAATAGTAGAGATACTTTTTGTAAGGTACAGTACTTTCATACACACTGTGTATAAAGATTTAGTCCAGTATTAAATCTCGTAAAAGTTGAGAAAAAAGCGGAAAGAATTTCACGTTAAAACAAGAGAGGAGATAAGATTGTGTCTCCTTATGTCGTAATTGTTTTTCTATCTTAAATCTGTTTTCTATTTATTTTTCAGATTTTGAAGATAAGTAGCTTATAAAATTGGAACGTTTTACAAGGGGATTTTGAGTACGAGAGATCTACTAATTGTAACTAGAGAACAAGTTATAAAAAAAATCAGTTAGATAATTTTAAAATGTCGTCGATTTTCAAATTTCAAACAGTTATTAAAACAATTGTGTGTTACCGTGATTGTTTTTTTTTTTGACTTCTCAGTTTTAGCTCTGAGATGCATACTTAGATATTAAAGTTGGTGGTATTATTATTCAATTTTACTTCTTACATAGGCTTAGTTTCTAGTTTCATGTTTCTTTAGTTTTTAGTCACTTGATAACGGGAATTGATTCTTATTCCCGAAACGTCGTGTTTTGATTTTTAACACACAAATGATGGCAAATGTCCGAAAAATGTATAAAAGTTATTAAAAGTTAATATTTATATTTTTGTATGTTAAAGTCGAAAACCCTATCGTTTATCATGTTATAAAAAAGAAAGAAACGTACCTTATGATAATTATCGTTAGCGCTTGAAGCTTCAGAGTCTGAAAGAACAAAAGTTGGTCAAGACAGACCTAATTGGAAATAAAAGAAAGCGATCTAACCCAAGACTACATGAAAGAAAGTGTAAATACAGCTAGTCTCTTTCATGACGGCAACGAATGTTGTTTTTAAGGTTATTATTTTTTCATCACATTCTATCGAAATTAATAATTTTCAATTACACAGTTGTGAATACAGAAAGTGATGTTTGTCTCGTACTGCTATGTAGTTATGCATCCTAACACCAGTTTCGCTAGTAAAATTGTTGCTTCTATCAGTAGTAGTTATGTATTTGAAATCAGCTGTTCTTATTAATTACAAAGCAGCTGATAGTAATGCAATGGAAACTCTACAATCAACAAACATTTCAGATCCTACAGAATAAACATAAGCAACAATGAAAACTGCAATATTCGTATAAATTTTCCTTCATAAGAAAATTGTCAAAAAGCAAATGAAGTTTAAAGTGGAAATTATAACCTTTAGTGTTTGGTAAAAAAAATTATATTTTTTGTAGTAATTACATAATATTGATTCATTTTACTTCTTTTATTATTATTATTTACACTGTGATGAAATGTATAGTTTATAACTTGTACCTAAACTGTTATTCCGGTCCTTGGTCGAATTTCCATCGTCTAGCTACTTTGAAATTACTGAGTCCAAATTTTGGTTTTTGTAACGACTTCTTTATGTTGTCTCTGGACTGTCATACAACCCAAAATCGTTTACCAATTTTATTTCAATCCAATTTGGTACGTGAATGTATTTTTGTCATTTCTCGGGACTTTTTAACTCATTATCCGATAAAATTACTGACATAACAACAACAAAATCACAAATTTACAATGTTCTAAAAATTCTCTAAACTGAAGCTTGATAAAGGTGTTGCCACCTTAGGCTTCTCAGAGGTTTGGATGTAATCAGTCATAACATAACTTGAATGTTGTAGTCAGATTGCCTATTCTGCCCCTTCAAACAACCGTTCTCCGCCAGGTACAACCAGTTATTTAAATTTTTCTCGTTCAAGAGGTCATCGAGAAAGGTTATCATTGCCAAAATATCAACATTTTTTTTTTGCATTATATTAAACCGTAATGTTTTCTACTTGAGCTTTATTTCCTCCACTGAGAAACTAAAATTTTACGCTCTGCCAATTTTATAAAAAATGTATGGAAACTTGTACGTAAAAAGAATTTACACTAATTTTTTTACAGTAATTATTACTATTTTTTACGACTTTAAAATTGAGGGATAGCTGCCGCAAGAAAACAAACACAAAATTACGATTTTATAAAAATCAGCTGAAACGATTTTGATTAAATTGTACTCAAATGTGACGTCTGAGAATCAAAGCAAAACGTAAAGTTCGGCATCTCCCAGAAAATGCCCGTTTGTTAGTTATAGCTTAAAAACAAAATATCAGTCATGAGGCTGTTTTAAAACATACAATTTCTCAAATCGATTTCATTAAAATGTGAAGATTAACGAGGCAAAATAAAATATTGCTTTGAAAAGTATATAAAAAAATCGCCCATGGAGCTCATAAAAAGCGGTGACCTCAGAGCGCAAGAAACTCACCACAGGTTTCTTTACCCATCACAAAACTTCTTCTATACTTAGTATATACTAAAAAGTAAATTTTCTCTCAATACTTATTGTGAACCATTCTATAAACGGACACGTAATGGGTGGGCTTTAAAACTTGGCAATAGATCACTAGAGCCCCATTTCAGATGCAAAGAAGCGTTGTCTATATTTTATCTTTGTTTCTCAGTAAAAACCGACACTCTCCTGGAAGTTTATCTCTCCGTTTATTATAGAAAGAAAAGACACTGTTGCAAAATTTATTTAAATAATGTCAGCTTCTTATTTACATTTTGAGCTTTAAGAGTGTTTGTCTTTTTGAATGGGTAATGTAATAGGGTACTTACGCTCTTAGACAGGTGCTTCATATCTGCATCAATTTCTTTGCAGTTATGTATTTAGTGAGAAAATATAAATTATTCCGTTCTTGGTGGAATCGATTTAATAAAACTCTAAAAGTCGAAATAAATTATTTCAATTTATTTCCAACAAATGAACAAAACCGATAGACTGGATATGAATCAATTAACAATGAAAGTTTTCAAGGCTTTTTCTCATTATTGATACCCCTATCATTTATAAAAGTAGCAAATACTTAATCACCCCCGCCTGCCAGCTTTGATGAATTTAATTGTATTCTTTTGTTCCCATTTTATTCTGTAATAATAGGATATTAAACAGCCTACGAAGTCCTGAGAAGGTTGGTGTTGTAATTACGTAATAAGCATGCACTAACTTTCTCATGCGACCATTTACAAAACCATACTTAAACAAATAGAAAATATTTGTTGCCATCTTGTTTTAAAATGCCGTGACGATAATTTAAATAATGGTCGCAAAATTTTTTCAAGCGATTTTGATGAATTTTTGGTGAAACGCTACATAACTTTTGGTCAATAGCATACAAAAATAAAAATAATATTTTAAAAGTAAATTAGAAATAAAATACAGCAACTCACTACTTTAACTTTAATTTACCTGGAGCTTGGCAGATTGCTTTGGATCGTACATTTTCAAAATCGTCCTAAATTACTTAAATTTCACATTCATTCGTTTCAGAATTTCAACTTTTTCAAGACTGGTTCATTTTTTGATCGATATCTTTGGAAATATTTTATTTTTGGAGTTGGATAATAGTTATTTGTGCAACTAATAAGCAAAGTGGCACTTTTTTAAACGAGAGAAAAATGTTGACGCACGAGGCTTGCCGAGTGCGTCAATTTTATCGAGTTTAAAAAAGACACTTTGCTCACGAATTGCACATTATACTTTGTCTACAGTTGTTATTTTGTGACAAATAAAAAACATACTTCAGCAGTAACACAATTTAATAAAACATTCATTTAATACAATAGTGTTCAAACAAACAATCAATTACAATTCGATCTTTAATAACCACATTTTTCTTATTTTTCAGATTATTTTAAAATCTGAACTGTCCATATTTTAAAACTAACTACACAAAATATAGCAGTAGTGCTAAACAACACATCAACACTGAGTAGAATTTCTCACGTCAAAATTGAGGTTATTTATGAATATTACAAATAACTTAGGTGTATTGTTGAGAAAACGGGATTGCCAACTTCAAAACTCGGCAAACGAGAAATACTCTCCGTGTACATACACTGTCAATCACCTTTATGAATAATTCCTTCCTTTTTCAACTTTAAAACGTTGTTTTGTTGTTTATTTATGTTATTTTACATGTAAGAATTAATCTAACCTACATACGGGACATTTCCTGTATAATATAAATCAATTCAAATAAACTTAACCTAAATTTCGTTTTTTTTCCGGTTGCCATTCGGAGTGAGCAAAGTAGTGTGCAAAGTGAAACTGTTGAGAAATCAGCTGTTTTGCAAACTAATTTAAATGAACATAATGCCACTTTGTCAACAACTGTAGAAAAAATGTTTTTATTTAGTTCTTTAAAAATCACATGTGATTAAAAATTGATCAAAATGAGATACGCAGACAGACGGGTAAAATATTATAATTAAATAACGATTGTATATTTAAATACGTTTACATTTTGAAATACATTTTTTTTTGAATTATCAAACTGTTTATTCATATTCAAATTTAAGCATAATTAGATTAAAATTGCAACCTCCATAAATCAAAATTTCTTTATAAAGCGTTACTATAGCTGTTAACTTATCTTCAACAAGCTGACAAATAAATTAAGAAACAGATATTTAAACTTCAAATGGTAGAACAATTACGACACAATATCATCTCAACATTTTTGTTTTAATGAGAAATGTTTTCAGTTCCATTCTCACCTTTTATACTGGAATGTGAAATATCAGAAGTTCTTTTACTCAGGACATTAAATCTTTAAACAGAGTGTACTGTAATCTTCAAAAGTTTCTAACTCAACTATTTAAAACATGAAGTGTATTAATTGTATTTTGTGCTGAGTTTAAAATAAATAAATGTATTATATTTTGGTTTTCTATTGGCTCGATTCACTTTATACAACTATACAGCGTGTAAGTCCGGGACGTCTTAATATTTGTTTAACCATTACAGATAGAACTAAAGCTTTTCACAAAAAGAACTAAATCTAGAAATAAAGCTTTTCACATTGTAATGGACACCAAAACCTATTTTAGTACGTGTTTAATGGACTGCTACCTTTCCAGAGGGACGGCCCCTAAGGAGTAAGTAGGAAACTTAAATGCGAGCATAGGTTGAGTTGTACATAAAATTAAAGGTCTTTATAAGTAGAACACAATGCCGCAAACCCGACCTCAAAAAGTTCACCCTAGCTAAAATAGCACAGGTTTAAAGTTCATATTAGCTACAACGTTTTACCAAAAATTTTACAAAAACCTTATAGCCGATTTTGAGATAATCGTAATTTTATTGTTTTTTCAATTTTAATTTTCCCTTATCAATGAAATTATATATAAAAAAAAAGTTTCAACACATAGCAAATAATGCCCACACCGAAATATTTTTCGTCATACTACTTCAAAAACAGCTGTTTTCAATATATGCTGAAGTTTTTCTTTTTAGTCCTAGGACCTAAAAACATCAGCTGAGATCACGGTCATCAGCTGTTACTTCATTTATACGAATTAAATAACGATTGTAAAGCATCTATAAAAACAACCGATACTCTCGATTGTAAATAACCGTTAAAACAGCTGTTACCACCGATTTGAAGGGAAATAGGTTATAATATTTTAGTTTTTGTGAAATTGTTTACTTATATTGTTTGCAGTATAACGAAAAAATATAGTTCATCACTTGGACCAAAAGAAGCTTTTCGATCCTCGCTCATTTTTCAAGCTCAACTAGTTAAATTTAAGCTTGAATCGAAAAGCTTGACTTCCCTTCCAAATGATGTAATATACTATTATTACAATAATTCGTCGCGTTTGGGATCTAGAGGACTGCTCATACACCAGACGATAGCTAGAAATCATTCAAAAATTCACAATTTTGTTCTCAAAACAGATATATCTTTAATGGACATACTTTGCTCTATAAATGCTGGTAAATGTTTTCTCAATACTTATTGTGAACCCATCTGTAGAAACGGAGACGAATTGCCTGAACAATAAATGTTTGCAATGATCATTAAAGCCCCATTTTAGATGCGAAGAAGCGTTGTCTACATTTTATCTTTATTCTCAGTAAAAACTGACACTTTCCTGGAAATTTACATTTTTGGTTTATTTTTAGAATGAAAATAAACCTCATAATGATAGTCTAGAGTAACCGGATATGCTTGAATAACTATTTATCTTATTAGGGTGATAACCCGACGATGTCCGAAACACGTGTAGTGTAATGAAATATATGACAATATAAACTGAATAAAGAACTAATCAAGGATTGCTGGCGGTAAGTCAAAGATAAAAAAATAAACCTTTTCCCTCTAAATTCTGTTCACATATTTGAGATAGATTTTCGGCGAATATTTGCAAATTCTGAAATAACGCAAATTTTAAATTCTCTGTACTAATATATTTAGCGAATAGAACAAATTATTCCGTTCCTCGGTTTTAGTCAAATCGATTTCAAAACTCTAAATTCTAAAAGTCGTAACAAATGAATATAATATATTATACAACGGCGCACTCTACTTTATTTCTAACAAATGAACAAGACCGACAGACCGGATACGAAGCAATTACCAACGAAGTGTTATAGATAGGCGGTTATATCATTTATAAAAGTCGAAAATACTTAGTCAGACCGCCTGCCAGCTTTGATGAATTAATGATAAGCTTTTGTTTCCATTTTATTCTGTACTTATTAAGGAGGTGATTAAACAGCCTATGAATGGGTAATATTGGTACTCGTTTACGTAATATGTAATTTTACACTATCCTGAAAAAAAAGTTTGAAATTTGTAAATCACCGCCATTTTGAAATGAACAGATGCGTTTTTTTAAATCTAACTAACCTAATAAAGGTAGATAATAACAAGGTGCATAACCTAACCTGATGAAGTTAGATAAGAACCAGATATATAACCTAACCCAACCTTACCTTACCTTACCTAACCTGATAAAGGTAGATAATAACTAGATACCTAACTTTACCTAACCTAACTTAACCTGATAAAGGTAGATAATAACTAGATACCTAACCTTACCTTACCTAACCTAACATGATAAAGGTAGATAATAACTTGATACCTAACCTTACCTAACCTAACCTAAACTGATAAAGTAGATAATAACTAGATACCTAACCTTACCTAACATAGCTTAACCTGATAAAGGTAGGTAGGAACTAGATACATAACCTAACCTTACCTTACCTAACCTAACCTAGCCTGATATATAAAGATAATAACTATACATACATAACCTTTCTAATAATATTTTTAAATTTTCTCCTATTTTTCAATACAATATATTATACACACACTTCAATAAAGTAACAATACACCTATGTAAACACGATTTACTGTACCTTTGTAACTTACTATTGCGTTGAAAGATTTTTGTAATTTTAATTTTTGTTCTTATTGCAACAATGTTTAGTTATAAAAAATAAGAAAAAGTCCCGATATATGGCTAAAATGTTCGCCCACATACCAAATTGTATTTAAATTTTGTCAAAGCGTTTTAGGCGTTATGACACTGCATCATTCCCCAAAACCACTTTTCTTCTACTCAGTGACCTTGACGGAAATATCTGAAACTAAACTCAAAATCTTTTTTTAACCCATAACATAACTTCTCCACGTGAAGAGTGAAAGCTAGTAAACGTTTTCTCATCTCCAATCTAGTCCTATACAAAGGACATGTATAACGAGAGGTTTAAAACTTCACAATTTATCATTCCCCCCATTTCAGTTGGGGAGAAAATGAAGTCAATATTTTATCTTTTGTCTCGGTAAAAATTGGACTTTTTAACATTTTAACTCTTACATTATTTTATAATGAATGAAACCTTTCCCCTCTAAATTCTATTCACATATTGGGAATATGTCCTTGGCAAATATTTCCAAATCCTTTTAAAGTAACGCGTATTTAAAAATCTCTACTCCAATTTGTATTTAGTTTGTTATTGGATATTGGCCAAAATGTTTTCAATACAGTTATAAATTTTAAGAATATAAAACAATTAATATAATTTATTACACAACTACATTGTTTCTAACAAATGAACAAGTCCGACAAACCGGATATTCAATTACCATCGAAGAGTCTCAAAGCTCTCTCTGGTTATTGATGATGGTTTTAATCATTTATAAAAGTCGAAAATATTAAGTCAACCCGCCTGCCAGCTTTGATGAGTGATTGATAATCTTTCCTTCGCATTTTATTACGTATTTATTAAGAGAAGGATAATTAAACAGCCTAGGAATGTAAAATATTGACACTCCTTTACGTCCTGAGTGATTTTACACCGTAAGGTTGGTATTGTAATTATACAATAACAAGTATGCCATTAAGAGAAGGATAATTAAAACAGCCTGTGAATGTAAAATATTGACACTCCTTTACGTCCTGAGTGATTTTACACCGTAAGGTTGGTATTGTAATTATACAATAACAAGTATTGCATTATGAGAAGAATAATTAAACAGCCTGTGAATGTAAAATATTGACACTCCTTTACGTCCTGAGTGATTTTACACCGTAAGGTTGGTATAGAAATTATACAATAACAAGTATTGCATTATGAGAAGAATGATTAAACAGCCTGTGAATGTAAAATAGTGACACTCCTTTACGTCCTGAGTGATTTTACACCGTAAGGTTGGTATTGTAATTATACAATAACAAGTATTGCATTAAGAGAAGGATAATTAAACAGCCTATGAATGTAAAATATTGACATTCCTTTACGTCCTGAGTGATTTTACACCGTAAGGTTGGTATTGTAATTATACAATAACAAGTATTGCATTATGAGAAGGATAATTAAACAGCCTATGAATGTAAAATATTGACACTCCTTTACGTCCTGAGTGATTTTACACCGTAAGGTTGGTATTGTAATTATACAATAACAAGTATTGCATTATGAGAAGAATGATTAAACAGCCTGTGAATGTAAAATATTGACACTCCTTTACGTTGAGTGATTTTATACTGTAAGGTTGGTATTGTAATTATACAATAACAAGTATTGCATTATGAGAAGAATGATTAAACAGCCTATGAATGTAAAATATTGACACTCCTTTACGTCCTGAGTGATTTTACACTGTAAGGTTGGTATTGTAATTATACAATAACAAGTATTGCATTATGAGAAGAATGATTAAACAGCCTGTGAATGTAAAATATTGACACTCCTTTACGTCCTGAGTGATTTTACACTGTAAGGTTGGTATTGTAATTATACAATAACAAGTATTGCATTATGAGAAGAATGATTAAACAGCCTATGAATGTAAAATATTGACACTCCTTTACGTCCTGAGTGATTTTACACTGTAAGGTTGGTATTGTAATTATACAATAACAAGTATTGCATTATGAGAAGAATGATTAAACAGCCTATGAATGTAAAATAGTGACACTCCTTTACGTTGAGTGATTTTATACTGTAAGGTTGGTATTGTAATTATACAAAAACAAGTATTGTATTAAGAGAAGGATAATTAAACAGCCTATGAATGTAAAATATTGACACTGTTTTACGTCCTGAGTGATTTTACACCGTTTGGTTGGAATTGTAATTATACAATAACAAGTATTGCATTAAGAGAAGGATAATTAAACAGCCTGTGAATGTAAAATATTGACACTCCTTTACGTCCTGAGTGATTTTACACCGTAAGGTTGGTATTGTAATTATACAATAACAAGTATTGCAATATGAGAGGGATAATTAAACAGCCTATGAATGTAAAATATTGACACTCCTTTACGTCCTGAGTGATTTTACACCGTAAGGTTGGTATTGTAATTATACAAAAACAAGTATTGCAATATGAGAGGGATAATTAAACAGCCTATGATTGTAAAATATTGACACTCCTTTACGTCCTGAGTGATTTTACACCGTAAGGTTGGTATTGTAATTATACAATAACAAGTATTGCATTAAGAGAAGGATAATTAAACAGCCTGTGAATGTAAAATAGTGACACTCCTTTACGTTGAGTGATTTTATACTGTAAGGTTGGTATTGTAATTATACAATAACAAGTATTGCATTAACTTTTTCACACTCGCATTCACAAAACAAAATCCTGAGCAATGAAATATTATTTCGTGTCATTTGTTTGTTCGAATGCTATCGATTATTAAGTAAAAACCTTACATCGATTGTTGTGACGTAACATTCTGTATACTACGAGAATGTGAGAGAGTAAAAACATATAACTGTGAACAAATTGTGTTTTATAATTAGTATAAACCAAACTGTAACAACAAGTTACAATTATTATTAGCGTAGCAACTTTATTACTCTCCTTGTTTTTGAGATAAAAATGTACGTGATCAATTATTGGAAAAGGTTCATCCTAACTATCTAAATGATGTAGAGGAACTCACATGGTGTTCATTAAATAGAAAAATAAAAATGAATGTTATTTCAAAAAAATTAAATCAAGTAGCATGAGTTTGTCCTTCCCCTTACCTTATTTTTATTTGGTTTAAATTAGAAAATTTAAATACCGTATATCCATATTTGACCTAAATACCTTGGTTTTGATGCGCTCACTGACTGTCCCAAATGCGGACGGCCCATAGGGAGTCAGAAAAAAATCTTAAATAAGAGTATAGGTCCATGTGTACATCTAATTAAAGCTCTTTGTTAGTAGAGATCAGTGCTCTACCGAATCTGGAAAGGTTCATCCTATCAAAAATGACAGGGTTTTAAAGTTTAGAAAACAGTACGTGCTAAAACCACTCTACATTTTTCAAAGTTTACACCAGAATTTTTCCCTTCAATCTGTTTGTTAGACACCTTAAAGAAATATCGTTTATAATCTTAAAAACAATTAGAGGATCACCGGAAGTCTAAGATCTAGGAGTCAACTAAAAGATTTTAATTAGAAGAGGGTCATGGGATATGTCGTTTAGCACCGCCTTTGTACGCTAATAAATATAGTGTAATTGTGATTTAGAAAGGATTGATAACAGCTTTTAGGAAGAAAATCTGAGGTAAACTTTTAAAAAAAAGTTGAAAACTGTTCTAGCACGTAGTTTTTTGTAAAATTAAAAATCCCGTCATATTCGATAGGAAGAACGTTTTGAGATCCGGTTTGCGACAATGTCCTCTACTAACAAAGACATTTAGTTTGATCTAAATATCGATCTATACTCTCATTTAAGATTTTCTTCTGACTTCCTGTAGGCAGTCCTCAATTGGAGTTGAACAGTCAGTGAGCGCATCAAAACCAAGGTATTTAAGTCCAATATGAATATACGTAGTTTGAATTGAAACCGTATTAAAATAGGTAGAGGGAAAGGGACTTAAAGTTCACCCTGTATATATGCACACTTACATTGAGTTATAACATATTTTAATCATTACAAGGGATGGGCGACCAATACATGTCGATTGGGATCTTAGAAATTACACACGAGAAAAATTAGAAACTTTTTGATAAAATCGTAAATTTAGAGTTTTTTGTTAAGTTCTGTGTTACCAAAATATCAAATTTGTTTAATATCTTTCCATAAGTTTAGTGTGGGCACTGTATAGACAACACAGTACTGACCGTTAGACATTTTCTATTATCACTTTCTTGGACGGGAAAACCTCAAAACGGATGTATACTCAAAAACTCGACGTTCATTTGTTTGACCAATTACAAAATTTCTCTGAGCTAGTATATGACATGATCGGAAGTTTTTTTTTTTTTTTTTTTTTTTTTTTTTTTTTTTTTTTTTTACAGAATCAAGAGTCGAATCAATTTATCAAAAATTAGAAATTGGTTTAGAAAAAATCCAAATAGACCAACAGAAGAAAATCAAGGTGTTTTCGCGTCACATTTTTATAAAAACTTTTATTTAACTGCATATAAAAACCACGTACGTGTATTTCAGGGACATCCTGTATACACAATATATTTCAGTTTACTCCAATTTCCTGGTAGTAGAAACCATAAATGATAACTGTTAACACTTATATAACGTAAATTTAAATTAACATTCAGAAATAAAAGAGAAACCAAACTCCCATAGGGCTGTAAGAGGTCAATCTAGACGATAACAACCCTATTTAATTCACCCTCTGGAAGCAGGTTTTCAGGACAGTATGTGGGGTTCCAATAAACTACCTCAATAATTCTGTTTTAATATGTTACAGTTAAATTCAATGCGTGAGGGATGAAACTTTATTTAGATCATTTTTTTTATTCTCCCTTTTATAACATGAAAACTGTCTAACATTCAGACATATGCATAAAACCAAATACTAACCAAACAAAAAACATCTCCACAAAAGTTTGGTTGGGGAGAATAGGGTTCTTTGAGTTATTTGAAATTGATGTTTGACACATTTCATCAAACGAAATATCCCCTGATAGTTTTAATATTGCAACCTTCTATTAAATCGTTCCGAACTTATTTTCACTACTTGATTGAAAACTCCTCATAAAGATAATTTTTAGAAGATGTCAACCATTAAAGCTTATTTCGCCAATATTCTAAAACTAGCCTAAACTGTGGGAATCACTCGGCCTGGCTTCATTTAAGGGGAACACAATACAGCTCTGATTTACGTGCTTGAGGCCTACAGCTTCCAGACTCCCAAGTATCAAGTTTGTACCGGCCAAGTTGTTATCACAAGCTTATTATAAAGATAATAATTTCTTTTGAAACTACATAAAGCATACAGCCATATCGAATTCGCCGAATAGTAACGAACAACTCCGAATATGGAGTTTATGATAAATCATTTATTTACATAACACACCCTTTATGTGTGACCTCACACTTAGATACAATCCAATAACTATTTCGTTTGTAATAAATACACACATTAATTCACAAATTGTCTTTTTTGTATAAATTTAACTTATATTGACCTCTGCTCAGGTTATCTTACTCAAAAACAAATCTGTCTCGACGCATTAACTTGAAATATGATTCCCCATTCTAATCCATGAAACTCATATCAATGTTCTCATAGACAGATATGAACTAAACAAATGTGATTCCTCAAATTACTAAACTTAAACTTAAAATCCAATTTATGTATTAACAACACAATATTATAAATTCTTTTTCTATTAATTGTAATAATTGTGTTGACTGTTCTTTACTCTAATTATAAACAAATATTCATTTACATATAGGCATTTATAATTATAAAAGTTTTATTTTGAATAATTTTAATGTTGAGAAGTCGATAAACATGTAAGAAACACAGAAGTCCATAATCATGTAGAAAACACAGAATCCATAAAGATGTATGTAACAATGAACTCCATAAAATCCAGAAAACACAGAAGTTCATAACCATGTACGAAACACTGAAGTCAATAATCATGTAGGAAACACAGAAGTTCATAAACATGTATGAAACAATGAAATCCATAAACATCCAAGAAACACATACGTTCATAAATATGTAGAAAACAAAGAAGTCCATAAACATGTAGGAAAGGCAGAAGTCCATAAGTAGTATGTAGAAAAAACAGAAGTCCATAAACATGTAGGGAGGCAGAAGTCCATAATCATGCAACAAACACAGAACCCCATAAACATGTAGGAAACACAGAAATCCATAAATATGTAGAAAACACGGAAATCCATAAACATGAAAGAGACACAGAAATCCATAACCATATAGGAAACACCGAAGTCCATAAACATGGAGTAAACAAAACTGTTTTAATATCACCGAAGTGTTTGAATTTACCCTAATAACCAACTTAAATGGAAACACCAGTAAAGTTATTTATCCTTTGCCACATGTTTATAGCAATGTTTAAAACTGTGAACGCCAAAAACAGTTGAGTATCTCACACATCTACTATCTTCTATGATTTACTAAATATATCCCTAACCATTTACATCAGTAACTTGACTACTAAAGTAATCTCTTATAAATAAACGTACACAGCTGTTCCAGAAATTGCTGGAAACTTAATCAAGCTAACTTAGCTAAGTAAAATTAGCGATAGAACTCTCTATTCTATTAACATTGTATATATATATACTTGGCTTAAAGAGTCGAATTACTATTGGTATTTTTTTAAATTGTGTTCTTTGATTTTATGTATGGTACCTCCAATTTGAAGTTTTAAAAAAATTAGAGCTAAAAAGGCGTAAAATTTGGCCAAAATATAAATTTAATCAAAATATATGTTTCGTTATATCCTACTTTTAGACAAAGATTATTCTTTACAATGAGATTATTCTTAATAAAAGGTTATTACAAAATAAATTGAAGTTATTTTTTGTAATAGTCTTTAGACAGAGGTAAGTTTATTAACCGGTGAACTATAGAATTGAAAGCAGCTTTTTTATGCGCGTAGGAATGGTGTGAATCCTGTTGTATATCTATCTATGAATGTAGGCTTTCTATAAACATTCAAGTGCCTAAGAAGGCACATGTGCCCGGTGCGGGGCGGTAGAGAAAGAGGTGGATTATGTCGGAAAATAACACCGTTCCACAAACATTGACTTTGCCTCCGAATCGCCAGCTATGTGAGACTTGCCTCCCTGACAGTCGCTTTGTATGTTTATTTCTAGAATAGTACAGCGTTTTCACCCGATCTGTAAAGTGCCTTCTTAGGCTGGTTCCACTATACGTAACTCCATCTCTCTACTATGACAAATAACAAAGTTATGAAGAAATAAGTTCTAACCTTAACTTGACAAAAAAAAAATTATATTTACGAAATCAGGCAGAGCCGAGTCACCGACACGTACGTAGCGAGTGGAAGCTCCTTTCATGTATACAGCTTCAAGGTCATTAGTAAAAGGTCATTCTTTTCACGTACCTTTGAACCTATTCTTTAACCTTTCTATACTCACCTTTCTCTTTTCTTCACCACTAAACGGATTTTTCTTGAAAACTTGTAAGTCTATTACCACGGTTTTCGGCGCAAGGGAATTGAAAACGAATTTATCAGCAAGGAAATTTTGTCCACCACATAACTTCCTCTACATTACATAGATGGGAGACAGTGAAAATGTACGACAAAATCTAAACTCCAGTGCATTATACGAGGTTTAAAATGTTTTGAAAATAATGCAAACAGATAGGCAGACGGTAAGTCGGACATATTTGCGTAGAACTTTGTTCTTACCGCGTCGTAATGAAATTAAGTTGAATATGATAAAATATTTCTCTGCAGTAATATGTATTTATTGAGAAAGGTTAAACTATCATGTTACTAGATCTTAGACATATCGATTACAATAAAGTTTCTAATTCTAAAAGTCCAAATAAATTAATATAATTTGTTATACAACTGAGCCCTCTACATTATTTCTAACAAAAGAACAAGACCAACACACCGGATGCGAAACAATTAAGAATGAAGAATTGCAAGACTCTCTCTGGTTAATGATAGATGGTTTTATCATTTATAAAAGTCAAAAATATTTAGTCAACCCGCCTGCCAGCTTTGATGAATTAATGATAATCTTTGTTCACTTTTTATTCCGTATTTATTAAGAGATTAATTATCCAACCTATGAATTGGAAATATTGACGCTCGTTTAGTGAGTGATTTTGTGCTGTAAGGTTGGTATTTTAATTGCATAATGACAAGCATTGCACTAATTTTACTCGAGAACGGTATGAAATGTTTTTTACAGGATTTATTTAGTTCTAACTTTCGTAATTTTGATCGTAATTACATCTTATGGCATCATTAGATGTAATTTATAGATGCAAAAGTAACTATATGTAAACTACCTACGGTAAAATATTAATCTTTAAAAACCCTTCGAAATTTGAAAATTCCCGCCAATGAAATGAATAATTGGATATTTAAAAATTAACAATACTGATTATTGGTAGATTAATCCGAGCCTAAATGTCAGATTTGAGCAAAGTCAGATCAAACCTTCAGATTATATAGGTCACTTATTTTCAATAAGCTGAAAAATAAATTGAAAACAGATTTCATATCTTTAGATAAAAAAAAAAGAATTACGACATAAGCCGACAAAATCTCATCTCCTCTTTTGTATTAACGGGAAATTCTTTCCGTTTTTTTCTCGTCTTTTACGAGATTTAATACTGGACGGTAAAATACGAGAAGTGCTATTACGTGAGAAGACTAAATCTTCAGAGAGAGAGAGAAAGAGAGAGAGAGAAAAAAAGAGAGAGAGAGAGAGAGAGAGAGAGAGAGAGAGAGAGAGAGAGAGAGAGAGAGAGAGAGAGAGAGAGAGAGAGAGAGAGAGAGAGAGAGAGAGAGAGAGAGAGAGAGAGAGAGAGAGAGAGAGAGAGAGAGGGAGAGAGTATTTGAAAGTACCCCAACTGTCAAAAAGTTTATGACTTCAACTATTTAAAAAATTTAGATGGTAATTAATTGTATTTTGTAATTAGTTTGTAAAAATTAAATAAAATGTTCCAGATATACATTTAATTAATACAAAGTTTAAATGTTCATGAATGTTAAATCCTTAAAACAATATACTAAAGGAAGTAGATTTTAGTTTCTTGGACAAGAAGTCAATTTAAAATATCATTAATTTTTTTAATTAAATGGTGGGAAAATATGGCACAAATTATATCACTTACCCATCTCGGAAAAAAAAAATTAAAAATTACCAAAAGTCAGCAAATTCGTCACTAAATAGTCTATTAGTGTTGTCAATCAGAAAGTGAAACTTAACCATGTCTTTATTTAAACAAGGACATCGATTAGCTTTATAATTTTAAATAATTATAATTAATAATATTAAAATAATATATGTATTCATCAATATTTAGTTTAGGTTTTTGGTTAAAAGTGTACTTGTGTGTCCTTAAAGGTAGAAACTGTTTTTAAACACAATTCCATTAAAATACGAACTTTTTTAAAGTCCACGTTTGTTTTTTTAATATAAGTTTAACTTTTTTTTGGTAAAATAAAACTTTGTTACATTAAAGTATTTACATTTCATTAAAAATGAAGAGGTTTTTTTTTTTTTTAAAAAAAGGATAGGTAAAAGACCGGAAATATTGGTAGAGAAAGGGGATGACTAATCAGAAACCAATTAAACGAGTTTTAGATACGCCGATAGGAAGAAAGGAGTGGGAGGAGCGAGTTGCTAAAAATAACGAATCCAAGCGTAGGATGATCAGTACTATTGAGGATGGAGTATATCCGAAACGCGTCAACAAACGTGAGATTAACAAAGCTGGGAAAGGAGGAACAATGTAATCATTTTAATTATAACTTTTCTAGTAGAGAAAACAAATTATACATAAAAAGAAAAAAAAATATTAAGGAAATTATAAAATAAGTATTTGTATTTATTTTACCTTATGTATTAAATCACAGTTTTATAAATGTATACTATTTCTTCTATATAATTTATTAGTTTATTTGTTAAAGTGTTAAAGTGTTCAACGTTCTTCAAGGACAAAGTAAGATTTCATCATGGTTAATTAGAATAAACTAACCGGTTTATTCTAATCTAGAATCATTTCTAATTCGATTTTGTTTACGACTGTTTGATTTGATTGCATCAATCATGGTTTTTTGATGTAAAACGGGAATCCTCCGCAATGCTCATTTCATCAAGGTGTACTTCCGATTAAGCACATTCATAATCTTATAATAATAAATTACCTTGTATGGTGCGTCTTGTGATTCAGTCGATTTCTACGTTGTGACATGTTTCAGAGTCGTAACTCCATCATCAGGTACACGTTTAATTGTTAACTCATTGATTACTTCGCCGGACATGCCAGGGTGTACATACAGTAAAAGACATTATTTTTTAAATTATTTTAGTGTGAAAGTGTTATTATAAACATTTTAATGTAAAACGAGTTCTTCAGAGTGAACCATTAAATGTATATATAAAGATGGAGTTACGGCTCTGAAATATTTCATAGTATAGAAATCGACTGAAGTCGCAAAACGGACCATACTAGGTAATTTTATTCTTATAAAACTTAATTGTGACTTGGTACCACAAAATGAATCTCACATTCATATTGACTGTGTTGCTTTAGAAGGTATGAGTAGGACATTTATCCTACCATATTCAACTCGGCGATGTTAGAGGATAATGCTCTAGTCTTCGATCGAATATTGTCCTTTCTACAGCTGCAATTTTAAGATTGTCCTAATCAATTATTGCAGTATTTTACAGCTCTGTAATGTTATGTTTAGTTGTCTATTTAATATTCTGATAAATTTTATCCTTATTACCCATTGCAGGGCTCTTTTTTACACAATTCGTTGTTAATTTTTTTACCATAGTGCATAATTGTTAACTTGTTGCACGGTCTTCTTACAGCTTTGATATCTGTTTGTTTATTTATGTTTGTTAACTAGTTTAGAGTGTTGTTGTTGATTAAATTTTTTTAAATTGTTTTTTAGTTTCATTTGTACTTGTTTTTATTTGGATTTTTTTAAAAATCCTTAATGATATACAGGCGATAATTATTTCAATAGTTTTTCACCTTAACTCCCCCCCTCAAATGATTGGTTAAATGAAGGTAATAGTTTCCAAGACCATGGTGAATAGCGCAACCATGGTGAGTTCGTTTTTATTTAGTTTTAGGGATCTGTGAGTGAGAGAGTTCTTACAGTATATTTGTAACAGATAATAGGGAAGCGTTGGGTATTTTGATAAACTTATCAATGATTAAACGGGTTAAATCTAACATCTATAAAAATTGTTTATTATTATTAACAAATTTTACAATATTTTTGTAAAGTCATCAGTAAAATTACGGTAGATCAATTTGGATGTACTTAATGAACCCTTTGATTGAAATGTTAATGGATTTGTCTCAATGTAACATATATTTTATTAAAATAATGTAAAATTTTTATCTTAAATTCAGATAAAATACATTATCAAATACCCATGAGGAATAACATTCTTTACTGCTACATCCGGTCTGACAATCCTCTATATTCTGTTTACATATTTTCGATATTTGTTTCTTGGTATATCTAAATCATTTTTAATGAAGTGTTTTTATAATTCATTGAACTAAGAGGTGTTTAGTAATAAAGGAGACATTATTCTGTTCCTGGATCTTGGCCAAAATGATTCCATTAAAGTTCTAAATTCTGAAAGTCCAAACAAGTTAATTTATTACACAACTGCGCCCCCTACTTTATTTCTAACAATTGAACAATACCAAAATAATATATATTCAATTACCAATGGAAAGATTCAAGTCTCCCTCTGGTATTGATAGGAAGTTTTACTATTTATAAAAGTCGCAAAATACCTGGTCATCTCGCCTGTCAGCTTTGATGAGATAAATAATCTTTTATTCACGTTTTATTCTTCATTTATATATTTGAGATTAATTGAACAGCCTGTAGACGGAGAATATTGGAAATAGCCTACGTCGTGAGTAATTTTACTCTGTAAGGTTGGTATTGTAATTAATATCAAGAATTACACTGACTTTATCATACACTCATTCACGAAACAAAATCATAATGGAAAATTATATGTTGTAACTTTCCTATAGAACGTGGGTGATAATACTATCGATTATAAAGTAAAAAACGTGAAATCGATTGTTGATTGGACACGTAATTTTCTGTTTCTCTTGTTCTTTATAGAAGTATTTAATCATTTGTAATAGTCGAAAATACTTAGTCACCCAGCCTGCCAGCTTTGATGAATTATTGATTTCGTTCGTATTTTAATACGCATTTATTAACAGAAGGAAGAATAATTAAACAGCCTATGAATGTAAAATATTGACACCCGTTTATGTCCTGAGTAATTTTACTCTGTAAGGTTGGTATTGTAATTATATAATAACAAGTATTACACTGAATTTCTCACACAGGTATTCAAAACACAAAATCCTGAGCAAACGAAAATTATTTCATGTCATTTTCCTACAAAAATGCTATCGATTTTAAAGCAAAAACCTTAGATCGATTGTTGAATCGTGACGTAACATTCTGTATACTACGAGAATGGGTGAAAGTAAAAATATATAACTGTGAACAAATTGTGTTTTATATTTAGTATAAACCAAACTACAACAACTAATAATGGGGGGGTTTCTCCAAGAGTAATGGGGGGGGGGTTTCTCTGAACTATATTATATTTTTCTATTCAAGTATATGTTTTTTTATACTTTTAGTTTAGATAAGCAAATATTATAGTTATAAGCTATGTATATTAGTTTTATGTATAGGTGTTGTAATAGAGAGATTGGTGAACACCAATATTACAACATTTATTATAAATTTATTATATATAATTTATTAAAAATATAATTAATTCAAAACACCAACTTAAATACAGAAACAGGATGTGAGACAACACGCGCAAGGCATCTCGAATTTCACCTAACAGAAGCAGAGGCAGTGAACTTTACAAATAGCAAATTAAGCATTGAACAAGTGTTCTACGTGTGAAAGATTGCAAATTAGGAAAATCAATGAGAACGACAAAAATTAAAAATTAACCAATGAGAAAGAAACACGAGGGATTCAAAAAAAGAAGAGGGGAGAACAACGCGTGAAAAAGGGGAGTAAAAAATAAATCTTCAGAGGGGGGACAAGTAAAGAAATTCAATAAGAAACTCAGTCCGTATTTAACCTGCTATAATAAAATAACAAAATAATATCAACTAAATCTACACCAGTGAAATGTTGTGAAAATTTGAAATAAATAAAATCAAAATAAAGTGTTTAGTGAAAGTGTGAAGAAAGGGTGGAGTGTAATGTAAGTAATCTTAAACTTTTATTAATGTAAATCAGATCTCAATTGGTTAATACAATATTATCAAACGAAGTCATATACTGGGTTTTATTTCATTACTTTATAAGGTTAAAATATAAACTCATTAAAACAAATAAGGGAAGAGGGACAATTTTGTACAATTTAAGCAAATAAATAATGATAATGATAATATTGTACATTTGTTAAGGCTTTATTTAGATGTAATATTATGGTGATAGAAATTTGTTATTGGCAGTCTAGAAAATGTTCAATAAATTTGTTCAGTTAATTTGTTCAATAAATTTTAATTAATTCGAGGAATGGCCAACTCGAATCTAAAAGTTTAATGTTTTATTTCCAAGTAGATTATAGAGATTTCATGTGAAAGGGTATTCATGAACATTTTCGATTTTAATAAACTTGTTCTAAATCAAAATCTGTATATTTTTCCTATCCAGTTTCATTTTTTTAGAGTCAGCCCACAGCCAAGCAAAATTTGAATCAATAGTAGAGTCTAAGGAGAAACCCCCAGAAACTTATAAAATTGTCTTACATGGTGAAAGCACCTGATTTAATAAAGTTGACTCACACGATTAAATTCAAACAAATAAATAAATCAAGCATACAAAATAATCTAACAGTGTGTAAGTATGATTGCGTGTAAGTGTATATATTTAAGAATATGGTACAGGTCAATGTACACTGTATGTCTATTGTAGATTTGTTTGATTTATTTTCTTTTTCTTTTTTCTCTCTTACTGATTACTATTGTATAAAATAACTGTAATAGATGTGTTAATATTTTTTTATCTGTATTGTTTCTGGAAGGAAATAAAATAAAACAAATATTTTTAAAAAAGTTATAATTATTAAAGTGATAAAGTAATTACTCTCTTTTTATTGGAGATAAAAATGAACGTAATCAAGTATTGGAAGAGGTTTATCTTGACTATTTAAAAGGTGTAGCGGAACTGCACAGTATGTTCATTAAATAGAAAAATAAAAATGAAAGTTATGTAAAAAAATTTAAATTCAGTAACGTGAGTCCTTCCCATTTATCTTATTTTTATACGGTTCAATTTAGAAAACTGTAACTCCGTATATCTATATTGGACCTCAATAACTTGGTTTTGATGTGCTGACTGACAGCCCACATTTGACGGCCAACAAGAAGTCAGAAAAAAAATCTTAGAAGAAAGCATAGGTCGATATGTATATCAAATAAAAGGTCTTTGATAGTAGAGCTCAGTGCTGAAAATGAAGGGGTTTAAAGTTTACATACTAGAACAGCAAGTTTACATTATATTTTTTCCTACAAGCTGTTTGTTAAACACGTGTAAGAAGTATCGTTTGTGGTTCTAAAATATTTAGATGATCAACGGAAGTACAAGATCTAGGTACAAGATCTAGGTACAAGATCTAGGTACAAGATCTAGGCGTCGGTCACGTGATAGGAAGATGGTCGTGTGATATGTTGGATAATAAACACAATTCTCACAAAAAATACGCCTAAGTATCAGACGCGTTTCAACGACCAGGTCGTCCTCTTCAGTGATACATGAGCTTCACTAATCAAACTATAACTAGTTTGTTAAACTATAACAGTTTTCCTTACAGTTATAGTTATAGTTAATTTTAATAGTTATAGTTTGATTACTATAGCTCATGTATCACTGAAGAGGACGACCTTGTCGTTGAAACGCGTCTGATACTTAGGCGTATTTTTTTGTGAGAATTGTGTTGACGTTTTGTTTATTATCCTGTATAATTTTTCTCATAAGTGAAGCTCAACATTTAATACGCGATATATCGTTTAGCACCGCCTTTCCACGCTAATAAAGATGATGTAATTAGAATTAAAAAAGGATGAGTTGTTATATTATTAACAGCTTGTAGGGAAAATGCTGGGGTAAACTTTAAAAAAAATAAAAATGCTGTTCTAGAACGTACTATTTAGTAAACTTTAAAACGCCATCATTTCCGATAGGATGAACCGGTTTGAGGCACTGTGCTCTACCAACAGACCTTCAATTTGATTTTGATATCGACCTATATATGCTCTCATTTAAGATTTTTTCTAACTTCCTGGGGGCGTCCCCCCATTGAATTTGGAGAATCATTAAGCACATCAAATCAAAGGTATTTAGGTTCAATATGGATATGCGGAGTTTTAATGTTCTAACTTAAACCACATACAACATGTAGGGGAGAAGGTACTTAAAACTCACCCTGTATATGTGTATTTTGATAATATTGAGGGATAGTGACCAATACGATAAGTTTGTGTACTTATAGGCGACACTTTAATATAACTAGATCAAAATTTATGAATCCATTGTGTATAAAATAGTTATTTTATGTTGTTTTTTTCTTATGGTAACTACTCCAAAGTTTTGAGTTACATAAATACCCCTATATTGAAATATATGTTTTGCTTTTAGAGCACACTACAGTCTGACAAACATTTCCACATAAATTCCTCTATAGTACGTTAAAGGGAGAGAGTAAAAATGTAAATACCAAACCTAGATTCGATTTACCATTAGAAGTTTTAAATTGGTTTAAAAAAAAATCAAACAGACCGAGTGGAAGTCATGGAAGTGTGTTCAGTCATATGTTTTTGAGAACTTTTACTTACTTTCCTGTAGCATATTTAACAGTGATCCAAAAACGGTTACACCCCACAAATTTAGAAGAAAGTAACTTGCAACCGCTTCTGTAATTCTACCAAAATACTGTACACATGAACACTAGCCTTGTCAAACACAAGTGGACGTATGGGAGATAAACAAGTATTTTGTAATATCATGGTCTAAGGGGAGCTGATGAAGAAGGAAATTAAAACATATTCATTCAAAGTTCTTCCTGTTTGTTATAGTTCACTTAAGTATTGTATTAATGTATGAACTTGTATTATTTATATATTATCAACTTTTTTTTTTTTTAAACAATAATATATATATATATATATATATATATATATTACATAACAATTTGAATGGACTATAACAGACAGACAGAACTAGATGAATTTTGCGTTTCCTTTACTTGACCCCCCCCCCCCCGAAATTATTACTTACATTTCCCAAACCTTAGAGATCCATGATTTTGGACTTTTCTTAGGAGTATTCTAAATATGGGTAGTTTTGATTATTAATGGTTTACCACCCTCCCCTTAACGGGCCAAAAACGGCGGTAAACATGAATTTCTCTCAAAAGGGCGATAAACGAGAAAATCCTGACATTATAACTTTTGTTAACCCCCTAAAAAGGTACATCGGTGGAGTCACCCATAAATTTTCAAAATAAACATGATAAATATGTACACTTATTCCAGTTTAAGGTTTACAGTAGATATAGGATTAACGTTTTGATTTAAATCTGTACGTAATATGAACCACATTTCCTATAATCGCTGTTGGAATATATACTCTTTGAAATAAGGCTCTTTCTGTAAAGAATTTATCAAATTTAGACCCTTTTTAACTTTTACATTATTGTGTATCCGACCTTTTTGGTTTAAACCTTTACAAGGCCCAAATTATAAGTACATTTCTAAAACAGACGCACAGAAACGTGCTTTTTTCTCTGGTAGTAACTCTAAATGATAAAAGTGAACATTCATATTTAACACGAATTTAACATACCATTCAGAACTTGTAAAACAGTAACCCTAACTCCCTTAAGGGCGAAAAGACATCAATTTAGACGATAACAACCCTTACTAATTCACCCTCTAGAAACACGTTTTCCGGACAGTATGTGGGGTTCCGATAAACTGCCCCAATTCTGTTTTAATATGTTACAGTTATGTTCAACCCGTGAGGGTTGAAGTTTTATTTAAATTATTTTTTAATTCACACTTTTAAACATTAAAACTGTCTAACATACTTTCTAACACATGCACAAAACCAAATACAGTACTAACAAAACAAAAAACATCTCTCAAAAGATGTTTGAGGAATGGTGTTCTCTTGGGTTGTTTGATAGTGATGTTTGATACATTTCACCAAACACAATAGCCACTGAGAGTTTTAATATTCCAACATTCTATTAAATCGTCAAGGTTTCATTTTCACTGCTTGATTTAATCTCCTCATGAAGTAAATTTTAGAAGATGTCAACCATCATTGCTTATTTCATCAAGATTTAAAAATCAGACTAAGGTATGGGAACCGTTCAGCCTGGCTAGACTGAAAGGGAGCTCAATGAACCACTGCTTTACTTGCACGAGATCTTCCGCTTCCAGATTCTCAAATATCAATTTCCCGGCAAATTTTCTAACACAAGCATATTACGAAGATAATAAATTCTTAAGAACCTTCATAAAGTTTAGTCATATCTTATAAAAAATGTAAAATGGACCTGAATGGTTGAACATCAGTCAGTAAACGGCGGCTAAAGGAACACAAAATTTTTATTTTGCTATGTTATTTCAAAAATGTATTATCAAGGCAAAACCAACAAGATTAATATTGTAAAACAAATCCGAGACTGTTTTACAAGAATCAACATCATATTGAATTATTAGTTTTTTGTTTGTATTATAGTAAAAGCGTCTGAAATATAAATTACAAAACACAAAAGTATAATAAAGTTAAATATTAATTTTATCTACGCACTGTAACGGAATTAAAAAAGTACAACCCCTTTAACGAAAAGACAGCAAATCAAATTCGGCGAATCGTAGCGAACAAGACAGCAAATCAAATTCGGCGAATCGTAGCGAACAACCTCAACAATGACAAGAACTCTTTCCTTACAGGTGAGTAGAATGAATGAAGTAAAAACGCCTTTAATAGGCAGCTTGAAAGAGTGATTAAACCTGTATTAATTCGTTTATTACTTCGTAGATAACTTTTTTAATTCAAGTCGTAATTTTCACTATTAGCTTATTAAAAGTAGGTTAATAGATTTTAATACCAATGTGGTTTTATACCCATAAATTAGTTTCCCAAATATCGTACCCGAACAAGGTAGATTGTACCCACAAAATGTTTGTGCCAATTCAAAGACAAAAATTTACAGTTAAACGCTTTAATATTAAATATAGAGTACACATAACATCGTAATAATTAAACGTGAAATTAGTTTTACCCTTAGAAGGGATATTTTTTTTTAAAAATAAACGAAGCATCTCTCCCTATAAAGTCAATGATCTAGCTTAAAATTTATTGCACACAAAAATTACAGCTTAACGCTCTTCCCTTTTGAACACATTCTCATGACAAGTTTTCAAAATACAATTTTTCAAACATATAATACTCATCTTGTTTACAATTATTTTATAATGATAGATTTACAATGTTCTAATATTTAATCAAATATTTTTGTCATAATGTATGCGTATAAAACTAATAAACAACGCTACAGAGTATAATTACACTCCTGTTTTTGTATTAATAAACCTAGTTTTATACCTGAGTTCCTTTAATAGGTTATAGGTTAAGTTTCTGTCTCCAACATGTTGTTGTTTTTCACTTCTATGATTATAACTTGATAACGACAGTTGATTAGTACTCTTGAAACGTTGTATACACAAATATTGAAATTGTCCGATTACACCAAATTAATAAAACGGAAATAGCTTGTTTGGTGTTATAAAATATCGATTGATGAAAATTAATCTTTTCCTTCGTAAATCCTGTTATCCTTTAGGCTTATATCGTATAAATAAACATTTTAATTTTAACTATAATAATCATACAAAAACAATAAAGGCTTTAGTTACATCGAAAAATAAAAGCCCCCAGTTTAACTAAATGTTAAAAATAATTACAATTAATATCTTATTTTAATTGTCTACAGACTGTACGAAATGTTTTGAAATGTAAAGAATTGGTGGTGGGGGTATTCTTCGGTCTGCGCATGAGTGAAATGTAACTAACGTTTTAGTGCATGCAGTATAAGTGTAGTTTGGATTATAGTTTGGTTTAAGTACTTACCTATTTGAAAATGTGACGAATTTTTACTTTAGCGTAAGTTCAAAAGGTTCAACCTGAAACATAAAGAAATAGCTGTTACACTTGACTTACAGTAGATGTAAACTTGATACACAAATATTGCACAAACTTTCTCAATTGGGCAAGAATTACAAAAACTCATTTTTTGGTACTCTAATACATCGTAGTGAGGTACGTTGTCTGTGAAACGAAAAGTGTAATTTTTGGAATAATGTTTAACTGTTGTCTGTCACTGCAGCTCAGACTAAGAGGTTGGTATTGATCAAATTTTTAATGTAGGTATATTTAGGATTTTTTAATCTTGTTTTTAGATTTGTTGTTGACCAAAATGTTCCAATAATTGTAGAGAAAGAAAATTTTAATTTTACTAAAACTGTAGCTATTTTGTGGTGTCCTCCTGATTGCGAACAGTCCTGATTGCGAACAGTCCAGACTGCGAACATGTTTGGGTTTAAGAGGGGGAGGGGGTCGTCTGGGGGGTGGGGAGGATTCCTGATTGCGAACACATTTTGAGAGGTCGGGGTTTTCAACCCATTCGTAGAATCCCAGGCCGGTATTATATATTAACAGAATAATTTGGCCAGAATTACAAATCAATTCTGGTAATATACATACGGAGATTACATTTGTTAAACGTTGTTATTCCCGCGCGAAGGAGCTGGTAAGCGGGAAACGAGCCGTGACGTCACCACTTTTGGAGTTTAAATTCCAGTTATAAGGAAATTAGATGAGTTTTGGAAGATAGAAGAATTATAGGAAATCGACCGAGTTTTTGGCAACATGGACAGGTTTTGCAAGTCAAAGATATGTATATTTTTTGTATATTTATGTATATAGAAGTATACTTTTTGTATATTTTCGAGTTTAAATTCCATAAAATGAAATTTTGGACTATAGAAAAATCATAGTATTTCCAGTATTGAAATATTTGCAGAGACCTGTCAAACCCTTGTCAGGTAGCAGTAATCCCTAGTGTCCGCAATTGACTCAACCATTTTTACAGATTCCAAATATGTGTTCGCAGTCTGGACGACTCATGTTCAGGTAGTCCTCGGTATTTTTGAGGTATTCGCAGTCTGGACGATTTTACCCTTGTTCGCAATTAAGACTCAACCTATTTTGTTACACTTTTGGTGACCTATCCCATGTTCTAAACACCACTTAATCACAAATTAATTTTTGTGAGTAACTGGAATTGACTTTAAGGGTGACTGCCAAAAGCATGTTTAATGCAGTATTTGTTTACATTTTTCTAAAACCGTATTGAAATATCTTCGGACAATTTTGACATATTTGATATGTAAGACAGTGTCCATTGTCCATTTTCATAATCGGTTTTGCCGATTTCTTACAAGTTTTATTGAAAAATTACTCAAACTGGTGGGTGAAATTACAGTTCAAAAAATATAACAATTTAGGAATTATTGGCAATAAACAAAAAGTATCTTTTTTTCTTCTTTTTTTTTGAACGATAGACTTCCACGGTCACAAACATCATTATGATCTTGTTCCTAGGGGTTCGACCGCGTCAATATTGTCTGCACGTTGAGTACAGCCGACGTTTCGGGCACTTTACAGATGTCCATTTTCAAGGCTTAACAAAAATGTCAAGATCAAATGTCACTTGGCATTTGTTAAGCCTTGAGAATGGACATCTGTAAAGTGCCCGAAACGTCGGCTGTACTCAACGTGCAGACAATATTGACGCGGTCGAACCCCGAAGAACAAGATCATAACAAAAAATATCTTTGTTTTTATTAGTTTGATTTTGATAAAATGCGTTTATGACACAAATTGAGCAACTTTAGGCCATTGTTTAGGTATTTTGTTAAAAGACGACTTCCACAGTTCATTTTCCTTTTTCGTTTCATAAAAATCGTATTGACATTTTTTGGTAAAGTTACTTTTCAGTTCGGTTTTGGAAATGAGACACTGAGGATATGCAATGTTTTTTTTCACCATTTATTTTCTGGAACTGTGAACTCTTAACGACACTGTGTCATTTCATTTCGCAATTTGTGAGAAGATGAAACACCCAAGGCCTAGTTTCAAATTGGGTAGGATTTTCCTTTAACCAACAAACTTGTAGCATGTGTGTTGATGAAAGAGAGCTGTTGGGAAAATAAGTTATTTTACCCAATATAACGAAGTGTCAAGTCTGGTTTCTTGTTTAATTTAACAAATTGACAAACATTTTTAGGATGTTTTTTTTACAAACAAGTATTGTGAAAAACATATGGTTGTGTTACTTCAAAGTAATCTGTTAAACAGCTGTTTAACAAGCTTCTAACTTAGCTAATTATAATTCGCAATTAATAATACAAGTCACTTTTGAATAACATTTTAAAATACTTGACATGCAAACTGAAATTGATTTTGCTTTTTTTTATGTTTCCTCATTTGTCGACTAAAACACTCATTTGTTTTAAATTACACAAATTTTAACTTGTAAAGGTTATATAATAATTGTTATATTTTCATAAGAGGGAAAACAGTACTTTATACTTAAACTGTTAATATATATATATATAGTATGAAATATAAATTATATTTTTATACATGGTATACAATTACAAGTAGGATCTTTATTTGAAATATTTTATTTATGTAATTTAACGTTGCGTTACTTTAAATATTCTCCTATTTTCTACGTATAGTAGTTTGTGACTTTAAATAGATGTGTAATAATTACTAAATATTTTTAACGTTGTTTAAGGTGTAACAAACTTTGAATAGCTGGTAAATTATGTGTAAATACTTAAACTAAAAACGTAATTTGTTCTCCACATCTGTTCATGACATTTTAGTGAAGCCAACTTGTCACTTTTTGTAGTCGACATGTTGATCCTACTGCCCATTGTTTGTAGTTAAACAAGGCAGTTGCATTATACAAGAACAGCTGTTGCAGCAATTTTGTATTTGCTGAGGAAGTAGTTCAAATTAAAGTTACTTTAGATTCACTTACTTGAATCCAAGAGACTTGAACAAACTAAGTTCCTTCCCATAAGTCAGACAGCAAAAAAGTGGCTGTGTCTTTTTCAAATCAACATACATCACTCTTCTATATATTTCTCATAGAAAAGTTGCAAGTGAAAACTTCTTCGGTGTATTGTTATTGACAATTCTGTAATTTAAATTTTTTTGACAGAAATTAATAACAAATCCACGTGTGACTGTGTGTAATGGACGGAATGCTTCTTTATTTTATGTTAATGTCTATATTTTATGTTCTTTGCTTTCTTATTTGTAAGGCGATGGCCGACAAGTTTTTTTTTCTTTAAAAAATACCCATGCTAAGGCTAAAAAATAACATTTAGGAGAATTTAGGGAGGGAAGCTAGTGGAACCAACTTTTTATTTTAAAATATGTTTAAAAATAAAATATAGTAGTGATTGAAATCAATAGTCTCGTTTTCTTCGAAGCGATATTTATTGTTTTTTAATTCTACGATTGAGAAAATGTGGTTTATATTTCCAAATCTTTACACCGTAAAGTAAAAAATCAGTGTTATATCATGAGATTTTGGCTGTTACCAAAAAGCCACGAATTTTTCGGTCCATCTGAAATTATCAAATAGCCACGATCATTAGTGAGGATTAAGAAGGGTCATCTCGCAAGGAACGAAATGTCCAAAAAGCCACGATCGAACCTTTAGTAGGAAGTATGCTTGTAGTGCCGAAAGAGTATATTCTATAAATATTAGTATCTATTTTTGTTGTAGCTTTCTCTATCCCGACACGGATATATGATTTATTCATCATTTTTCCTGTAAAATAAGGTTTCAAAATTGATTTTTGAAGATCACAGTTTTCAAATTATCGTAGTTTATGGATATTTCGAAGTACGTAAAAGTCGAAAATAGGGTAATTTTTTTTTTTAATGTCTGGGACTGGCGAACCTTTAGTACGAAGTATGCTTGTAGTGCCTGTAGTATGCTTGTATCATAAAAAATAAACTTTTATTTTACAAACTACTAAGTGTAGTAGTAAATGGTTTAAGTCATAGGTAATTATCAATTCCCTTTTTCCCAGAGGTGGTGCCGGCTACCTGGCTGAGCCGTCGTGGCTTTTCGGACATTTCAGCGCTGGCAAACGAACCCTTCTTAATCCCCTCTAATGATCGTGGCTATTCGGTAGGGTCAGAGCGGCCCAAAAATTCGTGGCTTTTTGGTAGTTCCCGAGATTTTACTTTTAGTTTCTATAATTTCCAAATATTTTCTTTCCTGAATTAGAAAAATTATTTATAACCGTTTTGAAGCATAACTAATTTTCCAGAGCCAGACCAGTTGTTATCACATTCTACAGGATGGGCGCCATTTTATCGGCGGTCACGTGTTAGTACTGAGTTTATGTCGAGTACATTTTGTTATTAAGTTTTAGAGTTAACATTCATTGCATTGCATAAGGTCGTCTATAAAGAATAGTTCAGCCAAGTGGTGCCAGTTGTGTTCGTTTATAATTAACTAGTGGACTTAGAGATACAAATTATTACTTTATGATATTATAGTGTTCAGTAAATATGTTCATTTTTTCTAATTACTTTAGAACCTATTAGCGAA
Organism: Aphrophora alni; assembly: GCA_963513935.1. NCBI lineage: Eukaryota > Metazoa > Arthropoda > Insecta > Hemiptera > Aphrophoridae > Aphrophora > Aphrophora alni. The sequence goes on along the minus strand of OY740777.1, from coordinate 45,905,543 downwards.
ATGCAAATTCAAATACAAACTTATTGTCAGATGTGACAAATGAAATGTAGAAGGACGCAATACAATTTAATTGTCCAAAATTTTTTTTTAAAAGGAATAAGAAAAATACAATACACCGTAAGTAAAACTTATACACATTAAGAACAATCAGCCGAAATATAAAACAATGAGAATGTTATTTCTAGCATTTATAAAACTGAATCGAAAACTGAAAATTCAAATCCCTCTGACGTACGTAAGGCTGAAATGATTCTAGTTAATTCTCCACAATTATAGCTTTCAAGGTTGCATTAAAAAAAATGTTAGGTATCTAACCCGTTGATGTTCTGCTGGCCAGCGTCTTCTCATGTCAATTCTAAAAATTGTCTTGTGTTAGAGTGTGGATCTTTCTTTTATCTCGTGGATCGCCTTTGTACATGACCTTCAATTATTCACAACTTGTTCATAGCAATCCGATATTTGTATCATCTTACTACTGCCAGTTTCTAACATAACTTTTAGCCATATTGGCTCATTTAATTTTTTTCATTGTTAGTATCATATTACTTGGAAACAAGAACTGTACCACACGGCAATTCTTTTATCCTATTCAAAACACAAAGTTTTTATGTGCCGTTTGCTTCTTTCACGTCTGTAGTGTAGCGATGGGTTAGGTTAGGTTAGGTTAGGTTATGTTAGGTTAGGTTATAATGTAATATAGCGGCGGGAAGGCCCACCGTACTAAACGGTAGTTGCCAGTTTACGAGTTTGGTTACAACCTAACCTAACCTAACTTAACTTAACCTAACCTAACCTAACCTAACCTGACCTAACGTAACGTAACGTAACCTAACCTAACCTAACCTAACCTAACCTAACCTATCCTTACCTAACCTAACCTAACCTAACCTAACTGCAGAGAGAATATTTCTTAACTTTTAAATCTTACCTATACCATTTAAAACAAAGATAATTCAATATTTAAACATTAAAATAATAATGATGAACAGTATCAAATAGTGATTTTTTTTACAGTATAAAATTATTACGTTTGTGACCGTCCCCACTTCTTTTGACCAGCTGGAAGCTCCGGCTGGCTGGAGACCGCGTACACTTTAGCCGAATCTTGTCAGGATGGGCCAAAGAGTCGGGTTAGGACGCTAATGAACGCACGCAACGCAAGTTAAATTAAATGTTACCTTTTATTTGAGCGCCGAATTAGAAGATTACAGAAATAATTATAATTTAGAAAAAAGACATAACGGCTAGATAAAGCCTTAATAGAGGCCGAAAAGCATGCCGTTTATAGCACGTGGCCGAAAATGGACTGACCTCGTCCCGTAGCGGTCTTCCTTCTCGCGGCTCTCGGAACAGACTCTCGCTCGGCTCGCTGGTTCAAGCTCTCCACTCCTCATCTCCCCCCCCCCTCTACGTAATCTTGCACTGCTCAACAAAATCGCAAGTGCCAATTCATATTTTATTATTTAGAATCCCTTCCCATTACATCCTAATTTATACTTATTATGGTTTTTATTTGGTGGGCTCCTTGGCTGGGCCACACGTTTAAGTTATACAATACACTTAAGTAGTTTAAGTTAGATTTAATAGATGAACTTGGTAGATAGAATTTAATAGATGAACTTGGTAGATAGAATTTAAGCATTCCATTCGTTTTGGTTCTAAAATGTCCCATTAAAAAATGTAATCTTATTTTGGACAGGATAAATTGAAAAAAAGGAATATGTTAAAAAAAACCACTAAAATAGACAATAAAGACTCCAGATATGGCCAAAATATACAAATGTTTAATTAATTTAAATTGGCAAACACGTTTCCTGCAAAGCACTGCAAATACAAACAAACTTGGAATATAAGCATATTATATCAATATCTCTAGTTAGATTTTGTAATGTTTTCGATAAGTCAATATTTGGGATAGATGTCAAAGAAAAAACACAAACCAACAACCTTGTTCACTCAAGTTTGTATGAATAAAATGTCATCAAGAATAAACAAAATAAAACTACACTCCACATATAACAGCAAACAGCTGAGTGCCAACGGAGCGGTCACATAACGGTTTATTGGGATTGAAGAACAATTCTATGCCCTCTTTTAAAGATGAATGAATAATACTCCTCTTAACCGCAAAATTTGAATGCTTGTTGTAAATCAATTTTATTGTCTACAGTTTGTTTTACCAGAATAGTGGAAAGAAAACATATAAACAATGTTTATGTTCACTTAATAGCTCGTAAAACACGAGCCGATAAATTCGGTTGAAGCCAACAAGTACTTAAGTTAACGATCATCGAACCTGGATTTCGGCTATAAAATCTGCAACCGTTGATTAATAAATCATGTATTTACGATAGCAAAAAAGCTAGATCAAAAGAAACATATACTAAAATATCAATAATATTTCTAGTGGACATAATTTAGGTTGAGTATCATTTACGTTTAGTAAAACTTGATTTATCTTTTCGTTGAGTAGGATATGAAGAATTAATTTTGCGAAAACATAGCACATATTTGTTTTAATAATAAATCAATAAAAAAAAAAAAAAACATATCACGTTTTTAAAACGGACTAAAACGTATTAAATAATTTTTCACAACCCTTCTACAATTTTGAGGGAGGATTGTTAGTGGCTATGGATATATTTGGAATACTTGGAGAGAAAAACGTGGGGCGCAAGCAATCTATGATAGTTAAGGAGGAGTGGATAAATTAAATTACAGTGAATCTCATTTCCGATTCACTGAAATATCAATAATACTTTTAGTGGACATAATTTTAGTTGAATATCATTTACGTTTAGTAAAACTTGATTTATCTATTCATTGAATATTCAGAATCACTGAAATTAGCTGTGAATTCATCCGGATTGTCTACTTGTATTATTTACTGACTGCGCCCAAATTATTATTATTTTGTTTTAAAATAATAATATATTATTATTATTATATATTATTATTTTGTTTTAAAATAATAAATTTTTTTTTCATACCACGTTTTTAAAACGGACCAAAAAGTATAAAATATTTTTTCCTTACCCTTCTACAATTTTGAGGGAGGATTGTTAGTGGCTATGGATATATTTGGAATAATTGGAGAGAAAAACGTGGGGTGCAGGCAATCAATATATATTATGATAGTCAAGGAGGAGTACATAAATTAAATTACAGTGAATCTCATTTCCGATTCACTGAAATTAGCAGTGAATTCATCCGAATTGTCTACTTGTATTATTTACTGGTATGTTTATCTCTCCAAGTATTCCAAATAATTATATCCATAGCCACTAACAACCCTCCCTCAAAATTGTAGAAAGGTCATGAAAAATATTTTATACTTTTTAGTCCGTTTTAAAAACGTGGTATGTTAATTTTTTAAATTTTTTATTTGATTTATTATTTTCTGTATTTTAGTCTTATGTCCGGGTGAAAGTTTTCAATCGGTTTTGTATATATTGATGAGACTCTGGCAGTCACTAGCTAAGCGGGTGGTATGCGCTTCAGGAGTCTCGCACATTCTTTTTTTTCAGAATGGCGGCGTACATCGTTAACTAGGCGAGCGGTTTGCGTCTCGGGAGTTTCGCACGTTTGTTTTTCAGAATGGCGGCGTGCATCGCGAGCAAGCCGAGCAACACGGGTTTCAGGAGCCTCGTTTGCTCTTGCTTGAGCATGTCTATGCACGTCATCGGCAAGTCGAGAAGAATTTACGCCCCCCGTTTCACGCGACCTCGCTAGAACCTTTCGTTTTCTTATCATTTTCAAGTTCGATCTTGCGCTGTTTTTCGGGACGTTCTGTAGCTTCGCTACGGCGTTTGGCTAATCTTGCCAACTTATCTGCTTCAGATTCGTGTTGTATCACAACTTGCCGTGTTTGCTTCACGTTTCACACGTGCTACACATGAGAGCTTATGTTAGACTGTTTTGCATCGACGTTCATCAAATAATAATACGAAGTACGTATAACATTTTCCCAATGCTTTTTAGAGGGAAGTTTCCAATAGCGTCAGCATCGGAAAATAACAAAGTTGGTCAGGAATAGTGAAAAGCAAGGATCAAATATACAATTAATTGAAGATAGGTGTACTTATAGGCAGGGTTTTCCACTAGGTGATAATAAACCAGTACTCACTGTTAAGTGATCCACTAAGAGAGAGAGAGAGAGAGAGAGAGAGAGAGAGAGAGAGAGAGAGAGAGAGAGAGAGAGAGAGAGAGAGGAGAGAGAGAGAGAGAGAGAGAGAGAGAGAGAGAGAGAGAGAGAGAGAGAGAGAGAGAGAGAGGTAGAGAGAGAGAGAGAGAGAGAGAGAGAGAGAGAGAGAGAGAGAGAGAGAGAGAGAGAGAGAGAGAGAGAGAGAGAGAGAGAGAGAGAAGAGAGAGAGAGAGAGAGAG